>JAIXND010000789.1:2135736-2174958 GCA_023646645.1 Varanus salvator macromaculatus | reverse complement strand
GTTGAAACTAAGCAGGTTTGGCTTGCAGTCTGCCTAAATGGGAGGAGACAGCCTGGGAACCAGATGGGTGGACACCAAGCTGAACTCTGTGGAGGAAGAACAGAACATGAGTATGACGAAAAGATCAGTAATGGAGTAGAGAGAGGGAAGAGGTTTGCAGGGGATGCAGTAACTCCTTCACCGCTTTCTCTGCCAAGAAGCAGCATGAAGCAACTCCGAATGTGGGGACTGTGGTATGGGATTGGAAGGGGCCACCATGACCATCAGCCTTAGTGAGCTTTTAACTCAGAGGTGGTTGCTCAGCCTTTAATCGGGGTGTTCCCTAAGCCAGGTCCAAAGCATGAGATGGTGCAACTCTAAGAGAAGCTGCTGTCCATCCCCTTCTAGCTGCATGAAGGCCCAAAGTCAGGAGGATCTCAGGCCCCCAGACAACCTGCCCACATCTTGTGCTGGATAAGCTCCAGCATAGCCATCAGCACAGGACCTGGTCAAGTTGCTGCTGGGCACTGGCAATCCTCTCAGGACAGTTGAGGAAGCTCAAGGGAGAGCATCCCCCCTCCCGCCCTCCCCACAGCCACATTGCTGGCCACGTTGCTCTGGAGCCTCCACCCACAACGCTCTGCAAAGGGGCCTCCTGCGGGAAGACAGGTGGCTGCGGCAGGGAGGAAAAGAGAGGATTCTCTCCTCCGTTGGACCTTCCTAAGCTAATTTGTCTTTAGATCCAAGCTAATGTTTGAGCTTTGGCTGCCATTGATTTCACTTGGTGCAGACATTGTTCTTATGGTCAAGTTTAGAGCTTGCTGAGTGCATCAAAGTAGGAGTAAAAAAGCAACATTTCTTTCCAATGAGAAAATAGGAAGACTGCTTTTATTTTACTGAAGTGAAAATTAACTTCGATGGGTAGCTAATCTTATTGACTGCATTAATTTCACTGCTGCTTAGCTGCTCTTTGGAGATTTGCATAATGGATGAGATATAGATGTTCCAGCCTGCACCACAGCAAGAGTTTATTCCAGTTCAGTGTGTACAACCAGTGTGTTGTTTTAATAACATGATTGCTACAAATAGCAAAGATATCAGAGCCATGTGCGTGTAATTTTGGGTACCGGAGCATGAGATGTCATGAGCGGCTTTTTGTAAAAGAGATGGTTGCTTTTGTTTAATTGGTGAGTGTGTATGAAACTTTCTGGGGGATGAAAAGTGGCCTAGAGATCAGTACTTGAATAGCAAATATCCTAAGTAGAGAGTTATGGGATCCAGTATCCCATATCCCTAGCCATAAAAAGTGGCTTCCTAAAATGCATCCTGCATGTTGGCACACTGCAGCCATCGTACATGTAGCATTTCAAAGCAACAATCCAAGCCAATTGCATGGATTCATGGAGGGCTAAGGCCAGTGTTCTCCAGCCTGATGCTCCCCAGCATGGCTGGGGATGGTGGGAACTGTATTTCAGCTGTATCAAGCCTGCCACTTTTGTCAGATAAGCCTTCTCAGTAGCTACTGGAAATTATTATCAGTTGGCTGCAAACTGGTGAAGAATTGCTGAGAACAAACATGGTCACTGTGCTGTCTTGCCCTGAGTACACAAAGACATGGGGCACTTGGAAGAGAATGACCTTGGTCTGATCCAACCAGTGTTGCACCTGGCACACACCAGGCACAAGCCAAATATGTTTGGACTGAGAAGACAGCTTGGGACCGCACTGCCTGGGAGAATCTTACAGCCTTAGTCAAAATGGATGCCTATGCTCAATATCAGAGGCCTTCCTCTGACTGTCACCTCCAGGGCAGGCCCAGAAGGAAGTAGTAAGGAAGAGGGTCTTTTCAGTGGTGGCCCCCATTTATGGAACAATCTCCTCACAGACTCACCGCCTAGGGTAACATTGTCATCTCTAAGACTGTCCTCTACTCCAAGGCAGTAATTGGCATGTGATGGGATATGCCAACCATTGCAAGAGGTCTAGCTTTCGCTGAGATTGTGCTAGTTGTTTGAACTGTTTTGTATATTGTACACTGCATTTTATTGTATCTATTTTTACTCATGAATTGCTGTGAATGGCACAGAGAACTTTGGTGGACTAGAAAGGAAATTAATAACAAAACCTAGAGTAGACACTTGAGCAGACGGACTTGACTGTGTTCCATGAAGCTTTGCCATGTTTACCCTCTCCATCCCATTTGGAATCACATGAAATTATTTCCCAGCATGCCTGTGCCTCTGATTATTACTGAGATATAAAAATAATCAGGACAAACACTTTTAAGATTCTCACAGTCGCTCCGTGAAGAGCACATATGTGTATGCCAGCCGTGGATAGAACGGTACCCATGTGAGCCTTAACCATGATTAATGCTGGTGGCTGAAGGAATCTGGGGAAGCGGGTACTGGCTGAAGGAGCCAAAGGTTGCGGGAAGAACCCCCGTGACCTTCGGGTTGACCCTGATCCATTGCAAGTGTCAGAAGGCTTACATCCGAGCTGGCTCTCAGTTGCATTTAAAATTAGACATATGTTTCTGTGAAATAAGTAACCACTCACTGAATTGAATTTATTCAACATTTTTGAAATGAATCGCTGAAAAGATAAATGATGGAAGTCAGAGTTGCACAATCTTTTCTTAATAGCTAGTGATTTATTATTCCTGTCATGGAACACTGGGTAGAATGGCTGTTCTTTGCCATAATTCAGAATGGGGCTGTATTTCCTGAAGTGCTGATGCATTATTTGAGCTGTGTCTTTTCCCTGTGCTTTTGTGGGAAGCTAGAGTGGCTGAAGAGCAAAGTCGTGGGAATCAGGAGAAGCAGCTCCAGGGTTTAAGAGCTTCGGGTTTCATTCCTTGCGGCACAGTGAAATCTCTGACGAGAAAGTCATCCTCAGTCAGACTTCCACACAAAATATTTATTTATTGTACTTATATCTCATTTTTTCCTTCCGAGGAACTCCAGTCAGCTCTCCTCCTCCTCCCCCTCCCCCCCCAATCTTCTCACAGCAACAACCCTGTGAGGTAGGTTGGGCTGAGCGTCTGTGACTGGCCCAAACTCATCTAGTTACCGTATTTTTCGCTCTATAAGACGCACCTGACCATAAGACGCACCTAGTTTTTAGAGGAGGAAAACAAACAAAAACAATATTCTGAATCAAATGGGCACATAATCACAGGCACATTCCCCATCACTTCCTCATGGGCTGCACATCTGACAGACTTACTGCACACACATATTCGCTCTATAAGACGCACAGACATTTCCCCTTACTTTTGAGGGGGGGAAAGTGAGTCTTATGGAGCAAAAAATACGGTAGCTCCAGGCAGAGACTAGAACCCAGTTCTCCTGAGTCCCAGTCCTGTGCTCTTAACCACCATGCCACACTGACTCTCAAAAAGTGACAGTCCCTGATTTTAAGCCATGGGGATATTAACTCAGTATGTTCAAGCTTTTCCCATATTGTTGGTATCAAAAATAAACTAGAAATAATGCAGCAGAGATGAACAAAAGCAAAGGAGATTTCGGGCAAGTGAATGTAGCCTAGTGACAAAATATATGCAGAAAGTCCTACATCTAAGCCCTGAGAGCTCTGCTCAAAATATGATCTGGCTGGAAAGAAACTTTGCCTAAGATTTACTTCGCTTAGGACCTTGGAAAGTCGCTGCCAGCCTGAATTGGCCGCACGGACCAATGATCTGGATCCGAGTAGATTCCTTTCATACCTTCAGTCCCTATCGTTTTTCTACCTTCTTTTCATGGGGGCTTTGAAAGAGCTAAAGCTGCTACATATCCACCTTCACTAGCTTGGATGACCACCAGATGATTGGATGACCATCTAGCACTCCTTAGAATTGGCCATGCTGGTTGGGGAAGATGGGAGTTGAAGTCCAAAATGTATATCTTGTAATCTGTTTAGAGAGTCCTATGGACTATTAGCGCTGAATATAAATTCAATAAATAAATAGATAAAACTCCTGGAGGGTCGCTGTTTTGTGAGAACTTGATGTTTCACAGTTTTGTATCAGATCTCCATGCTGTCAAATGTATGGCCAAGGATTTTGCTTAACTATACAAAATCACAGCAGGGACCAATGGATTAATTGTGTTTCTTGATTTCATTAGAAACACTGGGCGCAGTACAACCTTCTATGCTTGGGGAAGGACTTCTAAGTGGTTTTACATGCATCCATCACCAGTTGCTTCAAAAAATATACACCTTCTTGAAATGGTTGTTTTCCCAATATGAAGAATCCTATAGCTTCTCTTTCTCATCTTCCTGAATTAGGAACACAACAGCTTCAACTCATTTGCTGCTGCTTTTAAAATCTCTTGCTCTCATACATAGAGTCCCTTGCTCTAATACCCTACACCCCCCTTTTTCCTGAATTCTTGATTTGTTCTCCTGGGGTTAGGAGTCTCGCGTGCAATCATAGTTCTGAGGCTTATTTTACAATGTTGGCTGGTTGCCAATCTACTGGGAAGGAGATAGGTTTCTCTGGAAGGAAACATGGTTTAGCATGTGCAAGCAGTTTCTCACAGTAGCTCTTGAAGGGCTATTGGATGCCGTTCCTGGTGACTTGTTACTTTTTGGTTCATCTGTTGGTTCTAGCATGTTTGACAGCTTTCTTGCCATTTCAGTGTCTCCAAGAACTTTTCCCTCTAACAGTTGCATATTTAATATGCATTTATCTTGCTAATGCTTATGCATGGGCATCCAAAGAAACATGAGTGGGGATCTTTTACTTGTGAATGGGACTTCCCTGTCACCCCATTCCTTTCCAGTGCCACCCCTGGGGATTCCTGAAAGTTCATGGGACCTTTCAGAATAGTGAGTGATGTGTAGCAGGAGGCTGCAATTCAGGGCCAACAATCAACAGAAAACACAGTATTCCGCCGAGTTAATTTTGGAGTAAAACTGGAAATGGTCATCAGAGAGTGAGAAAGCTCACCTGTGACTTCCACTAATGAATCAACATGTTTGAAGTACTATCCATTCTTCTTTTTTGGCACATGGTCTGCTTTCCTAGCATCAATTTCTAATCCAAGTCTTACTGAATCTGTGATAGAGATTCAATGTGGTATAGTAGTCAGTGTGTTGAACTTGGACTGAAGAGATCTGTGTTCTAGTCCCTACTCAGCCATGGGGCTCATGGGGTGATCCTGGGCCAGTCAGAGACTCGTAGCCTAAGTGACCTTGGAAGGCTGTTGATGTGAGGATAGGATGGAACAGAGAGCCTTGTAAGTTGCTTTGAGTTCCTTGCAAGAGGAAGGAAGGCAGGTATAAATGTGAGATAACAGTAATGCAGATACTGTATGCTGTATTTGGTACTGAGTTTTCAAGAGTAGCATCATTTTATTGATTTTATAGTCAAAGGTCAACAGAAACCAGGGCGTTTCTTAACCCTGGAGCTTTAGCCTTGTACAACTTGTGCCTGCCCACCACCTAGGAGTGAGGGAGCCTGTCTGTCCTGCAGAGTTGCAAGCAGTGCCTTACCACTGGCGTTGCTCCTTTTACCTAGTGAGATGGGAACGACACTTTCCTGATTTCTCATTTAAAATACTGATGATACATACTCAGGCTGCATCCCTTCACCCTGCAAGAGCTTGTTAGCTTTTCTCAGAGGCTTCCAAGGATGAAGTAAATGAGAGCTGGGATGAATTTCAGTCCAGGCTTGAGATGTGCTGTGAAGAGACTGGGCCACTTCATTGCATTCACCTTCCTCCAACAGGGCAGGGAGGAATGGGCCTTGGGACAACCAAATGGGGGAGAAAGCCGTGGAAATAGCAGCAACATGTAAATGTGTTAAATGGCACATGAACTAGTTGGGCTCTGGTGATTTATTACTTGGGAACAAAAAACATCAGAAGCTTTGGTTAGCGTGCCTCTTTTCCTTTTTTTAACTAATGAGTTCACCACAGTCAGTGGGGGGAGATGGTTAAAGTTTATCAGCTGCAAATTGGCACAAAGCACTAAAAGGGACATTAGCTTCTAATCAGGTTCCAACAGTTCATTAAACCTGCCGGTTTGAGAGCAGCCCTTCGTCTGCCATTCTTCTGCCTTCTTTTCTGTGGGAAGCAGCCCCCTTCTCCCATCGGGCAAAGCCTCTTCAGGGATGGGATCGAAAGTGGGCTTCTCCGCCTTTCTTTACTGGCTGAGCAGCCTCAGGCCAGCCTGCACGGCTGGGAACCCCCCAAGCCAAGCATGGCACGACCGCCGTGTGGCAGCTTCCCGGGTCTCCCAGCTCTTGCATTGCTGCCTGCCTGGAACTGGGCCAGAAGTGGGACATCGAGCCCTTGGCAGACCTCATGGGCAGCTGATGGTCTCGGCAGGCTGAAGGGACGCTTTGGGGCAGCTTCCCCGAGCCTCGCAGCGGGAATCAGGCCTGGCTTTCTCCAACGTGCTAAAGAAGAAAGACTTTGTGCTGCTCACCCGAGGAAAGGCTTGGGCTGTGGCTGAAACTGGAGCCTTGCTGGCTGCCTTTTCCAGCTCCACCCTGGGCTAAGGGCCAAACCACTGGGGCTGGGTCACTCCCTAGGATGAGAAATCCAGGCCTGATAAGCAAACAGACGTTCTGGGAAGAGGGCTAAACCTGGAATCATTTCCCTCCGTAGCATGTTGGCATTTGAGCTGAGCACTCCTCAGCACTTGTTGGTCCCACCCCATTACTCTGAAAGCGAAGGTGGGTTCACTCAGTGGATAATTTTATATAAATCAAATCCACTTTTCTTATTAGTTTTCCTTGTTCTTTCTTGTTCTCAGGGTGACTTTGTCCTAACAAGTCAGTACTCTTGTTAGATTAGAGTAGATTATATCCATGCCTATGTGTGTTAGGAATGAAAAAATATGCAAATTCTACAGCCAGGTCATCTAAATCTGGTGTCAAGAAAAGGTGGATTTTGTACCTGTGCAAATTATGCAAATTAAATGACTTTGCATAATGTATTCAACTGAACTCTATTTATGGAACTCTGCAGGGCATTGAAGCTCTGTCCTAAAGCACAGGAAATCTATTTCAGTGACTTTTATGGCTTCTCAGACTTCAGCAGGCATCAGGCACATATTTTAAAGCATTACTTCACAATTCATGATGGCTAGAAACTTGCTTTTCAAAAGATTCTGTGGCAGCTGAATTCGGAAACCAGGAACACATTCTGTAACTGTCTTTTAAAAAATCTACGCCTGGTTTGGACCGCAACAGTATTGATAGGGTATGGATGCATTCTAGTTTATCGAAACTTGATCTGTGATTGAGTTGCTCAGCAACCCTTGACTTTTTAACTCAAAGTGTGCCGAATTAGTTAACAGCCCTAGTTTTTTCATGATTTCCCCCACCCCCACAGCTCATCCTTTCCTTTCTTATTTTCTTTAAGGATATTGACACATTGGAAAACAGAATGTTAATGCTTGATGGGATGCCTGCAATCAGAGTTAAAACAGAACTGCTGGAATCAGAGCAAGGGGTAAGTGCAAGCTTCCGGCTGCTCCTTTTTCCCAGCATAACCTTCCTCTTAGTGAAGTCACGCTGCTGTTAACATCTGTCCCAGCTTCCAAGAGAGCGGGCTTCATGCAGGTCATTCAACGACACTGAAACGGTGCTTTTGCAAGAGCTCTCTCCAGAATGAGCCACCCCGTGCATTCCGGATCTTCTCCCATGAACAGAAAGACCTTGCTTGTTATTTGGAAAACACCCTTGTCTTGGCTTGGAGAGCCAGGTGGAAGCAGCTCTCAGCCTAACTCCATGCTCAGCATCAACCAGGTACTCGGTGGACAAAATCCCACGACGGACCACTCCCTTTAAGCTCCACCTGTGCTTGAGTCTTGGCTTGACCATCATGGTTCTGCCCAGTTACCGTTGTGCTGTGCCTCCCCCTGCCCCCCCCCCCATTACTGGCTGGAACTGAAGAGAGTTGTAGCCCCAGCACATCTGAAGGATGCTAGGGAAGGCTGCTCCTAAACCATTGATTTTCAAATGGTGTTCAATGATCCCTGAGCTCCTCTGAAAACCTGTCAGCAGTTCCTCAATGAGAAGATGTAGAATCTCCTGGACAAAACTCCATGACAAAAGTACCTTAAATGGTGCAGCCGGCAGAGAGTGTTGGATGTACTTTGATCCAGAGGAGGTCAGAAAGTCGATCTTTGGATGGACTAGACTTCAACTATCAGCTTTCTTGACCACTGGCCCGGCTAGCACTGACTTCTGGGAGTTCATATCCAAAACATTTGGAGAACTTGTTTTCTGCCCAGCCCTGCTCTAGGGTGCCCTCTCAGTTTGTGAGGAGCTGTGCCAAGCTTTGACCATCCAAAGTCTTCTCAGTGGACTCATTTTTATAAATAAAGGGGCTCAGCACTTAATTATTTTTTTTAAAGCCAAAACGGGAAATTCAGAGGAGACTAGAATATTCACTGAGGTGTTTTGGAGCCTGCAAAGCCCAGTATAGCTCTGTGCAGAGACAGAATTTAAAAACAGAGAGAAGCTAGAAGTAAAGTTCCTGCCAAGCCACTTTTCCCTCTGAAGCAGACCCAAATGAACCTGTTCTCCCATGCCCACCTCCCATTCCCTTGGGCCAGCACCTCAGTGCGTCTTGCTGCACCGTTCATGGAAGCATTCGCTGCTTCATGGAGCAGTCTGAAACAGGTTGCTTTGTTGATCAATTTTATTTGTACCTTTCTGTCCAGCAAATGACATAATACACTTGATTCGGACAACGATAAATACATTAAAAGCACAAGGAAAAACACCACAGTAACAGAAGAAAACGGCATCCAACCCTGGGCAATTTACCCTGAGGCATGACTGGCCCATGGCCCTGCAGCTTTGCCTATTTCTGTGAGATCCCCTCTCCTTCCCATCCCAGCAAAACTCTCAGCTCAGTCTTCCCCAAGCTGTCAGCCTCCAACACATCTGGAAGGCACATCTGGGGAGGACTGTCTCAGACTGAGTTCTAGCTATGCTTAGCTGGGGAAGTAAACTGCGAATATCAGCAGTTGAAGCAAAGAGAGTAACAGTGATCCTAATGTTGATTATGATGGCAGTGTAAAATCTCCTTAAGGGAGACTTAGAATTCTTCATCAATGCAAGCTTCACTTAGTTCCATGATTTGATTTGATATGACTGTCTCTCTGCTGGAGGAAGGCAGATAGAAAGTGAAATCATTTTACAGCACAGACAAGATCTAGAAGAAGGCTGTGCATGAGGCCATGACGCTTCAGAACAATTCCATTTATGTTTGTGGAATTGCAGGTTTCTCAGGGCTAAGTGTGCAGAAGCCCCTGAAGCAGGGAGAAATCAAAACCCAAATCTGATGTCAGTGAAAAACCTTTGGCTGTTCCAGCAAATGCAGCAGACCTAAAAGTCGAATGGATGTAGCTTAAGGGAGTTCCGGTTTGGTTTACGAGTTCAGCAGAAAAGGGGAAACATTAGTGGGGTCCAAATAATGAAGAATCCTTGGTGACTTGTAATAATAATTATTATTACTACTACTATACTTATTAATACTTATTATTATTACATTGCACTTTCATCCTACCTTGGGAGGAGCCTATGGCAGGTACATAGCTTGATTTTACCCTCACAACAACATTCCAGTGAGGAAGGTTGGGCCAAGGTCTGTGATTGTCCTGAAGTCACCCAGTGAGCCTCATGGCCAGGTAGGAACTAAAAGCTGGCCCTCCCAGTTTCCAGTCGTCACCACCACACCACAGGGGCTCTCAGGGTGCTTTAGGTTTACAGCTTAGATAGGAAAGGAATGGGGTTGGTGGGGAAGGGAAATCTCACTAATACTTGGAGTCATCCAAATAATTAGCAGAAAATGCAGAACGGACAACTATTGCCTGTTCCTATCCTCACAGTGCCTAATCAATGTGTGGAATGCACTGCCACAGGATTGGAGGTTAGGTGGTTTGAGGGAAAATGAGAATAGGCTTATCGAAGGCTATTTGCCATGATCAAACATGTCTCCATCTGAGTACCAGATGGTCTGAGCAAACAAAATCGCGGGACTGTTGCTTTTATTGCTACCGGCATGCAAATCCGTCAGAAACTTCTAGTTGACCCCCCATTAAGGAATGCTGGACTTAGGTAGACCTTTCTTTTAATGTAGCACTTTAGCAAAATGCAGTAATTAAACTTTTAGTAGTATATAAAGTATACTTTTTTGTCTTAGTATTCCAGAAATGTTTGAGGCTGTGCAAGAACCTAGCCGTTGCACTTCTCATGTTAAGATATAGGATTCTTAGAGAGTTTTTCTTAAAATAAATCAACATGGATATTATTAGGCATTATGAAGGTCATGAACATATTGATCAACATCTTGAGAATTAATTCATTCTTTACTGTCAGTGGTTTCTGAGCATTTTCAACCACAGCCCCATGTAGCCTGCATTACATTAGTCTGAGCAAGAGGCAATTAATGCACGTATCTTCTCAGCCAGGTCCATCTTCTCTAGAAAGGATGCAACTAGCACACCCGCCAAGACCTGTCAAAGGCATTTTGGGATACATCAGTCGTCTGGCCCTTCAGGAGCTGCACTAGATCCATTGGTACTAACGGGGCAAACACTCGACCTTCATTTGTTGAACCAATTGGAACAGTGACAAGTGCTATCAAATTTAATGTATGTTTAAGTGGAAAATTGCCTAGGAAGTCCAATGTAGTTATATTTGTCTTCAAAAGAGGAAGGTTCTTTAAAATAAAAGAGCAAGTGAAATGGAATTTGAAAGGGCAGTCAAGTAGGTTGAATTCCTTCCAAATGCACGGAGGTTACTCAACATCACAATAATAGAAGCTCAGCTAGAATGAATAGCAAGGGTTGGGAAGGTTGCACCAAGCCCAAGAGGTCAAAAGCATAGTTACCAGGCCAGTGAGAAGAAGGCTTCCTTCAACAAATGAAACGGGCTCTGAAGGCAGCAGCTGCAGAAAACCGGTGCCTACCTAATGCCTCAATCCCAATGAAAGCCTCCATCCTCAGCTGTTCTCATGAACGATCCAGCCACCCAACCTGCCTATGTAGGACATCCACATGTCCAATATAAATATCTTCAGTCGCCTCCCTGAACCAGGAACTCAAGTCCAGTCCTTCAACACCCACGAACAATACCAAGCAAGTCCCAACTCTAATCCACACAAACAGTTATAGATAAAGCCTTCCATTCACCAGCCTTCCACAAAATCTAGAATAGCTACAGGGTCCAACAGCAGCACTGTTCTTGCCTGTTCAAACTCCCTGTCCTAAATTCTATTATGAGAGAGTTTTCACAACTGAAATCTAAACATGACACATCCCTGTCTTATGTTTCCATGGAGGTACGGGAAGTTGCTGTTATTGGTCATACAATTCGAATGCCATTTTATCTCTGTGCATTGCCAATGACCAGGCAGGGGTAGCCAACAGCCTCAGCAGGGTGGTAACGGCCCTATGTGAGTGAGAACTTCACCCAAGGGCAGCCCAGATTAAGGTCAAGAAATGGGGTCACCCCAAAATCAATCTCTTTGCCACAGCCCTGTCTCCCAAGTGCCACTCCTTCTGCAGCAGGGTGAGCCGGGACCCCAGTTCTCTTGGGAATTCACTCCTCACAGATCGCAGGTCATATCTAATCTATGCTTCCCTCCATATCCACTATCACAAAGCTGATAACCAAGCTCAAGGGTGATGACCCACCCTGCATATTAATCACCCCATGATGGCTTTTGCGACTGAGGTTTGCACCTCTCTTCCCCTTCTCTGTAGTCACACATTCGTCCCCCTTCCATGCAGTTCAGAGCGCAGTTCAATGTACAGAAGGATCTGACCTCCATTCCTACTGCCCTCTTGCCTCAGAGCTTAGAAAACACTCAGCGGAACACACTCTTCCCACAGGTAGTAGAAGTTGTCACAGCTTCTTACAAACCTTCCATTGAAGCACCTATCCAACGCAGTGGAAGAGTTTCAGACCTTTGTTCCTGCAACACAGCAGGACCTGACCTCCTTTCACACACCAGTCATACTGGATTCCTTTATCTCATTGCTATACTGCTTGATAGCTGAAGCTCTCTGGGTGGTTCGCGCCGCTTCCTGTCACTTAAAACAAAGGCTCTAGCTGTTTCTTCCACCAGAGCATACATGGCAATGATTTTGCTCCACTGCAATGCTAAGATCACCTGTGCATTCTCCAATAGAAACAGGAAATGCCCTTTTAAAAGTCTGGTTAAGCTATGCCCTCCAGCATTGCCCCTGCTTCTTAGCAGTCTTTCTAAGCCCTTCAGTTCATTAGCCACATGGACCCCTGTCTCCACCCATGAGGACTGTGTCCCTGGTCATCAGCACTTCCTCATACAGAACTTTTTAGCCTCTCAGCTAAACACACCTGTCCATAATTTCCATAACAGTAAGGGGGTCTTCAAACCAAATTGCCTGGTTTTACCTAAAGAGGTATCCCAATTTCCAGGTCACAGGACTCTGAGCCAGCTTCCTAAGGGAAGACTAAACATCCACAGGGGTTCTCACCTTTTACATCAACATGGCTTTCAGGAAGGACCACCCACCTCATGGTTTTCCACTCTAGATCCAGAAAGGGCCAGCTGGGCTTCTCACAATCCCTGGTGAAATGGATACCATCACCCATTCGCCTTGCTTCCCAGCCAGCTCACCTACCTGCACCTGTTCAGGATATCTGATTATGTCTGGGCAGAGTCAGCAAAAACTATTTATATTAGCTCTTAGGAATACAGCAACTATACCTTTGAACACCCCAAAATACTTTTCACCAGGTTTTTTCCCTTGTGCTTCTCTATGCCTTGTATGAATAAATACATTTAACAAAGTCATGCAATATCTTTGATCACCTTTCGTACACTTTCCAGTGCACCTTTTCTGCATCGCGTGTAAAGCATTCAACAAACTTGCAAAAACAGATTGGGTGATCATGTGTTGAGTTGGGTTACTTTGTGTTTTATGGAATGCCAGGCAAGTATAACTGAGCAGATGCCTCCTGTGGTAGAGAAAAGTGGTAAACAATCTTGTTTGTATGTGAAATTGTTCCATTTTGGTTCTTGATTCTTCTTAGCTATGTTTTTAAGCATCGTTACATTATTTTTTTTCCTTTTGAGGTGCCTTTTTCAAACAGTGTTGCTTTTCTCATTCCTGCTGGGAAGGACTGAAAGACTGATATTCCTTTTAAACATTATTGGCGTTGTTGTTGCTTCTTTTGCAGAGATGATTGCTCACATAAGTTATCTTTCAGACCTCTGTTTCTGCTGCATTTTGTTGTCTTTATTTCATGCTTGGAGGATAAGTTGTTAAAGTATTATTTAGAGAGGCTTGCATTTCCCTTTGAGGCACCGTGTGTCTTGTTACTGCAGTAGAACATCATTATCCCGCATATCTTGGGGCTGAACAATTTGCAGGTATATGGAATTTATGGCTGAAAGGTGGTCTTCTGCTTGGTTAGTGGGGAACAAGGATTAAGCACTTCTGGTTTGATGTGCCCTTTTATTCTCATAGAAGGAATATCACAGAGCCATGCGCGAGTCCACCAGCTATGCAAAATGCGCATAATCTCATCCAGCTTGTGTCACACCAAAGGGCCTCGAGGCGCTTTAAGGCAGCTGGGGCATGTGTCCAACTTGCGCTGGACTTTTTCTCGCATGCTATTTCTGGCAAGACCTGGAACCTGCCAGAAGCGGATAGTCCCGGGTTCGGTACAGAATGTGTTGATTCGGAATAGAACTCATGAATCCAGGGGTGGGGGGATGGGGAGGAGAGAATTCTAGGCCTTCTCTAAAGTCTCAGGACTTAAATAGACCAAGCTGTATGAATGTCTCTCAACCCATATTTAATGGATTGGGTGATAATTTCATACACAAGCAAAGTTGTTTTTGTTGCATTCTCTTGATGTGGACTTCAAGTACTTACTGGTGTGACAAAAGACTGACCTGGGAGGCAATCAAAACAAGTGTTTTCTCTTGTAATCCATAAGTAGTTAGAGGATTTGGGTAACAGAGTATCCGTGACACTAAAGGGATAACTTGAAGGTTCATTATTGTTTCTTTAGCCACAGATAGGTACTGGGTGGCCATGAGGGTATAGCATGTATGACGGAAGAGTATTTAACTTAGGAAATGCCCTTCTGGATCAGACCAATGGCCTAATTAGTTCAACGTTATTTTCTCACAATGGCCAGCTATGAAGCAGGCCAAGTTTTATGTAATTTTTAAAAAAAATCAATGAAAATTGGTTAAATTAGGGCCTTGAGTCTGAAAATTGTGTGAATTTGTGCAAATTATGGGAATTTACTTGAATTTCTCATATATTGGGTAAATTGGTGCACATTGTGCAAATTTCTGCAAATTTCAGACCGGAGGTCTGGATTTCACAAATCTCTGAAATTAACTGTCAAAAAGTCAGGGTGGACAATGTGGAATGTACGCTTATCCAGCAAAGGAGAAATATTTCCACACTTCTCATGTTAAATGCTGCAAGGACAACAACCATGGCTTGAACTTCATTAGATGGTCGCAGTTTGCACAATGACACCAAAGAGATGTTGTTCTCAAGTCTGCTCTAAATTTGTGCAGATGTTTTGAGCAATTTCACAGAAGCCGGAAACTCCCTCCCTAGGCTTAGCTGCGCTTGGCTGTCAGGTTAAAAGTCTGCCAAAAGTCTTTTGCACTCAAAGAGAATAAGTTTTCCAATGCTGAACATCTCCAGGAGATGCTCACAAGCAGGACCTGAATGAGCCACCCGTGCACATGGCTGTTTCCCAGCAACTGGTGTGCATAGGTCCACCGCCATCAGGGCTAGTAGCCACTGATAACCTTATCCTCCAATGATTTGTCTAATTTCCTTTTAAACCCATCCAATTTGTTGTCCCTTCCTGCACCTTGTTGAGCCAATTCTATAGGCTGACTGTGCAGGGAGGAAGCACTTCTGTTTATCAATCAAAATTCTCCCAATATTCAGCTTTATTGGATGAACTCACAGTCCCTATCTAATTTTCCACACCGCACAGGATATTATCATCTCTGTGCCCCACATTGCTTTCGCTCCCTTTTTTTTCTAAAGATGCTCCAAACATTGCAGTCTTTCCTCAAAGGGGAACGGGTCCAGCCCTGCAATCTTATCGATTGCATTTTCTTCTACCTTTTCCATCTCGACAGTTCGATTTTTGGTGTGCAGTGCTCCAAACTATGCAGAGTATTCCAAGTGTGATTGTCCCATAAATTGGCCTGAAGATGGTATTATGCTTGCTGTTTTATTCTCAATTCCTTCCCTAATGGATGACATTTTCCTTTTCTGCTGAAAACCACTAAGGTGGGCGAGGGGGAGGGGGTGCTTCCCTTCTGCATCTAGTAGCAACTTTGGGGTTACTGTGCTTTTTTCAATGCTGATATATCAATTTAGCAGGTGCATCGATCATGCCACTGGGATCCGTCTCCCTAAGAATTAACTTTTGGAATAGTTCTGTTGGCTTTGTGGACAGTACTGATCAAGTGGTTGCAACTAAGGAGAACAACCCCTGTGGCAAATTAAGATATTAATTTATTAATGGAGTGTTATTAGAATGATTAAAAATTTATATTAATTTTAATATATTTATTCATTTATTTGAAGCATTATAAGCAAAACCATTATCCATAAGTGGAGTTCAGAATGCTGTACATAAAAAGTGATACGGTATGGAAACAGAAAATATTGAACAACAGTCCAATAAACCTTGTAACTTTCAGTGGAGCATGTGCATTGAATGAGGACACATGGCATGAATTGGTCTGTCTCCGTCCCATCCGGGAATGTAGAATGAGTTCGAGAAACTGGCAATATGATAATCTCATGCCAAACATTTTTTTAACTGCGTGTTACAGGAAGTGAAGAAGATGGCAACTGCTGTACTGGTGTTAGCCTGAGGTCACCCAAGCACTATAATCACTGTGATGCACAGTTGTTTGGGGGGCTCTTATTGCAAAATTGCAAAGTCTAAAATTATAAAGGAAGTATTTGAAATGAAATAAATTGTGCAGCCTTATAGACCCGTCTGGTATTAAATCAGGTATTGTCTGCTTTAATATGGCACCATTACTAAGTCCATGATGCATATCTATGGCTTGAGAGTTTAAAATAACACATATAAACACACCACTAAAAGTAATGTCACCTCGTGCGATGGGAAACTCCCCAAAGCAACAATGAGAGTCAAAAACTGAGGAAAGGAAATATGACTGGCCTTACTGGACTGCTGAAAACAGTATTTTACTTGCAAGTGAATCTGCGAAGTAAAGACAGACCCTTCAAGATATATGTTAATATCTAGGCTTTAAAATAAATAATTCAAAACTTGCTTCTGTGGCCCTAGATATGCAATATTTCTGTTGCTTCTGTACGAACTGTTGAAATCTACCTGGGGAACAACGTAATCTTGTTTGATGAATGAGATGGGCTTGAAGGATCACATAACTATAAAAAGCATTGGCTTTCTCTCTGTGGATCAATTGCTGTTCGCTGGAATCTCTGAAACCAGCTTGACCAGTTTGCCATTCACAAAGCAGCATTCAAAATCTTGTACACAGCAGGCTGGTTAATTTAACCTAGAATTTGCTGATGTCTTTGCAACATGAGTTCATACTCCTTTGCCTTGTTCTGTTTAACTTATTTTGTCAAGGTATGCTCTGTTCTTCCTTTGCGGGTGTCAAATATGGCTTACAGTATAATATCGGACAACAATGTGTGGTTGTTGTGCTTTCCAGACCTTTCCTGCTCATGGTGGTCTCATGAATGGAAGCTCCCCAAAACGTTCCGTCTACGACAGCCCAGCTCAGCTCTTGCAAATTCAGGACTGAGGCTTCCTTGATGGAGTCAACCCATCTCATAGTTGGACTCCTTTTCTTCTTCTGCCTGCAACTGTCCCTAGCATGATTGTCTTCTCCAGGGAGTTTTGCCTTCTCATGACCTGCCTAAAATAGGACAGCCTCAGTGTTTCCTTTTTTCTTTTTTTGGCATCTAGGGAAAGTTCTGGCTTGGATTGATTTAGGACCCTCTTGTTTATCTATCTGTGAATGCAGAGTATTCACATCAGGTGTGAAGGATCTTAGCCTTGGTCTCTTGAAGGAGGACAATATAGGACCAGTTGCAAACAAGCTGAAGGGTGGCCACAACAGTAGTCAAATCAATTAAATAGGCTTAAATAATAAGATTTTTATGTGGTGGCGAAGAACCATTAAGAGAAGGAGGCAGGTGGCTCCCAGGGAAAAGAGTTCCCTAACTTTGAAAAAAGCTGTCTGCTGCGTTCCAGCACAGCTTACCCCCAGTACAAGCAGGATACTCAGTACAGCCTCCCCTACTATCCCCTGAATGGATGTGGAACTCCTCCAGTAAGTCAAGGGTGGTGCAGGAACATTGGCAAGTTGAAGGCTGCACACCTCTTCCTGTGTGGCTGGGCCAGGAGCTGAGGCTTCAAGCGGGACATGGTCAACAGAGGAAGCACATGCAGGAGTGCCAGGGAAATACAGGGACACTTCCAATGCGTGAGTGTGTACGGTCGCAGTAAGCTTAGAACGGGCTGTGAGCATGTTGCGTGATTGCTGGGTCTGAGTGGGCATGTGGGGAGCTCCCCAGAGAAATGCCGCTAGTCTTATCAAAATGTGTGGGGCTCCGTTATTCCTCAGGTACTCGTAGTGCCACTGAGGAGGAATTTGTGGATTTGTATGGAGGCAAGAACTGGTGGCAACCGAGCCATATTTGGAGTGACTGTCCTAACCCAGATTGCACCTGTCTTTCTTATTCTTTTATTCATTTCTACAATTTCTGAGTTGCTTTGTCCGCTGCTTTATCTCCCAGCAATGCACAATGCATCTTAGCAAAGCGATTTCATCTTTCTTCAGATGTTTTACCCATGGAAGAATCCCTGCCTTCACTTAAAATCTCTTGTAATCTCTTGGACTGGCTGCAGCCAAGCAAAGATTGTTTCTTGCTGCAATTGCCCTTACTGGTCAAATAGAATTTCAGGACTACTGGTTGGGAGTGGGAATACTTTTTAAAGAAGTGAGCTAGCAGATTTGGAATGGCAAATTTAACAACAGCTTGCTAAATTCAGATGGAAATGGCCATGGCTCTCTCAAGCATTACTGCCAGAAGGATATTTCAGTGATGGGAATATTGGAGCACTTGGAGAACTTGTTCTATTAGCAACAACCTGGCAAACTTGTCATTAATAGGCAGCGTAAATATTTATTTATTTATTTATTAAAACATTTATATGCCGTCCCATCGCAACAAAGCCTTGGGGCGGCTCACAACATTAATTAAAATGCAATAAAACAATAAAACATAATTCATTTATCCCTCCCCCCTCAGTGCATCTCGGCATAAATAAACAAATACAATAAATAACTAAACACAAATAAACTATAAACAAACTCAGACTAACAATTAAAATAAATAACTAGATACAATAAATAACTAAACAGATACAATAAATAACTAAACACAAATAAGCTATAAACAAACTCAGACTAACAATTAAAATAAGACTTAAATAAAAAGGTCTTTGCCTGGCGCCGAAAAGCATATAACGCCGCCGCCAGGCGAACCTCTCCAGGGAGCGCATTCCATACTTGGGGCGCCACCGCCGAGAAAGCCCTCCTCCAGGTGCTCACCCACTTAACCTCCTTCACAGAAGGCTCCCGGAGGAGGGCCACCATTGCAGATCTTAGGGGGCGGGAGGGCATGTAGGGGTGTAAGCGATCCATTAGGTATCCGGGTCCCAAGCCGTTTAGGGCTTTATAGGTCAACACCAGCACCTTGAATTGGGCCCGGACTTCAATCGGGAGCCAGTGGAGCTGACGGAGGACTGGGGTTATGTGAGAATAACGCCCAGTCCCCGTCAGCACCGTGGCAGCTCTATTTTGTACCAACTGAAGTATCCAGACCGTCTTCAAATATCTCATGGAGATAGATAGATAGATAGATAGATAGATAGATAGATAGATATTAAACTTTTAATCTCTGAGCTATCTTTTGTCCCCTAATATTTCAGATCCTCCCCACCACATACACACACACACACACACACACACACACTCTGTAGGATATAGCTACTGCAGTTATGAGTGTCATGAGCTTCAATTGCATGTGATGTGAGGTGAATGATGAAGAGTGAAACATCTTCTCACCCCCAGGTCTTGGGCCACTTCATGGTGGCCCCTTTTATTTAACATTTAAAGACAATTCTGTGGGCGTATGCCATGGTGTGGGTGGTGGTGGCCATCAGATTTAGCACATTTGCCAAAATGCTCAAGGCTTCCACACCCCTGCCCCCACCCCCATTCCCAGAAGCAGCATCTCATCTCTTGTGACCCTTATCTGAAATACACACATGCATGCACACACACACAAATGAAAAATTCCCCCTTTTGCATCAACGAATAACTGATTATCTTTTCAAAACTGAGGATAAACAACCGGCTCAAAAAAATCAGGAAGTATGGTTGAAACCAATAAGAATTCTAAGCAATATAACAGAAAGTGTTAAATATTATAAGCCCTTTCCTTCCCACTTGTAAGGGCTGGCGGAGATATCACCCACTGGTTAATCATGACTAAGCAATTGGAAATATGCCACAGAATTAAACACGTTCTCTCCCAATCCCCTGCCTTCTGGAATGCAAAGTCCCCTCTCTAGGCTTAAAGAAAAGGTAAAGGTTTCCCCATGACATTAAAGTCCAGTCATGCCTGCCTCTAGGGGGCGGTGCCCATCTCCGTTTCCTAGTCGAGGGAGCCAGCGCTTGTCCACAGACAGTCTCCGTGGTCATGTGGCCAGCATGACCAAACACCGAGGTGCACGGAACGCTGTTACCTTCCCACCAAAGTGCTACCTTTCTATCTACTTGCATTTTCACGCCTTTGAACTCCAAGTTTGGCAGGAGCTGGGATGGAGCAACGGGAGCTCACCCCTTCTGCGGATTCGAACTGTCGACCTTTTGATCAACCAGCCCAGTGGCTCAGCGGTTTAACCCACTGCGCCACCACATCCCTTCTCTAGGCTTAACCATGGATAAATGTTCCATGAGCTACAAGATGAGTTGCAGTTAGAAATAATGAGCTTTTAGGTTCAGATTCTGGACTCAGTAGGAGCCCTACCCTGGTTAACACTGGCAGGGATACAGCGGTTAACTGTGACTCACCTCAGGCTGCAATTGAGAAGGGACAGCATTGGGGAGGCAGCCCAGGATTAAGCAGCTCGTGAATACCACATCTGTGCTTGCATACAGCTGAGGCAGTGTTACATCCATGGGCATCATGGTGCCCTTGGCCACCCCCAGTGCTGCCCAAAGATGAGTTCCTGAAGTCCCATTTTTTTGCCACCTTTCATCTTGACGTGCATAGATTTTGATGAAATGTATATAGCTTCCCTGCAATTATGCATAACCTTCAAGAAAAGTGGACCAGATATCTACAGATAAGTAAGGATTTATCTGAATGTGGCCATTGCATTATGGGAGATGGGGTTTTATCCTTCTGGTGTTATAATAGCAGTCTTTTAGCTTTCAGAAGTGTGCAGAAAATCCACTGGCACCGACCATTTGCTAATTTCCACGAAGCTGATAAACCGTTGAAAAGAGCATGACATTGATTAAAGATGTTACAGTACAAAATTTATCTTTGCACTAATCTCTTCCCCACAAGAAGAAACCTTTGGATATTGCCAAAACATATATTTTAAAGAAGCATTTGTTATATTGTAGCACCAAAATTAGCCAAATTAGACAATCCCTTATTAAGAAACATACCAGTGCCAGGTAGGTTTTGCTGAACAAAACACAGTCTAAGGTGAATATATGTGACTAGGAGGGACCAAACCAGCAATGCACTGAGTAGGCATTTGGGGGTCTGAAAAGTTGGGGAGCCCTGGTGTAACATGTAGGGTTACTGCAAGGCCATTTCCTGAAGAGGGGGTGTTGAATAAAAGAAGGTGGTCATGCATACTTGGGAGTGGGCTTTGAATCAGTGTGCAGGAAAAAAAAAACCCTTTCCACTACATAGCGTTGACAATAGTTGGCTTTGAAAGATGTTCTTATCCTTTTAATAGCTACAGAACAAGGAATCAAGATAATAAAATCTGTGCTCTCCTCACCAAGCCATTGTGTCGTTAAAGGCAAAGGAGCTCTCTCTGGTATAGAGGTTAACAACCTTGTTCCACGAGACTCAGAAATAAATTTTGAAAAAGCTTTATGGGACTCTGGGTGTTTGTGTGCTGACTTGGAAGTTCTGCACAAGAGTATACGAGTCACAGTATAGGAAAGGATTTATGGGTGTTTTTCTCAAATGTTTTTATTGAACATAGAAATCTCAAGGAAAAGGGAAGCGAGGGTTTTTTTTTTCTTGTAGTCTGTTAGTTCAAGATGATGGCTAAAAGGCAACGCGTCTTTTCATAGATGGAGCTGATTAAAAAGTATGCTATGTCAAAGTGAATCTTCAAGAGCCTCAAATTAATTTACTGTTTTTACAAAATCTTGCCATAAAGTATAATCTGCATTGCAGCAGGAGACAGTTTGCAAATATCGTCATCACATGCATAGATACATTTTGTATCACTCAACTCTCCTACATTGGAAAGATCACTTTATCTGATAGCAGGTTCAAATAGACTCTAATAAAGTCATAATTTTAAAAACGAGATGCATTTGATAAAGACTCTAGTTTAATGCAAAATGTATGGGATTTTACTAAAGGGTGTTATTCTAGAACAGGGATACCACAAGAGAGGTTCAGAGTCTCAAATTGCAATTTATTTATTGAATTTTTATCCTGCTCCCTGAATGGGTTACAGGATTAAATGGCTCCATGTGAATACTTATGGAGAGTTTCTGTAGTCAAAGCGCTGGCTTTAACTTGCCAAGTCCTAAGCCAGTGGCCCCCAACCTTCTGGGAGATGGGGGTCACATCAGGGTGGCCGATGCCTAAAGAGGGCCACATCTTGAACAAATTACTAACCTACTGATTTAGATCAAAAGTAAGTATTCAGAAGTCAATGGAGAAATGTTAACTTGAACGCAGTCCATTTTGGAACAATATTTTACTGTGGAATCCTTTTATCTAGCTATTGTGTTTTTTTGTAAGAAAGGGAGAAGGAATACAGCAGTAGATGGTGCTGTCTGAGGCAGGAAGATCAGTGAGGGAAAATGCCTTGAGGGTGATAGCAGTAAACAAGCAGCTTGGAGGGCTGGGTCAGAGTTGCAGGTTGTCCTTGGCAGTCTAGGTCCATGTAGTCTGAAGGATCATCTCCTCCCATATTTACTTGCTGTGCCCTGAGATTGTCTTCACAGGTCTTGCTCTGTCTTCCCCTCGAAAGGAGGTTAAGGTGGAAGGCTTCTAAAGAGGGGACCTTTTCTGTCACGGAATGGCTTCCCCAGAGATGCTCACCCAATGCCTACATTGTGTTCCTTTTTAGCCCCAGTGGGAAACCCTTCTATTTTCCCAGGCAGTTTAATCTTCCACTTTCTGCTGTTTTCAAATCCGTTACTATATTTGTGCATCTTACAGCACTGCTGTTTTTAATTTGCATTTTATAATGCAGGGGTTTTTTAAAGTTTCATATTAGGTTTTGTTGTGCGGTATTTTATGGCCTTCGTTATTATGAACAGTCTAGAGTGCTTCACCTATTGGACAGCATAGCAATGTTGAACCAATAAAAATATTTTGGATATATTAACTTGAACAGAGGTTCAAGTCCTCCGAGTGCTGTTTCGTGAAGCTCTAAAAACATTTTTTTTTTAATTTGTGGTTAGCAAAATACCACAAAACAAGTCACATCTTCCTTTATTGTAAGAGAATACATGGAGTATGGAGTGGCATGGGTCTGGGGAGATGCGAAATTAATAGCCTTTGGGGGTCAGTGATGACCCTAAATGGGATAGGAGGGATTGAAAGCATTCTGCCAGGCCTTGTCTTCCTGTGGCGTCATGCAGCAGCACTGGTGAGTGGGAGGGGGAAATTCGCGGTAAATCATTCTGTGCGGTGCACCAGGCTGCAACAAGATCCAAACTGCATTGCAGAGGATGCTCAAGGGAGAACGAGATGACTATGTGCACCTGCAGTTGGGAACTGAATGCCATTTAATTAGAATCCTGCCTGAAGTCATAACAAGGGATGGATGGTAGCTGTTGGAAGAGGTGGGGCACATGCAGAAGGGCTTCGCCTTTGGAAGCTGTGAAGAAAGGACCAGAATAGAATTTTAGGATGGAGCATGTTACTGGGGCAACCAAGGCTTCCCTCCAGATAGGAAACTCTGCAATAAGCAACTGCAGAAGCAGGAATTTAGGCAGAAATGTTTGTTACAGGAAACAGCAAATTATGCATTTCTTAATTGTCTTAGCCTATTTTGGCATCTCTCCCTTCCCACTGAGAATCTCTGTCTGAGCTAATAACCTCCATGTTGTTGGAATTGTAGAGGTTTAGTTGATGATTAGGTGGTGGAAAATTCGAAGCAGAGGCACGGAGGTAGCTAAGCGTGCTTGTTTATTCTTTGGAGCCGATTTGGTGCTGGGGTGTGAATATAATTGGGAATGCAAAAAACATATCCAAATGGCTCACCCTCTCTAACGATGGCTGTCTTACACTGTTAATTTAAATGTAATAGCTTGATAGCACATCCATATTCACAGGTTGTGCTCCTTTGAATACCAGATGCTGATGGCAGATCATTTGGATCTTATTTATGGACTAGCTAGATGCTTGAGCTCATCTTTGGGTTTTCTTCTATATACAATTTTTGTTTTATTTTATTAATTTCAGAACAACCTTAAATATCTCAACAAGGCACATTCACTGAAGTTTGGAAAGATGCAAATATATTCAATTTTGGTCCTGACTTCTCATTTCATGATGGAAATAGACTTGTGCTCACAGAAAGACCCCCTATGTGAACTCGACTTTCTTTCTATGAGCAGAGTATGTGGTTTGGATTTGAGTCATTAACTTTAATTGACTTAGCATAGTCCTGTGCAAGTTTAGCTAGGAAAAAAGTGTGGGAGCTGTAGGCCTTTTTTCTGTCTTTGTGCTTTTATTGATTAAAAGGCAGTGACTTATTCAAAAAGTATTAGAACTGCTTTCAGCCCTGAAGTTTACTCCGCCAAGTTTGCCATGCGAATGCCTTCTGATCCGATTTCGTTTTTCTAGCTTACTTGTACTCCTTCTGCTTAGTCTGTAGCTTTCAGCTTTAGCTGCCCAGGATGGTAATTGGTATGCTGAAGTTCATTTTATTTATTGAGCTGTCAGAAAATGTAATGACAAGAACTTATTTCTAGTAGAAATAAATCTTGCATTAGCATCAGTGTTGCTATTGTTACTTGATTTTTTTGTTTTAAACCACATTCTTTTATGAGAATGCAGTTGGTTTTAAGCAATAGATACTTTTAAATATAGGGTGTCTTAGGACATGTAACTGAGCATTTGAACCTGAGTTTTCATGCCCACTGTGACCATAGAATCATAGAATAGTAGAGTGGGAAGGGGCCATGAAGGCCATCTAGTCAAACCCCCTGCTGTTGCAGGACACCAAGTCACACCATCCACTCAGATGGCTGTCCAGTTTCTTTTATGATGCTTACTCACTGCAATGCCCAAACTTTCTGGGTGTATCCATCTGGGGTGTATCCAGACATAACTATGAATAGAGTGGACCACTCAAATTCATAGGGCTTGGCTTGATCATTACTAAGGTTCCATTTATATATTTATGTACTTATGTATGTATTACCCTTTTATAACACTCTATAGCTCCTCAGGGCACTCTGCTGATGCTATTCCATAATCTGTTAGGCTTTGATAAAAGAATTCACTTTAAGAGATGGTCTTGAGTTTGAACCAGAAGGAAGAAAAGAGGGAAGGGACCAGCTCACAGCAGAGGATAATCAGGAATAGCTTTTAGCCATGCTAAGAATTATGCTCAAGAGCATCTCCATGTTCAGAGGAAGACTATTCCTGAATCCAGGTGCTAAGGGCAATACTGATGCAGTTCCTGGAGGCATCTGTCTAGTCTGCATTTTAAACTGAATGCTGGTCTTAATGGACCTTTGACCTGGTCCAGGGGGCTGATCTTACTGGCTTGAACAAGGCGCAATATTTCACCTGTGTTTGTCTGCCATGGCCATCCATCTCTTACATTAAATGTTAACTTGGTTGGCTCCCTGGACTGTCCCTTAACAGATACCTTCTCTCTTGTGCTGATTTAACCTGGTTTATCCAAGAGAATAGCCTTGAATGTTACCTTCAAAGTGTTGGTTTTTCCCTTAAAACAAATGGCTCACCTGTGCAGTTATTCTTCTCTGCTGGGTCACCAGTCTCCCTGAAAATGTAGGAAATGAGAATAGGTTCATTGTATTCCAAGCGGATTTGCAGATTGGATCAAGCAGGATCACTCTAAGAAACAGAATACAGATGCCATTATTGGGCCATGGGGGCTGTGAAAATAAGGAATGACATTTTGCTAAATTGTACTATATGGCTTGCTCCCTCATGGAGCTTAGGGAAAGGGTGTCCTCTGCTTTGGGAATGCATTCGTCAGGGATGCCGTCTTTATAACAATTTGCCTTAATTACAACAAAGCACTCTTTGAAGATCATAGAAATGCTCAGAGCAGCAAACTAATGTAATATTCATGTTGACATCTTCTTAGACTGTAGCCCTTCCTTATCAATATAACTTCTCCTCTGATAGCAAGTGGCCCACTTTACGCAAGAAGAGCAGTAAATTACTGAGTGATTATTTGCTGGCTCTATTTTTAAGACTTGGGTTTCAAAGTTCTCTCTTTTAGCAGTTTTGTTCATAATAACTCTTGTTATTAATATATATGCGTGATGCATTTATTCTAAAACAATAACAAGCAATACTGTAAGTTAACAGTATGCACATCAAAGTACCCAATTACGATGCTTTCAATTAATCAGAAATATCCCCTTGCCAGTTCCAAGCGCCTTGAAAGCATTGTCCAATTTCTGCTCTCTTCCGCATTTTGTTCATTTTCAAGAAGCTCCATACAAACGATGTTTGTTAAGGCACTTAATTGGAATTCGTTTGCAATCGTTTAGCTCAAACCGTCCATTATGCAACTCTTGCTCTTCTCTCCTCCCAAAGGAGGATACCCAACGGGGAGTGGTCAGGCTTAATGCAGGGATGGGGCAGAGTTGGAACGCAGTCCCACTGTTCAGCTGCTGTGAACCCCCTTTGTCCCCTTTCTGACATTGCAAGCTTTGAAGCAAGGACAGTGAGGGTCAGGGACCAACTCCTGCTTCGTGTGCAAATGGAACTGCTGGTTCACAGATGGCATCTGGTCCAACTCAGTTCCATGCCACCTCTGGTAGAACGCTGATGGTTTATCAACAGAAAGTAGGATTGCTTTATGCTTTAATTTTGCACTTTTTTAGATATAAATGTGACAATTAAAGGGTTATCCATAAAAGAGCCCTGATGAGTAGGTTAGGCTCAGAGATTGTGACAGGACCAAGTCTGGAATTCAGCCTGGTACACTGACTCCTAAATAAGCATACCTTTTGAGCTGAGTTTTATAACCACAAATCTAATTTAGTCATGAATATGTTTGCTTAGGATGTTGAGCTAAATACCTGTTTATTTTGCATCACACATGCACTTTGAAAGAAAATAATAAAATCAAATCCAGAATGTTGATTTTCATATAAATTCATCCAATTTCCATCCCAATACTTTTTAAAAAATTAAGCATATGTTTATATAGCTGTTTAAATGAAGATACACATTTGAAGTTAGTGCCCAGGGAAAGGGATGCTTCTGGACCTCAGAAGGCAGAGTTATCTGTGGAAGATGAATTTTCAAGAACTGGCATGCTTTTCTTATTTTTCTGACTAAAGAAGAAGACAGGTGGGAAAGGCTTGTACAAACTGGGATCGAGCAACAGGTCCTGAGGTGCCTTTTGGCTGTATTTCTATACCATAATTTTCCTGCGCAGTGAAGCTCTCCTGTAATTGCTACAAAGACAAGTTGTCACAAAAAGCAGGTTGGTGAAAAGAACAGGGGGACCAGGCTGGCTTTGATCATGATGTCGCGTAGACACAGTCTCAAGGTGGATTATTGTTAATTTTATTTATTTATTTCATTTCTATTCTGCCCCATAGACAAAGCTCTCTGGGCAGTTTACACAGTTTGTAAAAACTGACCATAAAAATATAATAAAAACATCATAAAAATGGGGCAGGAGGAAGGTTAAAACAGCTCAAAACAGATGGCAAAGAATAATAACCAAAAACTGGCTCTCTGAAGGACCTGGTGATGCCCCTCAAGCCTGTGGGTGGCCAGGAAGTCATGAAAAGCCTTGGAGAAGCAGGCTGTCCTATCCAGGTGCTGGAAAGATGACAGATTTGGGGCCACCTGCAAAATATTCCATGAAATGGAACCCCAAACATTCAAATTGGGTTCAAGTCCCTGCTCAGCCATGGAGCCAACTGGGTGACTCTGGGCCAGTCAGAGACTCTCAGCCCAACCTACCTCACAGGGTTGTTGTTGTGGGGATAAGATGGAGGCGGAGAGATGATGTAAGCTGCCTTGAGCCCTTTATAGGAAAAAGGCAGGATATAAATCGCAATATAAATAAATAAAAAAATAAAAATTGGGGTGCACCTTACCTGGTCTACTAAGGGATTTCAGGTTCTGCCTGTGACTGCACCTCATGCTGCTGGGCGAAAGAAACAAGCAATGCTTGAGCCCCGATTTTTTGAAAAATTCTAGTTTGGCTGCTCCTTGGATCTCCCACTAACTGGATTTCTATAACATTTTCTCTAATGAAGAGATCTAAAAATCTTTGTGGCTGTTGAATTGACTTAATAAAGATGATACACTAATAAATGTTTTGAGCTTGTTCTTCTGGCTGACAAGGCTACTTTTGTTTATTATGCATGGGCTGTCATAATTTTTCAGCATTCTCATCTATATCTTTATATGTTATATTTTTAAAATCTTTCTTGTACTATGTATTTGTTTTATGAGAGGAAAATAAAAACAACCATCTATTTTTGGCTTCTTTTCCCTTCAATCCTCTTTTGTTCTTGCAGTACAAGACACTCAGAGTTGCCAAGCCATTGCTTGAAAAGAGTTACATTGTGCTAAAATGACATTTTCCAGGAAAAGAGAGCTTTGGGAAGTTGTACAGGGGCAAAGATGGGGAATCCAAGTTATGGTGAGCAAGACCACTGTATGAGGAAGAGCGGTTAGTTCTGTCCATGTATGTGAAACAATCAAGGATACAAATCAGGGGCAAAATTTGACCATGAATGTGTGTGGTCTTTCTCTAATTAATGCCAAAGTCTTTAGGGGAGTCATGCAGAATAACCTTTCCCTAGTTAACTGTCACAGAAGAAAGGAATGGGGGAAACCATTATGCTGCTGTCAAGATTTTCCTGAAACAAAGAGGGGCAGAATTATACATGCTGAGGGGTGTCTTGGGTGCTTTGATTAGCAGCAGAGGCCCAATTTTGCCATCAAAAGCATTGTTAATTATAAGCCACACTGAAAAGCTCTTGTCATGTACGTTGCAGAGAGCAATATTACAAGAACGTGTCTTTTTCACTTAAGGTGATCCTCAGCTGTTGTTGGACCGAGAAAATCAAAATGTGCACATCATTTTAAGGTAAACTTGAAATGCTGTTGTATTTAATCAGGATAATTAGCCACTGAAATCAAATAATCCATATTTCTTATTGATTCATTTGTGTCAATTTTAACATGACCCGACATACTTCCTCCTGTTAGTAATGGGTGAAAATGGCGAGTCTCTGAAGAAGTGTTTTTCTTAACAGCTGGTGGCTGTTAACAAGATGTCATAAAAGTTCCTCTTTAAATAAGAGATCAGCCTTCATTATTGCATATCTTTGATGATTAAAGAGATGTTTTATTGAAATTACTACACGAAGAAAGGATACAAAAGAAGATGGGAATGCTAATTTGCAATCTGCCTACTGACCAAGCATCATGCGGTAATGAACTGTGACAGCCCATGGTTTGCATGTGGCCCCGGCTTGCCTGGCTAGCTAATCTGAAGTGACAAATAATGTACCACTATGTGCATTTTAAAAGGCCTGCTCTCGTAAAACAGGGATCTTTATTTTTATTTTTATCTTTTAGGAGTGGTGGTTAGATTGCAGCTACAAAGCAATTCTCCTCGCTTCTGTCACAACAGCTGAGATAAAAAGGTCAGAGAACTAGAGGGGAAATTGGTGAATGGTGCCTTCCATAGGACATAATCTATCTGTTTCCATTTCCTACATGGTGTTGCATGAAGTGAGATTTGGAGAACACTGCTTGCAACAGCAGCAGTGGCAGCAAAAAAGGCATAATTGGCTGGCTTAGGAATTCACATTTTCTCCAAGTCCACACTTGACTGAGGGCAACCTGGGACATTGGTTGCATAACCTGAGTCCAACAAAGGGATTAAAATTGGACAGGATATTACCAAAATAAATCCTGACTACAGAGGCAAGGAACAGGAAAACAAGACTGTGCAGCATTCAGATCAGATAGTCTTGGGGACATTGCTAACTGAAAGGGTAGAAGAGAGAATGTAACAAAATGGTAAAGGGATGGATGGAGGCACAGCGTAGGACTGGAGTAGGTAGCTGGTGTACTCCAGTTGCTCTGAATTACAATTTCCACAAGTTCTAGTCAGCTTGACTAGTGGCTAGCAATTATGGGAGTTGTAGCCTAAAATGTTCTGGCCTGGATGTACTAGAAGGAAACAAGAAGTACTAGAAGGAATCAAAGTACTAGAAGGAAACAAGAAGGGCAACTTTCTGGGATCCATACGTACTAATCAGAACCAACACCACCAAACGTCTTGCAAAATTAAGCATGCATGTTGTCACTGCTGTCCTGAAACTAGAGAGGACTAAGCCAAATACAAGGCACTGCACAGTCGGAGAAAATATAGGACTTTCTGTTCCTCCTTTTTTCTTGGATGAGGTGATAGCGGATCAGACCCTACTATTCCCCTGAAACACAAGCTCATTCATGTATGTATTGTATTCATATCCCATATTATTTTTCCTTGCAAGGAATCCAAAATACCTTACATAATTCTCATTCTCCTTGATGTTTTATCCTGACATCAGCCCTGTAAGGTAGTTGGGCCAAGAGGATGTCATTGGTCCAAAGTCAACAGCAAGCTTCATGGCTGCATGGGGACTAGAACCCAAATCTCCTGAGTCTAATTCTAGCCCTCTAACCACCACGCTAGACTGACCCTCCTGTTGCTAGTGCCTGTGACATTCATGCCACTTGAGCCAAGCCTGAGGTAGTCAACCAAGTTCTGATAGATACCCTTTCTCACCAACGCCGCATCCTTTCCTTGATGGCCATGAACGTTGTACATTTTCTTCCCTGAGAGGCTTTAGAACACCATTCCTTAGCACTTGCAACATGGCTTTGGAATGATGAAAGCTTCCTACGCTAAATTCTGCTCTCCCACCCTGCTTCTGGTGGCTGTAATTAATGTGGCCACAGCCCTCGTTGCCTTGCTAGCTGTGCAGTAAAAATGGTAGTCAGAGCTGCAATCCACTCCTCACTTCTTTTGGACTGAAATCAATGGGACGAATGCAGCACCATTAAGAATTCTGCTGGGTATTTTTCACCTTGCTGTGCTCAGTTTCTTAGCTGTAAACATGCCTATATATTGTATGATATAAAATGACCCCAGATTAGGACTATATTAGGTGGTCTAGTAACTAAAATCACTAATTAGAATGCCTTCTTTCATTGCTTTTTTTTGGGGGGGGTGGGGGGATAGATTTGTAGATATCACTGTTGGACTCCATTGGGCTGTCTGGAAAAATGGGTGATTTTGCTATAAAGGGCCTTGTAAAAATGCAGAAGTGTCCCTGTTAACCTCTTGCATATTAGGGTACTAAACTAAAATTTTATAAGATAGTGTGCACACTTTTCTGTTCTCCAAAATTCTTTAGCAGGTAGATGATAAGCAAAACAAAACCAAAAACAAACAAACAAACAGAGGCGGGGGAGGCAGAGGGAGGTACAAAATGGCTGATACTGAAGTCATGTAGCCTGTGTTTAGTCATAGTCTTAATATAGACCGTGGGAGGAAGTCGGCTAGGCTCTCCCAAGTGCTATGATGGTTTCAGGTTACACTGAGGATTCTTCCTAAAACTGCTGTGATGGAGAAACACAGCCATGCTTGAGTCCCCTTTCCTGAAAATATAAACTCTAGCTGCTATTGGAACTGTTTTCCTCTTTGGCAAAACATGCAGGCTGGTAAATGGAGAACAGGTACAGAGAAAGCAAGTAGTTTCTGTCTTCATGTAGGAGTGTAGCTCTTTTTTACTGTTTTTCTTTTGTTAATGTATAGGAGAATACTTGGTGTCATTTTCTGTGATGACTGAGATCAAGAAAACTCTGAGTGTTACCTTACATATGGCATCAAACAGAAGCAAGCTTATTTATATCTGGGTAATTGTTCTAATTGAATGCTCATTATATTTCAACACATACAGAAAACAAACAAGTGATAGACCATATAGTCAGCCTCAACTGAGTAAAATAATAGGAAAGCAGAAGAATAACATTTAGATAGATCACTTTGGTTGCATAGAAGGTCTCTGTAAACCTTTAAAATTACATGCAAAATTTAACTGCCCACAACTGCACAATAATAATATGATTTAAAACATGTATCAAAGACCAAAACAATGGAATGGTTTTCCAAATATTTATCATGAACATAATTGTACAAAAAGGTAACACAACACACACACACAAAATGCAACAGTTGCCTTATACAGTTGGCATGAGTCCAGGGTTGTCTAGAAACCTTACAAACCCAGGTAGTCATGCACAGTTTTTGGTAGACACATTTCATCAGCTTGTGTCACCTGTGATTATGAAAGTTGTGACAACTTTGTCATCCATGCCTGATCATCCAAATAGCACCCTGTTTAGGGATATTCCAAGACTTTCTGGAACCCTGCCCATCTTCTGATGCTCATCCCTCTTTAAGGATGAGATCTGAGCCCAGAAGAAGTCTGCGAGTCTTTGCAGACCTACAGGTGCACATCTGGGAACCTTCTCAAGCTGCCATTCCTGGTGGCCAGCCATGCCTTTGCTTGTGCAGTTGATGGGGATTGATTCTTGGTGAGTGCCACACGATCCCTGCACACGCTCACCAGGAAGTCAGACTTTGAGCTGACAGCGGAATCCATTGGATTTTCTGCTAAAACAGATTTCTCACACATCTCTACCTGTTTTTTAAGAAAGGAGATACATGGAATGCGTGTGCCTTTAAGTTCCCATATAACTGGGAACTCACATTGTCAGTTCCTTTAACGCTGCACTTATGGAAAGAAGACTTTGGATGGCCTTAAAAAATAAGTTCCTGGAGCTGCCAATGCATTTAATGAAAAATTGAAAGCTTATTATGAGCTTTATTAACTAGTATTTAAGAAAACAGAATCTGTAAAGAGAGTGTTAGAAACTTGTAAAGGCTTCATGCTAAAGTACTATTTATAATTGTTTTGAAATATTAGATTAATCTGTGGTTAAACCTTGAGAATTGACTGTGGCTAGAGGAGATGGAAGTTTTTAGTTTCTCATGAACAGGTTAGGTGTTGAAATTATTCACTATATTTCTGTAATTTCCCTTGGTATCCCTTTTTCTTCCTATATGTTTTTCCTTTCCTTTTTATTCACATTTTATTTCTCTTATGTGAAAAAATAGTTGGATGATGAACCTCTTGATAATGGTCTGAAAATGAAGCGGCTGCTGTTGTAGCCTGATCAGTTTTTTTTCCTTTTCCATTGACTACTGAAACACCATGAAAACATGGAATTCTACCAGAACATCATGTTTGTCTCTTTATATAGCTTTGACTCCTTGATGGATCACTGCCTTGTTGTGGCAAAGGGGCTTGCGCAGCTCAATGGAGCTATGAGCTACACCGTGCAGGGTCACCCAAGACGGACAGGTCATAGCAGAGAGCTCTGACAAAACGTGATCCACTGGAGAAGGAAATGGCAACCTACTCCAGTATCTTTGCCATGAAAACCCCATGGACAGTACCAAAAGGCAAAAAGATACAACGCCAGAAGATGAGCCCCTCAGGTCGGAAAGTGTCCAATATGCTACTGGGGAAGAGCAGAGGGCTAGTACTAGTAGCGCCAGAAAGAATGAAGCAACTGGGTCAAAGCCAAAAGGACACTCAGTTGCCGATGTATCTGGTGGTGAAAGGAGAGTCCGATGCTGCAAAGATCTGTACTCCATGGGAACCTGGAATGTAAGATCCATGAATCAAGGCAAACTGGATGTGGTCAAACAAGAGATGACAAGACTGAACATCAACATCTTAGGAATCAGTGAACTAAAATGGACAGGCATGGGTGAATTTAGTTCAGACGACCATCAGGTATACTATTGCGGGCAAGAATCCCTCAGAAGAATTGGAGTAGCCTTCATAGTCAATAAAAGAGTAGGAAAAGCAGTACTGGGATACAACCTCCAAAATGACAGAATGATCTCAGTTTGAATCCAAGGGAAACCATTCAACATCACAATAGTCCAAGTCTATGCCCCAACCACTGGTGCTGAAGAGGCTGAAGTTGACCAGTTCTATGAAGGCCTACAACACCTTCTAGAATTAACTCCAAAAAATGATGCCCTTATCATCATGGGGGATTGGAATGCTAAAGTAGGAAGCCAAAAGATAACTGGAATAACAGGCAAGTTTGGCCTTGGAGTACAAAATGAAGCCGGGCACAAGCTGGTAGAATTTTCTCAAGAGAATACGATGGTCATAGCAAACACTCTTTTCCAACAACCCAAGAGACGACTCTACACATGGACATCACCAGATGGTCTACACAGAAATCAGATTGACTATGTGCTCTGCAGCCAAAGATGGAGAAGCTCTATACAGTCAGTAAAATCTAGACCAGGAGCTGACTGTGGCTCAGATCATGAGCTTCTGGTTGCAAAATTTAGGCTGAAATTGAAGAAAGTAGGGAAAAGCACTAGGCCACTCAGGTATGACCTAAATCATATCCCTGATGAATATACAGTAGAGGTGACAAACAGATTTAAGGAATTAGATCTGATAGACAGAGTGCCTGAAGAACTATGGACGGAGTTTCGCAACTTTGTACAAGAGGCAGCAACTAAAGCCATCCCAAAGAAAAAGAAATGCAAGAAAGCAAAATGGCTGTCTGAGGAAGCTTTACAAATAGCTGAGGAAAGAAGGGAAGCGAAAGGCAAGGGAGAAAGAGAAAGATACAAACAATTGAATGCAGAATTCCAGAGAACAGCTAGAAGAGATAAGAATGCCTTCTTAAATAAACAGTGCAAAGAAATAGAAGAAAACAATAGAATAGGGAGGACCAGAGATCTCTTCAAGAAATTTGGAGATATAAAGGGAACATTTCATGCAAAGATGGGCATAATAAAGGACCAAAATGGCAGGGACCTGACAGAGGCAGAAGAGATTAAGAAGAGGTGGCAAGATTACACAGAAGAACTATACAAGAAAGAGCTTAACATCCCTGATAACCACGATGGGGTGGTCACTGACCTCGAGCCAGACATCCTGGAATGTGAAGTCAAATGGGCCTTAGGAAGTCTGAGCAACAACAAAGCTAGTGGAGGTGACAATATTCCAGCTGAGCTATTCAAAATCCTGAAAGATGATGCAGTAAAAGTGCTACACTCAATATGCCAGCAAATCTGGAAAACTCAACAGTGGCCACAGGATTGGAAAAGGTCAGTTTACATTCCGATCCCAAAGAAGGGCAATGCCAAAGAATGTTCAAACTACCGCACCATTGCACTCATTTCACACGCTAGCAAAGTGATGCTCAAAATCCTACAAGCTAGGCTCCAGCAGTATGTGGACCGAGAACTACCCGAAGTACAGGCAGGAATTCGAAGAGGCAGAGGAACTAGAGATCAAATTGCCAACATACTTTGGATCATGGAGAAAGCTAGGGAGTTCCAGAAAAACATCTACTTCTGCTTCATTGACTATGCTAAAGCCTTTGATTGTGTGGATCACAACAAATTGTGGCAAGTTCTTAAAGAGATGGGAGTACCAGACCATCTTATTTGTCTCTTGAGAAACCTATATGCGAGTCAAGAAGCAACAGTGAGAACTGGACACGGAACCACTGATTGGTTCAAAATTGAGAAAGGAGTTCGGCAAGGCTGTATACTGTCGTCCTGCCTATTTAACTTATATGCAGAACACATCATGAGAAAGGCGGGGCTAGATGAATCACCAGTTGGAATTAAGATTGCTGGGAGAAATATCAACAACCTCAGATATGCAGATGATACCACTCTCATGGCAGAAAGTGAAGAGGAACTAAAGAGCCTCTTGATGCGGGTGAAGGACGAGAGCACAAAAGTTGGCCTGAAACTCAACATTAAGAAAACTAAGATCATGGCATCCAGTCCTCTCACTTCCTGGCAAACAGATGGGGAAGAAATGGAGGTAGTGAGAGATTTTATTTTCCTGGGCTCCAAGATCACCACAGATGGGGACTTCAGCCAAGAAATTAAAAGACGCTTGCTCCTGGGGAGGAAAGCTATGGCAAATCTAGACAGCATACTAAAAAGCAGAGACATCACCCTGCCAACAAAAGTGCGTATAGTCAATGCTATGGTTTTCCCAGTTGCAATGTATGGCTGTGAAAGCTGGACCATAAGGAAAGCTGAGCGCCGAAGGGTTGAGGCCTGTGAATTGTGGTGCTGGAGAAGACTCCTGCGAGTCCCTTGGACAGCAAGGTTATCAAACCAGTCAGTCCCAGAGATCAATCCTGAGTGCTCTTTAGAGGGCCAGATCCTGACGATGGAACTCAAATACTTTGGCCACCTAATGAGAAGGAAGGACTCCCGGGAGAAGAGCCTGATGCTGGGAACAATTGAGGGCAAAAGAAGAAGGGGACGGCAGAGGATGAGGTGGCTGGATGGAGTCACTGAGGTGGTTGGTGTGAGCTTGAGTGGACTCCGGGGGATGGTGGAGGACAGGAAGGCCTGGAGGAATGTTGTCCATGGGGTCCCAATGGGTCGGACATGACTTCGCGACTAACAACAACAACAACAACAATAGCTTTGACAATGCCACATGCAGGGATAATTCTTTGGTTTTCTTATTTTGACCAAAGTTTGACATAAGAAAATAAAAGGTTTTTGATCAGGAATGCAATAGTGTGGATCTTGGCTGTGGTCTCCAGTGGAATGTCCTGATACATGATGATGTTTTTTGTAGTTCCAAGCATCAGTCTTCTTCGAATATCTTGGCCACAGCCTCTGCTTGAATTGAAGACTGAGCCTAGAAATGCAGAATCTTTCACACACTTTCAATTTTTTCACTGTAGACACTGAAGATGTGTTGTTCTTCTATAGTCATGATTTTTGTTTTCTTGAGGTTCAGCTGCAGTTCTGCTTCTGCACTTTCTTCTTTCACTCTGATCAGGAGCCATTTCAAGTCATTGCTGTGTTTTGCCAGTAAGATGATACCATCTGCGTATCTAAATCTGTTGATGTATTTTCCACACCAATTTTCACTCCTTCTTCTCAAATCCTAATCTGTTTGATATGTTCCATGTATCGATCAAACATAGATAAAATCTACCCTTGTCTGATGCCTTTGCCTATAGAAAACCACGTTGTTTCTTCATATCCCGTCCTAAAAGTAGCTTTTTGTCTACCATGCAGATTATGCGTCAGGGCAAGCAAGTGCTGAGGCACACCTGTTTGTTTCAGAACCATCCAGAGTTTCTCATGATCCACATAGTCAAAGGGTTTGTTGTTGTCTATCAAGCACAGAATGATCATCTCTTGAAATTCTTTGGTACACTCCCACTGCCGATGTATATTTCTGACATGATATTGCTTGTCGTTTCCTTTTTGGAATTATGCTTGAACATCTGGCATTTCTCACTCCATACAGGATAAAATTCTTTGTCGAAGCACTTTGATCATCTCTTTGCATTTTGGGGAAATTAGTACAATGCTCCTTTGGCTGCTGTACTAATTTGCATCTCCTTTCTTGCGGATTGGAATGCTGTGGGCCATTGTTTTGTTTTCCATATTGGGTGGCATATCCTTGTTGGGATTTGATCCAATTCAGTCTTCCCAGCTTGGAGTAGTTCTATTGGTACCCTCTTTACTGCAGGGGCTTTGTTCCTTCTAAGTGCTCTTAGAGCAGCGTTCACTTTACCTTGCTATACTGCTTGTATAGGGCTCTTCTTCAAAGGACTCTGTCATTTTAATCTCTTCTGTATAGTTCTTCCACATGTTGTTTCCACCTTCTCTTTGTTTTATCTTGATTAGATAGTACATCGTTGGTCTTTCAGCATTTTTAATCTCGATTGGAATGTCTCTTGACTTCTTGGGTCTTCTGGAAGAGGACTCTTGTTTGTTCTCCTTGGTTGTTTTCTTCTGTTTCTTTGCTCTGATCATTGCAGTAGTTTTTTTCACCACTGCGTATTTTCTGAAAAATTGCGTTCAAGGTTTTGTCCCTATTTCTGTTACCATTTCTACTTCCATTTCCCTCTTGTCCTTAGCAAGTGTGAGCATTCTTCCATCTAGGATTTTTCTTTCTTTTTGCTACAGAAGTTGTCTTTCTGCATTCTTCCCTAATAATGTTTCAGGTTTCAGTCCATAGTTTTTTGGTTCACAGTCAACTGAGTTCGGTAATGCAAATCTGTTTTTATGTGAACTTTAAATTCTCCGGGAATATTATTTAAGTTGTATTTTGGCACACTGCTTCTGTTAATGATCTTTTTCAGCTTTATTCTGATTTTTGACATTAATAGTTCATGGTCACTAGCACAGGCTGCAGTAGCATTTAGAAATGATCAGACTGCAACAAACATAACAGAGAACTCAGCATAGCTTTGCTATTGGTGGAAAGTTCTGCCAAATTGCATTTTTCCGTCTATCTCAATGTCAGAAAATATATTGCTTGCTAGAATATGGATATGTCAGGGTTCCGGATGCTGCTTAGAGGGCTGCTTGAATGGTGCTCAGTACTTCCTCCTTCTCTAACTGCCAGGATTCCATGATGTTCCTTTAATGGGTAAGCAAGTTTTTCTTCTAAAAACTGGAAGTTTCTACATTGGCACAGAAAAGGTGAGATTTTAAACTGGCTTGCATATGAAGCAGCCAAGTCAAGATTATGCAATGTCTCCACAATTTCCTGCTCATATTTTCCATATATTGGAAGTCCTAAGTATGCTGACGGTTGGCAAATGAGAGTATGTGTCGGCTTACTGTATAACTTTGTTTTCAATTGGCTCACAACTTTTACTTGGGAGGAAAACCAAGAATGCTGTGAAATCTGGCCGAATGATTGAGTGTCGTTTGCTGGGTGAGCATTACTTTCTGGGCAGCACAAATCACTATTATTGGGATCCTGACGTAGGATGTACAGTGGCCATGCTATAAATGGGGGTTGTTTCTCACTATTATGCTCCAGAGTGGATTTACTGACAAGTATAAAGTGTTTTGGTGTCTTCAGCATTATTTCCTTCAATTTCAGAGGATTATGTCATCAATTCAGTACCCTTGAAAAGAAGCAAGCAAATTAGAAACTAATAACCTATTTCATTTGCATATTTGTGTTTAAATATTATTAAAAACCTATCTGATTGCACACAGATTGTCTGAACTAAACCTCCCTTAGAAACAATGCTATGCACTTATAGATGGCGTATGTATGTAATATTTCCATATTTAATCAAGCAGAAGGTAACAATGAGCCAGTTCCACATAGCTGCTATAGAAAATCGATGGTGCATTTGCCAAGATGGCTCCACAACTTAGATCGTCTGCAAAATAGATATATGGACACTTTTTTTTTTTTTTGGAGGGGAGCATAATATTTTGCATGCCAACTATATCAAACCCATGTAGTATAATGATTAAAACAAGGGCTCGAAGCATGGAGATGGTGGAAAGCATGGCTCACATCGGCTTTGCAATGGTGCCCGCACAGGTCTTTGCTCCCTGATTGCTTAACATAAGAACGGGATTAATACAGCAACAACTCTTGAACTTGCCACTGATCAGTGGGCATGAGGGGAAAGCAAGGCAAGCAAGAAAAGAAGCAAAAGGGAGAGGGGAGAAAGAATGAGGCTGGTGTTAGGAGGAGGGCCAGATGGCAAGGCAAAGGAGGGAGAGAAGGGTGTGGAGGAAGAGAAGAATCAAGTCTAATGGTCAGGATGGAGAAAAGACGAAAGAGA
>JAIXND010000789.1:2013552-2135726 GCA_023646645.1 Varanus salvator macromaculatus | reverse complement strand
GAGAGAGAGAGAGAGAGAGAGAGAGAGAGAGAGAGAGAGAGAGAGAGCGCACACAGAGAGGGAAGGCGTGTAGGTATTGAATAACATTGGGCCAGCCAAGAAGTTGCTCTTTCTATTTTCCCCATCTTCCTAGCTGCTTGGCTAGTCTGGCCACCACACCAGCCATAATGTGGTGGTCAGCCACTTCCTCCATGGGAACTATGCTATTGTGGTGCCCACAGCTGTGGGCAGGTCACTTCTTGCCTTCCCTCTCTACTGACTTAAGCTGAACCTTCGTAGCCCAGTTCTTTTATTCAAGCTTAAGAGGTTACAAACAGCATAAACCAAAGCAGACTTCTTGAGAGATGGGAGAAGTATCTGCCCCTGTGAAGAGCTGAATCCAAACTGGGACTTTCAATCCATTCTGGTGGCTCCCACTGTTTGAGGCTAGACATTGGACACTTCTTAGCTTCCCCCCAATTTTGCCTGTCATCTCCTCGCCAGGTCCAGGCACTCCCCCTGCATTCTCTTCTACTCTAGCTCTGAAAAGTCTCCCTCCCATTCCAAGGCTGGCTGGTTCCTACCCTCTTTCTGAGAAACTTTACTAGGTCACCTTGAAACAGCCATGTCCTTGGCCCCATGCTCCTTGACCTCCTCAGAACTGGGCCAAGCCATCTGAGCAAGAGTAGTTAGCAAGAAGCACCCCTCTCGCTACAACCTCAGCACTTTCTCAGTTTCCCAAACATACCGAACCACGGTGGAAGACCACCTGGATTCAAGGGTCACTAGTTAGTATCAGAGAGACATGAGATTAAACACACAACTATGAAATTGATCTTGGTCCCATCACTATTGTACAGCCTAACTTACCCCATAAGATTGTTGTGAAAATAAATTGAGAGGGGAAGGGCCCTTGTAGTCTTCCTTGGATAAAAGATGGAATATAAATACAAGTTGTAAAATAATGCCAAAAATATGGAGTACATGGATGCACACATGCACAACTATGTACTTCAGATAAGTTATCAACATTTGCTGTAACTAGACAAAAATCAGCAGTACATCTATGTATGCTGTTATTGGCTGGACATACAAAAAACTTATATATAAAATAGCCGTCCCAATCAAGCAAGGTTGATCCCCGAAGGGATTGCCTAGGCTGAGCACTGCAGTGTAGCGGTAGTTGGACTGGGGGCTCAGGAGTTCCTGGTTCTACTCTTCACTCGGCCACAAAGCTCACTGGGTGACTTCAGACCAGTCATAGATACCAGCCTGACCTATCCCATGGGACTGTTGTTGTGAGGCTAAAAAGAAGAGGTGGAGAAACTTGTAACTTGTAACCTTCCTTGAGTTCCTTGCAAGATGAAGAAAGGTGGGAAAGATACGCAATGCAGCAGTAGCAACAACAAAATTAAAACTACCTCATTGGGGTGCATACTATGGAACACAGGACTCAGTCTTGTGGGAGAAGGAGGCAGAGGAAACTGTAGGGTTGCCAGAGTGGCCAGGAAGATGTGGCCAAGTTTGCCAGGCCCCTGAGAATTGGCCACGCACTAGGAATGGGCAGCCAAAGGAATGGCATGGGTGATAAGCACCCGCTGGCGGGCAGAACTGGGCCAGATAGAAGCAGCCAGAGGGCTTGCTTATCGACCACCTGAGTTCGGCACCTAAATTCACCCACTGTTTGGGGCAGCCATCTTTCTTGACCCGCTCAGTGAGTCCATGTTAGATGCACACTTGGCTGATTAGGCTGCCTTTGGGTTGATGGGTCACCAGTTTTACAAGCCTGTATCCTGTCTTCTTTTTAATATGGATCCTAAGAGTTTTTCATCACCATTTTTTGTAAGAGGTATGTATTCTATCTAGCAAGTCCCAACTTTTATCTTAGTAAAGTATATAAATCTTTTATTGTAAATCTATTACTTTTTAATGAAGTGATGCATTTCCCCAGCATAGATTTAATCTTCTCCATAATTCCTTATTTCTGTTCTAGCAGTAGAGTGAATTCAGGGCTCATTTTTAAAAGCTTAGGTTGATTTCCATGGACAGTTTTACAATTTATCCCAGTAAGTATTAAATTCCCGTTGAATTTTCTAGATGCATATATTTGGATGGAGTGATGTTTACAGCTGTAAAAGGAATCCTAATACATCATTATGGAGAATCATTAATTGTAAATGTCTTTTTCTCACATAATTTAAACTGTGCACTAGATTATTGATTATTTAAGTTATTCTGTCAGGAAGTGGTGTTATTTAAAAGGATGTTTGGCAAAGGGAATACCTGCATATTTTACATTTGAAATTCCTGGAAGCATTATGCACACTTTAGAGAAAAGAAGAGAGAACATTTACTTACATTTGATCAACTGATATATTGTAAAATAAAAATAGTGCTTGTAATGGAAGTTTATTCTAATTTGAAAAGTGACATGATTGCTTTACAAAGGAGTGATATGACAGCAGAGCTGAGGCAGTTCTTCAAACAGAAACATAAATAAAGCTGATAAGCTTCAGTGGTTCTCCAGAGGTGATAGAGAAGGAATAGCTGCACCAACTGTACATCTGTTTTACATACCAAGCAGAGGAGAGGCTTGGAAAGAAACATGTGCACAGCCCAGGAAACCTCTCCCATCTTTTTGTGCAGTAGTGCACTGCACTTTCACAAAGCTGTGTACCAACAAATAGCAAACAGCCATATAAAGGACCATCCAATTCTTGATTTCCCTTAAAGGTTGCACACATTTTGCATGGCCAGCACAAAATTTTTGCAAGTCCTAGAAAAGAGAACTTTGTGCAAAGGCCTTTTGTCAATATACAGATGCCAACGTACAGAGAGCATGCTGTCTGGAGGAGCAGAATTGGATAGGCACCTGGATAAACCAGTGCGGAGTGGTGGTTACTGTGCTGGACCAGGGACCCAGGTTTTCCAGGTTCTGGTCCCCACTTGGCCATGAAGTTATGATGCTAGCTAATCTGTCTGAGCTGTCTAAACTGTCAGTCCCAGCATCTCCATATGGGGTGTAAACACACCTGCCTGAAATCCTGGAGAGCTGCTGCCAGCCCATGTTGGCAGCACTGCTCTAGATGGAACAGTGTTTTGACACAGTATAAGGTTTCTAGACTTACTGAATATATAACCTTGTGGTTAAAAGTTTGTGGTTTTCTTCATACTTAATCGTGATATTTTCCCTCTCAAGGATGGGACTGATAATTGATTCAAAAGATAATAACCACTGACACAGCATGAAATGTTACCCTCAGCCATGCAAGCCTGACCATCCCCACTAGGTGTTCTCTGCTCAGAACACACACGCAACACAATATTCTTAGCGAATTCCAGCATTTTGAAGCATTCAGAGGATATGAAGGGAACCAAAGTGGGAAAGAACCAGCGCCTGCCTATGTGGAACATGCCCGTCTCAAAGGCAGATCGAAACAGGCATTTTTCAGGTGGTGGGCCCTGCATTTGCTTGCTTACAATTCACTGCAGGTGTATGAAATATGAGTTCATCTGTTGAGGTGGTGGAGGGAAAGTGTGCCTTGACCTTGAAGGGAGGAGTTCTTGGTTCTGCCAAACATAATGCAAAATCAGTAGAACTGTTATGACTAGTAACTATCATGAAGTCTGTAGGTTGCCTGCACTGACATTGTCAGAGATGTAAAAGTCAAGCTAAAATGTCAGCCGAGCTATTTGTGACTCACTTTAACATGTGTAGGGAGCAGTGCTGGCTGTATTATGTAATCACAGCATGTTCATAGCAATGAGAATTCCTAGAATAGTGATGTAGGATTACTCCTTTTGACTTGATAGTTCAGACTGTGGTCATGCAAATAAATATACTGTTTTCCCTTTCCTGGAGGAATAGTCCTACTGTTTTGCACCTATATTCCACATTGGTTCTCAGCAATATCTCATCAGGAATTCTCTGTTTCTCCTTCTTGGTCATGTGGATTTGGCCACCACATTGACCAGTTGACTCCCATAAAAAATAATGATATCTGGAACAGCTTTGGGGACATTTAATGAGTAGACAACTCAGTGCTCTCCAGATGAAACTTCAACAATACCTGGCTGTTGGATCATAGAGCCTGCAGCTGATGGGAGTTGTGGTCCAAAACAATTGAAGGGTACAGGGTGCCCACCCCTGTCATAAGGCATGGGAGCTGCTTCCAAGTGTGGGTTACCAGGTTAACCAAGGCAGTTTTGGTAGCAAAATTGAATGAATTGAGCCAGATTGGATGGATTTGTACATGGTCTATAGACTTACAATACTCCCTGTAGTCCAAACAGGCTAAGCGTTAGCACACACAGTTCTTTTTGGCCATTATTCAGTGGATCTTAAAAGGCTGCAAGTTATTGCAGATGGGAGAAGGAATGAAGGAACAAAGTGACTCTCCATTGCCTAAACATCCAAGTTGAACAAAATACACCCTGACTGCCCCCAGCTTTTATTTTAGATAAAGTCACGGCTTCTCCATAGAAACAGGTAGTCCTATAGAGAAACAATTGAAAATGTCTGAACCAGCTTCAAGTCTTGTTCTCTTCTTAAAGTTCCAGAATGTGGGAAGTCACAAGAGGGCTATTTGGATAGTTGACTTGCTTGTTCTTTCACCAGGGAACCTGGCCAGCAAGCATATACTGGGCCATCCTTCTTTGACGCTCACAGTAACCTGTGAAGTTAGATGACACTTTGTTCAGGGGTACCTCTTGTTAATCTCTGAAGTATAAGTCTGGTATCCTGTACTATACCATGGTACCACTGTGCAGCAGCCTACTGATAGATGGGACAAGCTCAACCTGAGCTGAGGTGTGTAGGAAAAAATGGATTGTGGTGAGGGCGATGGGATGGCAACTGCAACTGGGCGATGGTGCTCACTGAAGAGCCACTGAGGTCACACTAACCATGGTGGCCAGACCGCTCAGTTTCCCAGATGCAATCTCTGCAGCTCAGAATACAGTGCGAGAGCTTGAATGCTTTTTGATGCAAGCCATGACCAGCAAAGAAGAGCATTTCCAAATTCAGGAAGGGTGTGTGAATGACTTCTACTGCAGGCCATCCCAGGCAATCAGTCCAGGGTTTTAGCAAAAGGCCACATGCAGAGAAGTTTGAAGTATTAGGTGGAACCTTTGCATCACATGGGTTCGAGCTGCCCTCCCAAGCAAGGCAGTCTCTCCAGCACTTCTTGTAAACGTCTTTATTCCACATAGAAGACTCTAAACATTCACAAGCCTCTGACCATACACAAAGAGAAGTTGTACCCTCTCTGCCCCGCTTAACCAAAAGCTTCGGGGCCTGTCTCTGGAAGGAGGGGTGCTGTGGAACCAGCGTGCCTGCGTTCTGCACTCTGAGCCCCTAATTGGGCCAGCCTGCAGCTGTGACCATGGGCCCTCGGGTCCATGTCTCCAGGAGGCTGGTGTTCTCCATCCAAGAGGCTCCCCATTTCCAAATCTCCTCCCTCCCACCCTTCCTCTGCTTCATTCCCACTGGCAGGAGGGAGATTGGCCCCGTGGGTGTCCTTAAGCCACTTTCCTGCAGAGCAGGCTCAGACTGGTACCGAGAGAATGAGTCTGCAGGTGCAGGCGCATCTGTCACAGCCACAATTCTGCCTTCGGAGTGTGAGCTCTGAGCCTCGTCTGCTTCAGCCACCATCCTCAGAGTCTGAGCTGTCAGTCCCACCAGAACAGGCCGCTTCTCATGTGCACCTGGACATCTCGTGCACGACATCAGGCACAGCACACCCAAGAGCCAAAAGAGGAGCACGAGAAAGTCCAGACTCGTCCACCGAGATTTCGGCAGCCGGAGCTTCCACTCTCATGTCACAGGCCCCGGCATAGAAAAGTTGAGAGTCAGGGTCAGTCCAAGCCACTTGGCAGCTCTTGACTAATAACAATGAAGAGATGCTGTGTAAAGCGGTGGTGGCTCTTTGAGTTCACTTTGTGGCTCACCCCTCACTGCCGCAGGCCACCTGCCACCACCGCCTGCAGGCTCCCACTGGTGGCTCTCAAATATCTGGCATTTACCACACATGGCTCTTCCATTGAGCAAGTCTGGGCACACCTGGTCTGTAGCAAACAGGAATTCAAGTTCTATGAAAAGTACTGCAGTACTTTCATGGCAAGTTTTAATCATCTGGAGTTCAAGAGACAAAAGCCCAGACTGGGTAGAAGCCCTGATCCCTATGCAAAGATCAGGTCAGAACCTGGCTCTCTTATGCTTACCAGACTTTCTCATGCTCAGCCCTGGCCAAGCTGGGCTGAGCTGAGATCAGCTCCATGAACACTTAGGAACACTGGTGGGTTCTTTGTGCAAAAAATGCACATTATGCAATTCTTTGTAAAAAAAAAATATGTGAACCCCACAAGTCACATGTGCAGAAGCATAAACATGCTTGAACATGCTTCCTCCTAGACACCCATGCAAATACTCGGTGTGAGAAGGACAGAGAGAAAGCTACCTGGAGTCTGTGGAGCCAAGTGAAAGAAACCTAACTAATTTCCAGCCCCAAACCAAATTGTTCACAAATTCCTAATGGAGAGTCCACCAAAGTGTGCCCTACAAGGCTCCAATGGTGTCAGGCTGCAAACTGTGAATTTTTCAGGCAGTGAAGATGAGAATGTTACTAGCCAAGGGTCTTGACCTAGAGTTTGACTTAAAAGTGAAGGTGCGGCAGTGGTCGTCTTCCTCTTGAACCAAGAGATGTTATTTCCATCTCCTCCTTCTGAGTCATTGTTTCAACCTGTGTGACACCTCAAAACTCTCCCCCTGCCTGCTTTCTCTCAGGTTCTCACAGAGAAGCTGCCAACTTTCTTCCTGCTAGAATCAAATCTAGAAGCTCCATATGAGTAACTCAGTCCCCGTCTGCTTTCTTCTGAGAACACTGACCAAGGAAAGCTCAGGTGGATCTTGACTTTCCCCAGGCTGAATAGGTCCAAACCCCTCTGCGACACTCCTGATTGGAAACGATCAACTACCGATCCCACTGCAGCTCTGGGGCTGGGCCACAACAACATGTGGAAATGTCCCCCCGCCAGTAAAGCAGACATACTTCCAAGATGGACATGCAGGGAGTCACTGGAAAAGATGTTTTGGGCTGCTCTTGGGCTGAAGTACCAGGTGCACCTGCTACAGAAGTATTTCTCTGCTCTCCGTGCAACCATTTCCTGGGCGGTCTCCTCCATTAATCAGCACTGCTTCCAAAAAAGTGTGCACGCTGCCTGGCCACCTGATTTTATCCGTGTGTTTTTCCTGCAGTTTGAATGTGCTTGTGGCATTTGGTGGGGATGAAAAGAAATGACTCATCATTTCAAATAGGCACTCTGCTCCTTAGAACTGACAAACACTGAGTCATCACTTTTCTGTCCTCCTGGTTAAGCATTTACTGCTTCGCTAACTTTCCCAAAATGACGTTAGGCAAACGAGATTAATCATTGCTGGATTGAAACAGAAATGGTCAATATAAAGATTAAGGTGGAGGAAGGGATGCTGATGTATTTACAGGAAGGGGCAATGGCTGAAATGCTGTTAGGGTGCTTAGGTTTGTTTTAATTTGCAGTTCATAGCCTCTTACATTATATTTCAGAAGAGGGAATTGTACCCTGTAGATCTCGAGGGGAGCACGCAGTATGTTTATCTGCCATTACACTTCATTAGTTATATTCTGTGTGAGCAAAATCAACAGTCGTGAATGTAGTTCAGAGATTCAGCTGCTTGTAATTTCGCTGCAGGCTTCCATAGATTATTGCTTTCTGTGTGCTCAAGAATCTTTTAAGTGTGCAATCCCAAGGTGCTTTCTTGGAAGTAACTTTGCTTGAAATACTCAAAGAAAGGCTTTGCCATTTGCATATGAATAGTCCTATATCTGGTCAGTTACTTTCCAAAGAAAACTATATTGTATTATTTATCATCCAATTTTTAATCCTACAAAATATCCGTAGGATTACTTACTGTAGAAGGTAACTTACTGTAGAAATCGAAATAAATGAATAATCCTAAGCAATGGCAACAACGTGATGCTAGAATAATGACGACAAAATGAGTAGTTAAAATACCAAAAATGGAAATCTGAAAGGCAAGAAGAGCATAGCATATTGAGGGTACACTCAGTAAAAAGCTCGCGGAAATAGATGTGGTGCCACTGCAGCGTTGGGGCGGGGAAGGCTTTCTTTGGGAGGGGGTTCCAGGAGCCGAAAAAATTTGGTCTTTTCTGCTGTTCTGCTTCTGAAAGTAGGAGAACCCACAGCAGAAGAATAAAGCTGTAAGAGATAGGAAGAAGTGCTTTTTTTTGAGATGTCTGGTCACAGAACATTTAGGGCAGTCAAGGCTAAACCCAGCATCCTTCATTGATTCTGGACATAACTTTTCAGCCAGTAAAGCTAATGCAAGATCAGCATGGTAGAGAGGGACAGTAGAATCAGCAATGCTCATGTTCATTGAGAATCTCCAAGCGTCACATTTAGGTTTGGGTGGCCTTGCTCCTGTTTTCCATTGTGATCTGCCCCCCATGCCCTCGGACTGGGAAAACTACTCATTTCATTACGTGTGTTCTGAGACTGCCATCCAGTGCCCTGCTCTTCCCCATTGAGTAAAGTGTGAACATATGTACTTCATATTTCAAGTGTATGTTGACTAGAGCACACATCGTACGAACACGGAGGCAAGCTTGAAACCGCACTCCGATTCTTATTTGGCCTTGAGAATCGGGCAAATGTGAATTACAAATGAATCCAAATAAAATGGGCCTATACCGTAGTTCCAGTGGTATGATCGGATTGCCTGGCTCACGTCACAACTTTGGCACTCATGATTTGAAGCAGCTGAAACTTCCTTCCTGTCCCCAAGGTTACTCCGTATTTACTATTGGTTTCACCTTTTCCCCTTCTCCAAGGGATTCAGGGCAGCATGCAGCCCACCTCCATTTTCTCCTTGTAATAATCCCGTGAAGTAGGTTAGGCTGAGAGAGAGAACACTTGGCTGGTCTGTCACTTCTTGGTGAAGTGGAAAACTGAACTTTCCTGTCTTTGGTTACAGTGGAGTTTAGAGCCACTCTGCCTTACTGGCTTTCAGTCTGTGCATTGACAACTGGATTAGGCCTGCCCTTGAAACGTCACCCAAGTGATGTTTTGAAGTCCATCCTCAGGCAATACATCTGGTGGACTTGAAGGAGGGCACAAGAATGCAAGTCAGACTTACTACATTTTTGGGTTGGTGGACAGGTTTCCCACACATCCATAAATTGCTATTGACTAGACAACATAAAAAATGACCCTGAAAACAAATTTAGGAATTTCTTTTCAGAATGAGCATCCGAGGAATTCTGAGGTCAGCCAAAAGCACTTCAATTCAAGCTATACATTTTTGGGGAGATGGAAAGGAGAGGGCTCAGAGGATCCTCTCTCTTCCCATATGACTCATCAAATATAATGATATTTGAATGCACATTTGAATTGTATTATTTTGACCTATAAGCAGCATTTCCTGACTTAGAAATATCTGCCAGATCTCTGATCTAGACATACACCTGTGAACCTCTAGAACTCTATATTCCATGAGACTGTTTTTGACGCTTTGGCGAACTGTGCCAGAGACACCTTTGGGCATCTGGTGCTTTCCAATCCTGAGCTGAAAATTGCTTTCTCTGCATGTGATTGGATGGTTCTGCTAAGAAGGCTGCACCTATTGGAATTGTTGATTACGTGCCATTTTCCTTACCATTTTACTCACATGCCATTGTTAGGAGAGCTTCCCTTTCTGAAGCATATACAGGCACATATATCAACATGTTCTTGGAGAAGGACATTTGGTCCACAGTTGTCCATGATGTGGCAAAAGCCAGTAGAAGGTACTGCAGTTTGGAGATGCCTTTTGACAAATTCTCAGAAAAGGACCTAATATAGAATGCACACAACCTGGATTATTACTTGAGTCTGATCACAAATGTTCTTACAAGTTTATTTCTTGAGAGAGCCAGTGTGGTGTAGTGGTTAAGAGCCTGGGACTGGGACTCAGACGATCTGGGTTCGAGTCCCCGCTCAGCCATGGAGCCAACTGGGTGACTTTGGGCCAGTCACAGACTCTCAGACCAACCTATCTCACAGGGCTGTTGTTGTGGGGATAAGATGGAGGAGGAGATGTAAGCTGCCTTGAGCCCTTTGTAGGAAAAAGGCAGGATATAAATCGAAAAATAAATAAATAAATTTCTAGGCTCAATTCTAGTGTTCATCTTGGCCTTCAAAGACTGCAATGATGGATCTCAGATATTCAAATGAGTGTTGGCCAGTTGCTGTCTTCCTTAGAGATTCTTTGCTGAATGTCCTTGTCTGAGAAAGTTGGAGGGTAGTCACCAGAAAGAGAACCTTTTCTGTGGTGGTACCCAATTTATGGAAGTTTTTCCATATACATTTTTGCATGGCATCTTCCTTGCTATTTTTAATAATTAGGCAAAGTATTTCTGATCTTTTGAGGTGCCTTTAATTGCTTTTTGATCTAATTTAATATATTTTTCTGTTTTTTTATTGTATGTGCTGATCCTACTATTTTATCTGCTGTTTTTATTTTCAGTTTCAGGATTCAGACATGATGACTGACACCAAGCAGTTAGGTGTGGGTTGCATCAACCCATGGGCTGTTGTTGAAACATGGGTTATCATGCTGTCTGAACCTAGCTGGAGGACCAGGGATGGAAATGTGATCAACCATTGCTTGGTTGGATCATTGGATTACGGTTGGCTGCTTTGTGAGCAAAGGGCCTACCACCATTAGTTATTTACAGGGTAGCTTAGTGTGATGCGTGAACGCATCAGTGGTGCTGCCCATTTAGTCTGTATTTCATTGTGCGTCTGTGTTTCATATTGTAAACTGTCCTGGCATAAGGAAGGGTATAAATGCTATAAATCAATCGACATCCAAGGGCTTGCATATATATCAGGATGCAGACATAAACTCTGGCTTGGCTTTCTCACAACACCCATGTGTGCATCATCCAGTGCCAACTACAAGGCATCTCCAGTATGCCTTTCCCCTTGCTGAAACTACCGCTCATCACCACTGTTACAACCTGCTACAGCTCTCATCCTCTGACCTGTCATTGCCACCATCTGCTTGCTTGACCAGCAGAGAAGCAAGTGAGCATCTGAATGTGATCTCTCAGCAGGTACCTGACCAAGCCTAGTGGTGGCATCAACCCAGACATCATGTAGTCCCGTCAGTGAGGGTGTTCAAAGATAGGCTAGACATGCACACAGTAGGCATGTCATGAGTGGAGATGACTGGACTTGCTGGTCATATTAGATGGCCCAGGGGGTCGCTCTCTGACTCACTGTGTTTCTATTTAGTGTGGGTGGCAGCATAACTACATACATTTGTGCCTGCATGGACCCTCTTGGCTACACAGGCAACTCACTTGTTTCTGCAGTGCCGGACCCATTTGCCCGTGCATGAGCCCAAGTTCACTGAAATGGCTTTGAGGCTCCAACATGTGTGAGATGCTCACATTTTGAACCAGCTTTGGTAATTGGTTTGAGCAGAAAAGCTACTCCTACAATCGCATTCATGTCAGTGGGCTTATTCAAAATAGAATGGATGTTGGATACAACACAAAACTTACTGCAGTGTTTCAAGGCTACTTCTTCCAAGCAGCTTCTTTTTCAATATCTTCTGCTCAGTGTCTTTAGCAAAGCATGCAGCTTGCAAAACATCTCTCCATATATCACAATGCTTTGCATTTTTGACAGCGAAAAAAATATTTTTTTTTTTTTGTACATTGGGTAGAATCCATGTGTTTGTCATTGGGATCCATATTGATAGCTCTCTGAAAAGAAATCGGGTAGGCACCCTCATTCCTGGGAGTTATGAATCACAGTTTGAGTTTAGTTATTTCTTTGGTGAGGCTAATCGGGGAAGGGTTGCTATTAATAATAATGTCTAGCATCACTCGTAACCTTTCAGGCAAGAGCCTTATTGAACTTAACATGAACTTAAAGATTTCATTCCAAGAAGAACCAGAGGAAGGGCTATTGCCAGATTGATGTACAAGCTATACAGCAAGCCTTGCGTTCATTGCATAAGATGTATTCCGTGTCTTTGAAAGGCTATATGCGGTGGATAACTGGTTATGTCTCACAGTGACAAATGTGTCCCTCTGTGCCCATTATTCTGTTCTTCAGGAATGAACTGAAGATGTACTTTCAAATGTCATACTTTGAGTGTTTCATCAATATTTGCCTGATTAACAGTATTATGGTTCTATGGAAGAGGAAGTAGAAGAAGTAGTTCTCTAAAGTCAAACTTGCACAAAAAACAAATGTGTGTAGCTGGATTTCAAGATATTCTTTAAACTTCAACCAGATAAAAACATTTCAATATATATTTAGTTAAAATACAGACAGTTAATCAATTAAATTCAATTAAAACTTATTTATTCATTTATATTCTGGAACTATAGCATTCAAAATGGATTCAGTGTAGACATAGGTATAACAACATTACAGAACTAAATAGAATTAAAATAAGTTTGCATGTTACTAAAGCTTCATTCTGTGAACCTTTTTGAGAGCTTGGCAGAAGTGTGACGTAAATTAACAATTCAATAAAACAACCATCTAACATTCATTGTTAAATGGGAAAGTTGTCTCTATTACTGTAACTAACAGAATAGCAATAGCTTCAATACACAATCGGAGGTGCCATTCCATGAATTAAAAGTTGTCCTCAGTTGCTAAAATTCCCTTCATTGATTAATCAACTAGAGATATGACTGATTCCTCTACATATGAAACCATGCAACCTTGTGTGGTTTTGTTAACACATTATGGGCTTGTTTGCACAGCCAAATTGGATATTCTGCAGGTGGTTGGAGAGAAGAGGAGGAGATAGGTTTGCTTCAAGAAGCATCCCAGAAAACAGCTGCCGAAGCACATGAACAAAGTAATGGAAGTGCCTTACCAACACAAAGTTCTCATGGGCTTGTTTTGTGTTTGTTTGCAATCATATCCGTTTGCTTGGAGGCTGATCAGCGCTCGTTTGTTTTCCTGGTTGGTGTTTCTGTGCGGAACAATTCTCCCTCCTTTTCTTTGTCCTCATTACCCTCACCTTCATTTGCCCCGATCTGCCATTTAATCAGATTCACCCTAGTAACCTGCATGACATTGTGGAAGATGCGTGTAACATCTTGGGTGCCTGAAAACAAAACATGGTGATTCACCACAGTCAATCAGATGAAATGGAAGCATGGCCAAATAGAAAGAGATACACTTGAATGAAGAAAAGGACACTGAACAGCATTGAAATATTGTGAATTTTTAGTACAACTTGTAAATTGTAGTGCATCCAGATTTATCAAAGTATGTAGACAGAGTATATTTGAAATGTGTACTAAACAACTATTTGTCACTTACACAACTTGTTATGTACATGGTATAGCGGATGCAAACCTAGCAAGTTTATAAATTCATAATTTTCAGCTGAAGCAATTGTATCAGTTGCCTTTAAATGTAGGTATTCTAGGTCAGATGCACAGGGGGTTTTTTTGAGCATGTCCCTCACCTTTGCACTTTCCAGTAGATCAAGGTGAATGTTTTCTAAAAGGAATCCCTTCATTGAACTAGGATGGCTATGCAATAAAGAGAGAGTTGTTAACAAGTGGCTTCAATCAAAATAGGGATCTTTCTGATTGGAAGAATTAGCTCTTGCACATGTTATTAGTTGGTTCCAAACATAATTCTCCTCCTTCCTTCGCTTTCAAAAGGGACTGGCTGCACCCTCTGGAAGGTTTGTGCTGCTTGTCCATCAGATGCAGGAATGCTGGACATTACTTAATTGGCTTGCCAGTTTGGCTTGATGACAGACCACTGGGCTGATGAATTCATACCTCTGCTTGGCTGTCTCTCCTTGTTCTACAATAATTCCCACCTGCTTCCACCTTGAACCAGAGGTAGTTCATTTTGCACCAGCTGCTTAACTAATCTTTCTTGTTAACCTTACCATTTCTAAGGGCACTCCAATACATCCTCCTCCTCTTCTTCTAGCTCACCTTCAAAGGCTGAGCATTCTGGCTTTTGAAGCATTTTAAGGGAAGTGGGCCCAATCCTTTCATAATTTAAGTTTCTGTTCTGAAGATGCACAGCTTATATAGACCTAGTTTGCACATCACAACAACTTGGTTATTTGTTTGCTTTAAACCCTGGATATTTGTAAATAAAATGGGAGCAAGTGATCATGCTGATTTGTATTTCTGTCCCAGCAAATGGTGATTTCTCCTGGAAAAATAGCAAGTCAGTAAGCCTATGGATAGCTATACCACCCCGCTGAAGAGCAGTTTGCTTTCTCAGCCTTGCCTCACCATTTTCCTTTCAAAATAATCATATTATATCTCATTGGGTCATAAAGAGTGTGATTTATTGAAGCCAATTCATGAGACACTAAATCATTTTGGCAAAACAGCTGCATTTCACAGCTTTTGGTTTTATCCCATTAAAATTTCAAGTCTATAATATGCAATTATGTGTATACTCAAAGTAAAGATATTATTCTCTGTGTAAAAAAAGGAAAGTATAAATTTCTCCCCTTTAATTTGTAATATATTCAGGCTTGACAGTACTAATTTGCACGGCAAAGTAATTTGGGCATAAGAAGCATATGTCAACATGAGGAGCTGCAGCTTTGTCTCTAGGGAATCAGACTTAAATCTGTCTAGTTACAGATATAGTCAATATGCTCATTTTAATTTTTGACCCAGTAATGATAATTTATGAAACTTAGGCTTTTCCTCCTCTTTTGATGATTTGCTTTTCTCAGGAGGGCAAAAAAACCATAATATAATATATAATTATATCTTCTTAGGACTAGTTGGTATAAGCAATAAGGTCCCAATGTATTGCCTTGTGATGGAGGTACACCTTAGATGGACAAGTAGTCGTTGATCATTGTTTATTTGGAATTATAGGATTCATTTTCTGTTCCAAAAGTTAAGATGGACTCCAAATTACGCTTGAGTCAGGCCCCAGCAGCTGTGCTATGGCTAAAAAGGAGCCATCGGGCCCCGGGCAATTTACAGATCAGATTCTGGCCTTAATGGCACGCCTACAAACACAGGAATCAACAGCAATGCTTAGGTCTCGATTATTCCCTCTACTTCCAAAAATTAGCATGATGTGAATGCGTGTTTGTGAGGCAGAGAAATTGAGGGAGAGGGGAAAGTTACTGCCCAGTCTCAGGACTGTGGGTCCTGCCACTTAGCAATCTATCATTGCTAGGGTACAAGAAGCGGGAGAATCCTAACCTTAACCTTCTGCCTCCACATATTTACACTCACAGTGGCTTGTGTACATACAAGAAAAGCAACTCTGTGTGGTTGCCATAGTTTGGGATTCTGCACCATGATCTGCCTTACAGATGGTCAAGTGATTTCCGCCCTCCATGCTGAGTCCTCCTACTGTTGTCATGTCTCTTATCAGCCGCTGCACCTGAAATTCCTGAGGTGCATTCAATCCCTGCCTATGTAGGGGCTGGAGCAGCTTCTGTAGTTGCTACTCTTTCCAGAGTAGTTTCATACCAGGACCAGGAAAACCACGATCCTGGGTGGAGACAATGCAACAAGCCATGGTGGTATGGAAAAAACTACAGAACAAACCATTGTTTCTTATAGTTTCTCAAGGCCAAACTTCCCATGGTGTAACAGGATCAGGAGGGAGGGGCATGTTGACGGCACTTGGTTCCATGTAAAACTCACGAGGAAGCAAGCTTATCCAGCAGGTCTGTTTATTTGTAGTTTGCAGCTTCTGTCATGGCTGCACTGCCTGAAGCGCCAAAGCCCTCCCCCCACCTAGACTCTTCCTCATCCCTGGTTCTAAGGCAAAGAGTGGGGCAGTGGGGACCTGCGTGTCTTGGTCTTCCCTCGCTGTTCTTGTCTAGCTGTCTGTGCATTGCAGCAACACCAGCTGCTTCCAGCCTTCTCCCAAAGGCTGCTTCTGTGCATCTCCTCATCCTTCCCTTCCTTCCTCCACTCTCTCCTCTTCTGCCCACCCCCTCCTGTTTGTCTTGTCCCTGCCTTTATTCTCCCCTTCCCAACATAGCTGTCCCTGCCCTGGCCACCAGTCCTGTGCAGCCCTGCAAGCACCATCACATCCCCACAAATGGAGTCCCATGTCTCGTTCCTCCCAAGCAGATTCCCAGCCCTGCCCATCGTCTCTAGTCACTCTCTGGTGGCTTCCTCAGGAAGACGAGTGAGCCCCTCCACATCCTGACATATGGTGAAATACCTTGACTGGGTTCAGACAGCCGTACAAACGAACAGTGATTAAAATCTACCATGATTTGTTGTGTTGTCTGAATCTAGCCAGCTTCAACTGATTCTGAATGCTCAGGCATTAAAAGAAAGAAGTATTTATAATGGACGGGTCAGTTTTTCTTGGTGCAAATTTGATTTAGGCAAGGTAATTGGAACCCTTGAAATTGACTGTATTATTGTTAGGCCTATTGAAGGCAATTGACCCAATGTCACATGCAAAACAGAGGCACTCAAGAAAGATGGACGTGGTACAATAGCATATTTCCAATGAAGAAAAGGGGAACGCTGCAGGCATGAGGTTGATCAGGATCTACTGGATCTCTGAGTGATGTGGAATGAATCCACAAGGATTTATGATTCTCAAGTATTTAACAATCATTGCAGCAAAACAGCTTCCCTTCCACCCTCAATTGTACTACAGAAATAAAGGCAGCCAGAAATGGATTTTGTGTGCAAGGACTGTGACATCTGTTCAGTTCTGGTACTGAGAGCAAATTTCTCAGTTCAGAATTCTTTATTTGTAGCTATTTCCAGAGGGGTAATCGGTGTCAGTCTGTTGCAGGAAAAACAACAGACTTTTAAGGAGTCTTGTATCACCTTAAAAGCTGCATCTAATGAAGTGGACAGTGCTCACAGAAGCTTATGCTGAATAAATCTGTTAGTCTTCCAGGCATCACGGGCTCTTGGTTGTTCATTTTAACTATGTGCCTATTACACAAGGCTCTAGTGGGTGGTTCTTGCAGTTCTAGAGTGAACCAAAGCAGACATTGCAGGCTTTAAGTTTGCCCTTCCCTACATGTAATATCCTGTCTTCCAAGACCAACGCTCATTGCTTGATTATACGAGGAGGTGAGGGCTTAAAGCCCCTCTTGTTCCAGGTTCAGCAGTGAAATTGGGGGTGCAGAGTGTTTCCTGACATTAAAACTAAGTCGCTGATTCCAGCTGACATTTTTCTTTATCTCTGCTCAGATCACCATGCTGACTTTGGGCTCTGGAGTGAGTCTAAGACATCAAGGGTTCCTACTCAAGGCATGGATTGTTGCTTGTGATTCCTCACTCCAAATGGGTGGATTGGCTCTTGATCATGATCCTCCAGTTTCACTTCAGTGCTCCAGTTAAAAGCACTTTCCTGGCATTTTATTGTATCTCATTTTGTTTCATTCTATTTCATGTTAGAGTGGGGGGAAAATTGGGTATGCTTGTTGAAAGCAAAAGAAAAGGTGTTTCCCTACTTGTGTAAATGTGATTTTCCACTAGAGCAGAGCACCACCTGAAGGTTATGGAGAGGAAAAACACTTTGAATAGTGCTCAGATCTCATTTCTGATATGTTGTAAATTGGCCTAAGAGTTATTGACTTAATTGGAACGGTGTAGAAATGTCTTAAATAAATCTCCACAGTGACACCAAAAAGAGATAGAGTGACTCGAGCAGAAAAGTTCTTAAGAGGGTTTCAGTGTAGCTTGCCTTGTGCTTTTCTTTTATGAAAATCTAGTTTCTTCCCCAAATGCATTACAAACCAGCAAATTACTTGCCTAGGGTGATGATCTCCAGCCATAATGTTGAAAAAGAAGTCTGACCTTCCACTGAAATTGAGGATGTGCTTCAGCTTGGAACAGGACGTACTGATAGGGAGAAAGATGAAATGAATCAGTTGTACAAGAGAGAAAGTCAGGATAGAAGAGACTCTGAGTCATATGGAGTTGGGAAACACTGTCCTGGGTGTTAATTTGCAATGAAAAACAACAGAATTGGCTACAGTGTTAAAACAACACCTATCTGTGACAAGGTGGTAGAAGAAAACCAAATTGTACCTGCTGGGGTTTTATATACAAAAACTATGATATCCAAATCAACAATAGCTTATTTCTTTAGCAGTATATCAAAATTATTCAAATGGATGAGTAATCTTCCAGAAAGTTCACACTCACATGAAATTGTGTGTAAAGCATTTGGATCATTAAAACTTTCTGGTAATCAGTGCTTCTATAACAATGAGATTCTAATATCAACAAGGGCAAGCAGACAAGAAAAATGAAGTCCTAGTAGAGGTACCTAATGTTGGTCCTAGTAGAGGTACCTAATGTTGATGTACACAGTATTGCCAGCCATAGGTTGAATATCTGTTCCTAAATGGTAACAGCCTATTTTCCTTCCCTTCCCTCCAGTCTCCAAACGCACACAATTACCCAGATATGGAAGCTGTACCCCTGTTGCTGAACAGCATGAAGGCAGATCCGGAGGAAGACTCCTTGTCCGCAGATCATTTTCAAACGCAAACTGAGCCAGTGGACTTGTCGATAAACAAAGCCCGATCGTCCCCTATCGCTGCTTCGTCTTCGCCAGTGTCCATCACGGCGTCGGCGTCTTCTCCTTCTTCCACGTCAACATCTTCTAGTCGGCCAGCCTCATCACCAACAGTAATAACGTCAGTATCTTCAGCAGCAGCAGCCCCATCAGTATTAACTCCCGGCCCGCTTGTGGCATCTGCGTCAGGCGTTGGAGGGCAACAGTTTTTGCACATCATCCATCCAGTACCACCTTCAAGCCCCATGAACCTACAGACCAACAAAATGAGTCACGTACACCGTATCCCAGTGGTGGTGCAGTCTGTACCTGTAGTCTACACTGCTGTGAGATCTCCAGGGAACGTGAACAATACTATCGTAGTCCCACTACTGGAGGATGGGAGAAGTCATGTCAAAGGTAAGACCGCTTCTTGCTGAAATTCCACCCAAGTGGCAAACACTGGAATAAGTAGCTGGGAGGCGTGGATGTATTGGGATGTTTGTGGACAGCAAGGTCAGCAGAATGTGAGCTGCTTTGCTCTTCAGCTCCCAGAATCTCTGCTGATTAGCTTTGCTGGCAGGAGCTCCTGGGAGCTGAAAACCAAAACAGCTGGAGATCTACTTTGCGCCCATCCCTGATCCCCATTGCAGGAATGATGAGAAAATTAGAAGTGGAGTTTTAGTCTCAGTCTTGTGGTCAGCTCTAGATTACATCTTGTCCTGTGCTAAGGGACTCATGTAACACCTTCCCCCCACCTGGAAATGAATGCTGAGGGACTTTTCCAATGCTTTTGAACATATTTCTGCCATAATGGTGATTATATAGTGCTGCATTTGATTCTAGTAACGGGCAGTTGTGTATTTTAATAGGTCCAGTCATAAATCTGCAGGATTTACTTCCCATCTTATCTCCTAGGTGTCTGTGAGACATGTGTTCTGCATGCTGAGATGACTTACTTCCCTTGTGGTCTCAGGCCAAATAACACTGATGCTAAAATAGGATTGCAAAATTTTTGTACCTTCTGGGCTCATTTATGTCCCTAAGAGAACTGCCAGTGATCTTTGAGAAGTAATTAAACTATAGAAAAGTCCAAAGAAGCCTTCCAACAAAGTCTCTTCCTCAGCTTAGTAGCTACCGGATGTACTGGGATAGGTCCATTGGCTATAGTGTCTTGACTTCTGAGAGTTCATCTGGAAGGTGGCATGTTAGGGAAAACTGGCTAAGATTTTGTAACTGGCTAATTTAAAGAGGCAGTCCTACAATGGCCCAGTCTAGACCTAGAAGAATGAGACGATTGTCCCCTAGCTCCTGACAGAGTGGTAGCAGCCCAGCCTTTTTCTAGACACATTTTAGTTGAGGGTAGATGTGGCTTATATGCAGAATTGGCTTTGGCGACCCTGATGGTTGACTTCATGAGAAAAGGGCTAGGACAAGGGCAATCTCTTGCCGTTTCTCTCCATCTCTTGGGGGCGTTCGTTAGTTTAGTTTAGTTTAGTTTAGTTTAGTTTAGTTTAGTTTAGTTTATATACCTACCCTAGCCAGAAAGGCTCTCTGGGTGTTTACATAGTTATCTTATTGTATCCATAGTATCATGTAGGACCATCACTGTGACTTAAGGGATAGCAAGCCCTCTTTTGCAGTGATCCTGTTCTTACCTGCAGGATTGCTTGCAGTGGGTAGGTTATTTTCTTGGCCTTCTGAAACTTGTTTCCAGGATTGCCACAATCTGTCTGAAGTTATTGGAAGCAGACTAGAGGAGATGATGGACAAGGGTCACCAGTATGTAGATGACACTCAGCTCTCTTTCCCTCTTACACATGCACCAAGAGTGGACTTGCATGTCCCAGACCAGGGTCTGAGAGCACCTGTGGGCTGGATGGAGCTGGTGGACTTGGACTGCGTCCTGGGTAGACATAAGTCCTGGAGATGCACAGTTCCTGGCTCCAGGCAGTTGGTCTGCTCTTAGTGGGGTTAGATAACTCCTATGAGATATAGCCCAAATCAGAAAGGGCAGGAGAACTGATGAGGCTGGAGCAGCTGTTGCCCCTTAAACTGTTAACGCCCTTACCAACGTGGTCTAGGATGTTGAAGATTCCGCATGTAGAGCTGACTCTTCTATGTAACGGATACTCAGCCCAGTTGAGGAAGATAATCTTGAATTTTTGTTTGAATTAGAATTCAAAAAGATGTGAGAAATTCTACAAGCAACTTCTGTACTAGTGCTGTTGGTGAGATGTAGCATTTTGTTGTTGTTACAATTGCTCATGCCGTCTGTTATATAATTGTAAATGAGAAAAGGTTTTTTTGAGTGAAATTGTGTTTGCAATGCTCATCAGTACATCTCTAAGTGAACAAAGAGTCCCATAGAACCTATACGTGCTACAGTTGTGCTGTCTCTGAAGGAGAAGGTATGTAGTGTGGCGATGCATCAGCAACAGCCATTTCAAGATGAGAAATGGTATTTATCTTATATAGCATTATACGATAATGGTATACAAGAATATAGAAGGGAGATTATTATGGGATACTTATGGCTGTGGTCATTTAATACCATTGTTGAAAGAATCAGACTAACTTCCAATTTGCTACTCTGCCACGTATTAACCTCTGAGACCCTAAACTACTTGGGGCAAGAACACCTAAGGGAAAAACTTATTTCATACACACTGTTCGGCACCTGAAATTGTTCTCCAAGACTCTCCTGCTTGTGCCACACCTGGAAGAGACCTATCTGATGACAATCAGGATCTTTTCCATTGGCCTTTTCCATTGTTGTTGTTGTTGCATTGCACTTATATCCCACCTTTACTCCTCTTAAAGTAGCCCAAAGTGGCTTACAGAGCTCCATTTTATCATCACAGCAATGCTGTAAGGTCAGTTGGGCTGGAAGTGAGTGACTGGTCCCCTGCTACTCGCCACTGACCAAGTGGGAGCCAGGGCCCAGGGCCCCCAGGTGTCCAGTCCAACACTCTCAGCCCACACCATACCGGTTCTCAGTAATTGCACCCATCCCCAGAATACTGTCCTCACAAAACTAAAGCATGTGTTACATCTGGTTTAATTCAGGTGCATGTCGGACCATTTTTTTATTTGATCTGTATGTCTCCCACTCTCATTGGTTTTCCAAAGGCCTTCAGTGCTATTAGTATGTTTTAGTTCTTTCAGTTTTCTGGGAAAGGCAGGACTGGGATTTCTGGAAAATTCTCCACTGCTCTAAATCAAGTTATCTGATTAAGCCTTTTTTGAGTGACTCATTTTTACTCCCCGACACATTCTTCATCAGCAAGCATACAAAATATCTCATTTTAGCAAACAGATTTCAACATCTAAACCATACCAATGTGCAGTATAAAAATAAAAAGTTTTCCCAAAAGCTACAGAATATTTGAACTGGAATATTTACTGGGGGCAGGTGGAATTAAATTAGCCATACTATATTTTATGAGTTATATGAACACTTCATGTTTATTTGAATATTTGTAAAAATGAAACTACAATATACTTTCTTGTAATGTGTGTTTACATTTAACAAGAAATGACTACACCTGAAAGAATTCACTGCTTTTAGGATATATACTCAGAGAGAGTTGGCATAGCTTATATGAACAGTTTAGTTTTGCCAAGTTAATTATGGTAGCACCTCCAGCTTCACTCACTCTTTGCAAAGCTTCCTGGTTCCATCTCAAGGTGAAAAAAATCTGATTCCGAACTAGCCAATTGTTCTGTTTCATTAAAGGATGGCTCCATTCCCACAGCAGGGAACTGGGGCAGAAAGGTGTTCTTGCACTGAGATCCTGATGTGGGATTCCATGGTCAACTGGAAGAACGATGGGCTAGGTGACCCCTTGGTCTGATCTTATACGTGTCTTATTTTATTTATTTATTTTCCGATTTATAGCCTGCCTTTTTCCTGCAAAGGGCTCAAGGCAGCTTACACCATTCTCCTCCTCCATCTTATCCCCACAACAACAACCCTGTGAGGTAGGTTGGGCTGAGAGTCTGTGACTGGCCCAAAGTCACCCAGTCGGCTCCATGGCTGAGCGGGGACTCGAACCCAGATCGTCTGAGTCCCAGTCCCATGCTCTTAACCACTACACCACACTGGTGTCTTCCTGTGTTCTTCAAAGAAACAAGACTAACATAGTCTTAGTTTCAGTTTTCCTTCAGTTTTTAATTGAAGAATCCTACCAAAAGGTCCCCTCCTGTCACTGCTAGGAAACAGTTCCATTGTGTCCAGGAAGATATCGCCATACAAGAGTTTTTTAAACCTTGCTTTAAAAGAATATGTCCTAGATTTTCCCATCTAACATGACTGATTGCAGTAGGGCAGTCTAGGCATTTACAGATAAACACAAACATACAGTATATGGTGTGGAAAATTCTCCATGGGAAAATGCAGGACTGGACAATTTTCCATGGAAAAGTATAGCAAGAATATAACAACAAGTACATCATTGCTTATTGTTATGTAAAACTGCCGTTACTGTTCTGTACCACCTGGATATGTTTTACCTGACGGCTGCAGCAGAAGGATTCCAAAAATAAATAGATGAAACAACTCAGCCCTAATGGGGAGCCATGGCATCTCTGTGTTGAGTGTAATTGGATCGTTCAGTGCTTGGCCGAGAAGGTGGTCCACTGTATCTTTTCATGAGTCTTTGCTCTGGCCTTGTTTCCCTCTAATCAGGAAGAAAAGTCAGACAATAAAGGAGGCAGAAATACAAGTGCAGAGTTTTCTGTGGGGAGGTATGCCTTATTCTTGTTTGATCTTTTAAAAAGTTATGAGGTATCCGAATCAAGGGTATTTCTCACATAAAAAGGAACTTCATTGCTTAGTTTGGAAACACTGCTGTAAGAACTTTTACACTAGTGGCATGTATATAGTGCTGTTCTCAAGGGTTCAGGGATACCACGGACATTATCTTACTGGTCCTCAACCTTGTAAAATAGAACAGTACGACCACCCCACATATTACAAACAAGGGTCCTGCTGAGGCAGGGATTAAGTAGTATCCTAGCCCTTAATTCCTGTGATCCTTCAGGGGATCACAGCTGAGTTAAGATTTGAACGGGGACTTCCCAACTCACATTTCTAGCTATTACACTGAATCATTGTATAGCTTTTCATGGTAGCGATGATTATGGAGCATTTCATCTGATACGTTTTAATGTGACCTTGAGAAAACCGATACCTTGGAGAAAGAAAGTTTGTGTGTGTGCACAAACGGAAGCAAAGAAGAGGTAAGGATTGGTCCTGGATTGGGATGCTACACTAGGAAAAGAAAGCAGGTGCCAAAATTTCACCCTACAACCTCTTCTTCTCAGCCTGGCTTTCTCTCATTTGCCTGCCTTAGTGGAAGGGAAGCAGAGGTGAGGTGAAGCAATGCAATAGCAGAATAAGGTCCATGTTGTGGGCACTCACGGACAGGTTTTATATTGATTTATTACATCTGTGCCACGCCTTTCCTTGAAGCAACCCACGGTGGTGAACACCCGAAACAGCCCTGTGAAGTAGGATAGGCTGAGACAGTGTGACTAGCCCAAGGTCATCCTTGAGCTGAGCTGGGATGTGAACCTGGGTTTTTCTCGCTTTGCAACGTGTCCAATGCACCACACAAGGTCACGCACAATGACAGCAGTGATAGAAGCGGTATGAAAACCTGCACTGTACCTTGAGAGAGTGTGAGAGGGATTCAGAAAAGGAACAGACCCAGTTCAGTGCTGAAGGTCTGGTTGAAAGTAGCTGCGTGGTCAGCCCTGTTGCATCAAGAAGAGAAGCAGCTGTGAAATGCACACGTGAGAGCTGCCAAAGTGTGCTGCATGAATATAGGTGTGTTTATTTACTAGTTCACCTGGGCATGATTTGTTCTGGGTAAAATTGCTTCACTCACTGCTGTCCATATGTATTTGATGGACTTGGGGAAGTATTTTGGAGGCAAAATGTGCATCGCAATGTGTCCCTGCACCATTCCCTTATTGGACTCTGTGCATGGAATTCCTGATTGCTGCCTCCGACATTTTACGAAGAAGATGATTCCAGGAAAGCACACTTTGGCAGCTCGCGTATTTACTTACAGGAAAAACCAAATAGGCAACGGTTGGTGATATAAGAAGGTTAAATTATTGTCCTTGGTGGGACATCTATGCAAAGAGAGGCATGGCCACTTAGGAAAAGGGAACTGAAATGCCGGTTCTTTCCCATGTACAACCGTTGTGCACAGACTCTTCGGGAGTCCTAGAAATTTAGGATCAAGCATCTTATTACAGTGCAAGATTTTATGATGGTGAAAAACCCTATGGCACCTCTTTACCATAGCAGGCAATATCAGGGTACAGGCTTCTGCAAACCACAGTACTCTAGGTATGTTGAACTACATACCCCATCATCTGTCATCCACAGGTGGCTGGGGATAATGGGGATTGCAATCCAGGCCATCTGGACGACACCGGATTGGCTTTCTGAACATTTAGAGATGCACCTGGGGAAATAATACCATCAGTGCCCACAGGTATGGTGGCTGCATTATTCCCCCTCCCGTCTCGGAGGCAGTATGCCTTGGCATGCCAGCTGCTGGGAACCAGGACTTGGTAAATGCAATCTCACACAACTTGTGGGTTCCACAGGCAACCGGTCAGCCACAGTGCAGACCCAAGGCCGGACTAGGTTGACCCCACGTCTGCATCAGGAGGGCTTTTGCTGGTGCTCTGACGTGTGAGTAACCGGATATTCACCACGGTCCAGCCTGTCGAGCTGAAGTTAAGACTAGTTTGCCTGAAAAAATAGTCACAGAAGCTTAGGAACAGAAAGAACTGGGCAGGCAAGGTCACTTTTAGATTTGTATGTCTTGGGTAGAAACCTGAGCTTAGAAAAACTGTGTCCTGTGTTGTTCAAATCTGTAATTGCTTTTCTTTCCCCTGGCTTTGTTTTATGTCGGGTGGTGAATCAGTTATATATTAGATACTTGATGTGATTTAGGTCTTAACACTCTCGAAAAATCGATTTCCTGTAAATGAGTGTGAGTCCTACAGTGTTCCATTCAAAATGAAAAAGGGTTCAAGTTTTTTGCTATGGAGAAAAAGACCTATCTTCATAGTTGTGTCTCTGAATTATACCCAGGTTCTCACTTCATTTGGGATGTATGTCATTGCTCTTAATCCTGTGCACCCACAGCAAATGATTTAACTTGTGAAATTACTATAAATAACAACTTTGATTGGACAGAGTAATTAACAGCCTATGGTAGATTAGCAGCAAAATGCGTGTTGTGTGAAAACTAAACTCACCTTCCCAGGAACGATCAACAGCAGTTAACTGCTTAAGCTGCACAGTCCCATAAAATCTCCATAAAGCCAGAAAACTGTGGAATACATGCAATCTTGCCATAAATTGTAATAAAAATTACTCCATAGACTCTATATTATGATCATTAAGTTCATGGATGCTGCTGTTGTGTACATAAAGTTTTATGGAATAAATCGACCACTTTTGCTACCCCCATCAGAAAGCAAGCTGTTTTTGATTTAAAAGTTGATTGGTGGTCTCGGAACATTTTTCTAAGAGAACAAACCATTCATAATGACCTGTAATGGAAACAGGGTGGAGGAGTGAGGAGAGCTCTTGTACATTTGCTCTGCATTGTTTATTATTAGCCTTAGAAGAAGTTATGTCTTTTATGCAAGAAACACATTCATTTGAGTTGCAAAGGCGGCCTTTCTCCCCAGGACAGCTCCTCTGAGATATATTAAATACACCTCTGCCCAATATTTCACTGGCCTTTGTTTGGGATGTCTTATGCCTGTCTACTTTTGTTTGAAATGCTAAGGAGTACATTTAATTTTATCTTTTCTTTGGCATCACTTCTCCACCCAGCAAGGCAATGAAGCTTTCACTTCTCTGGGGTGATTTGATTTAGACAAAAAACAAAGCAAAACCAAAATGAAACCAAACCGTTATCACTAAACTGGTAGATAATTGTTTTTCTACTAACCCTGTTGCTTTAAACTCTTTAAGCATCAGGAGGAACTCCCAATATTATCTTGCCCATCAACTCCTGTGCTTGATTTGGGGTATATTCTAGGAAGGTGTATTCTGTTAGCATGTCCACTGAGACGGCCACCTAAAATCCTCCACCAAACTCCCCTGGGACTGCATTGGATAGACAAACCACAAGTGTCATTTAGGCATGGTTTCCATGCTTTTTAAGGCATCCCTGAGTTCTCTTAAAAATTAGCGCATCACCTCCGTGGTCCCTTTACATTAAAAAGTGAGCATTGACATACTGTAGGCTTTTGAAAACAGTCTCTTAATGCCCACCAACGTCTTAGACTGAACAGCATATTTGGAATTTTGAGGAAATGTTGTCCTGTCTAAAATAGCGACCGTGGTGGGGCTGACCCATTCACAAAATGGCTGCTGTGAGGGGCCTGAGTGAAAGCACATCAGCACTGGGAAACGGTGAGTTCAAGCACTCCCTTGTTGCCTGCCTTCCCCATCTCAGGGATCTGGTTTCTGTCAAGAAGACCTGTTTTGTTAAACCACAGTTTTTCCAGGCAGGGAAAGTGTGTTTTAAGTGTGGCACGAGTCCGTCTATTCCTACTTCTTCCAAGCAAATCAGGACAAAAGGCATCCTAACAGAAGTCTTCATTATGTTAAATCTGACTATCTAGTCCATGCCTGTGATACAAAAGAAGAGTATTGCAGAAGTCAGTGAGAAAAGACACCAGGCAGTTAGAATACTGAACAATGAGGGAGATGTGACTTAATAACACAAAATTCTATCCAACCCAAATACGCCCCTCCTTTGTAAAGCAGAGTTAGCTCCATTTTCAGGATGGAGCATACAGTTTATGGACTGATTGCTGGGAATGGCTGGTATTGCTCAACTGGTCCACCCTCTTATCCTGTCGCCAAGGCTATTAGGCCCCGCCCCTGCTCAGCTCATTTTGTTCTCCAGAGTCACAACCCCCAAACTTGCTAGTGTCTGGTTCCTAACAGCTGCTTGGCTGACCCCAAGGGCTTTGGCATTTCAGCTGCAAGTGCCAGCCCCATCTCTTCTTCTTCCACCTCTGAATCAGTATTCAAGTCAACAGCCTTGAAGGCTATATTATGGGAGGCCAGATCCAGTCCACACAAAGTTCTACAAAGAGCTGGTAGAACTTTGCTGGTAGATCTTTCTTGGCACTGCCAATAGGTGGTCAGGGACATCATGCAGGATGAGGGAGGAAAGGTGCACCATTTTTCCCAGCAGCTGCCTGTGGAGAATTTTGGAAGCCCCAGTGCACAATCGAGAATGAGCCTTGACTGAACCATGCTGGGAAACTACAGCTTTGTCCATATGTTCCTAAACTGAAGAGGATAACCATCTTCTGTTGTGTCCATTGCCCTCCACTCATGGAAGGCAACTTTCTGAAGAAGAGAGCCTGCTGCATTGCTGGCTGCTGTCCATGAGATTCAGCGTGCTGATTTTCCAGCAGATACAAGAGGCTCTCCATGTCATGAAGTAGAGTTGTGATGATCCTTCCTGGAATCTGGCCTTCTTCTAACGCTTGGACTTCTTCTCATGCACAGCCCTTGCTTAGGAAATGAGCCAAGCTGATGGACAGCCCGCGAATGCTTGCAGAAGTCTGCTTGCACAGCTGGAAACCTTCTCCTACAGCATGTGCATGGAAGGGGAATGCGGCTCGTGCAGCACTTGTGTGGACTTGCTTCCTGGTGAGCATCCATGCAAATGTGGGGCGTGTTCACCAGGAAGTTGGACTCATGGGAACCAGAAAGTGGGCCAGGGTCCAGGGAGGTGTGCCCATATTTATTTATTTATTTATTTATTTATATCCTGCCTTTTTCCTACAAAGGGCTCAAGGCAGCTTACATCTCCTCCACCATCTTATCCCCACAACAACAACCCTGTGAGATAGGTTGGGCTGAGAGTCTGTGACTGGCCCAAAGTCACCCAGTTGGCTCCATGGCCGAGCGGGGACTACAACCCAGATCGCCTGAGTCCCAGTCCCACGCTCTTAACCACTACACCACACTGGCTCTCCCCAATTTCAACCCCAAAACCTGATTCCTCACACATCCTTGTCATAAAGTCACCTTTCAGCAGTAGAGGCTGAGAAATATGATGATGGAAGAGGCACGGTAGCGTATGTTCTGACCTCATGTGTGTTTTCTACCCAGTTTAGGAATGCTTGAATACGGGCTTATATTAGCAGGGATCTCTAGCCATATCAAGTAGGATCCCAAGCTTGTGTTCTGAAAGCTGACAAAGATGCATGCACCTCTAAATGTAAGAGCTAAATATGCCTCTGTTTAAATCCAGAATAAGAACAATGTTCCATGTGTCACAAGGTTTTGGAGCCACCAATTTAGGAGAAGTAAATATGCAGTACCATCTTCATCCTCCCTACCACTCTTGGTCATGTGACTCTTTCATGTCCTGTGGTGGCACTTCACCCTCAGTAGCTTATAGTTCGAAGCCCAAAGAAAAAGCAGGCTTCTCAAAGAGCTTTAAGAACCAATGACCATCCTTCCACCTTTGGTTTTTCTGCTTGGTAGCATGGTATTTATTTTTAAATAATTTTGCATCAGTGCAGATTTATGTCATGACAAAATGCACTCACACCCACCTTAAATGTGGGAGTTTATTCCAAATATAGGGTGAGACTTGCTTTTGTTCTTTAATGCCAAGCCAGTTTATGAGAATTAATCATCTTTGGAAGTTGCTAGATTTGTCCACAGAGATGGATTAAGCATTAAGCCACCTTGAATTCATTACAATTCAGGATGTCTGGTAGAGTAGTAGTTATAAAAAGTTGACATTCAAGCTCTCCAGGATTGCAAGTTTCAGTGATGTAATCCTGATAATAGTTCATCCCCACCCTGCCTTTTTAAAATAAATGCACGTCTGTTTCTTAATTCCTGAGAATAAATGAAAATATTGTAGATTTGGCCTTGTACATTGAAGAATCACATGCACACAGAAAAGATCTACAAGTTTCGAGAGTGCCTCACTCTAAAGAACATGTGCGCTGTTAAAACGTCCTGAATTTCTTTAACAGAGCATAATTCCCCATATGATGCAGGTCAGTACCGCTGGAGCCTATTCCTGTATGAAAAACTACGGTTACTTGCATATGCGCAATGGCAGAGTGATTTGTTGTTGTATCTCCAAGTTCTGGTGACCCAATGAACGAGTCGCCTCCAAAATGGCCTGTCCTTGACAGGCCTGCTTGGCTCTTGTCAACTCAAGGTTGTGGATTCCTTGATGGAATCACCTCATCTTTGCTCCTCTTCTTAGAAACTTTCCTCAGAGTGATTCTGTCTGTCTCCAGCTCTGCTGTGGGTGGTTGTGGGGAGCAATTTCACCACACATCTATGCATAAAATTATCCTAGGCCAGCAACGTGAAGAGCGAGCATGCTGACTGGTCACCAGATACCTGTCTGGGCTGAGATGGCTTTGTGACATCTTCAAGATATGAAGTGAAAAGCATTGTGTTTGAGGGAGCAAGGTACCAGGGAAGTTTACACCTGATGAACCATTCACACATGCAAATAAGCACCTCTTTATCTATTACCGTATTTTTCGCTCTATAAGACGCGCCTGACCATAAGACGCACCTAGTTTTTGGAGGAGGAAAACAAGAAAAAAAAATTCTGAATCAAATGGGTACATAATCCCAGGCACATTCCCCATCAATTCCCCATGGGCTGCACATCTGACAGACTTACTGCACACACACATTCGCTCTATAAGACACACAGACATTTCCCCTTACTTTTGAGGGGGGGAAAAGTGAGTCTTGTAGAGCAAAAACTATGGTATATCAATACACCACTTTGTTTCCTTCAAGGAACTCCAGGGAATTCACATTCTCCTTCTCCGTTCAACCTTATCAACAACAACCCTATGAAGTAGCTTAGGCCGAGTGTCTGTGATTGGAGCTTCATGGCCAAGTGGGGACTAGAACCCAGCTCTTCTGGATCCCAGCCTAGTAACACTCTAACCACCACACTACACTGGCTCTCGCTTACTGCTGGATTTTTTAGTGCCAAATATTCATCAAATATTCATTCACCTTCTCTGCATTCAACTATAACAAGGAAATAATATGCAAGGAATGCGCAGAAAATGACCTGCAGTCCTTAAAAAAATTGCAAAATGCTGGTATAAAATTCCTCATTCTCCAATTTTCAGTGAGACAATTTGTTATTCCCTTCCTGTAGATGAAGGTTAGCATAATAGGGATGTTCCTCTGGCCACCTAACAAGTCCTCAGCTGCAGTGGGGCCATATTCTCGTGAGCGCAACTCTCCATCCCCTGTATATTATAGAGCTATTAAACTGTGTATTCACCTACTTGTGCTGTGCTACTTTGTTCTTGAGTGGTACTCCCTAAATTATATTAATTTAGGAGAAAAGAATAGCCCAACTAATTCACTGTCTCTTTTCCTATTCATTATCCTGGAAGGCACTTTTGTTCCTGTGTTCTCTCATTACAGCAAATAAATTGTTGTGAACTGCCCAAAGGGCTTCAGCTACTGAATACAATAGAAATAATCATATATTTATTATTCATATTCATTATGATCATATTTATAATACGATATAATCATATAATATAAGAAGTATTCATAATTGATTAGTGCAGCCTTGCATTTAAATATGCAAAACACACTAGCCAACACACAAAAATGTTTGCCTTAACTGTCCATATGAAAATCCCGATTGTCATCTGAAATTAAAATACTGGTGCCTAGAGTTGAATAAAATTATGAGAGTGTCTCTTATTTCAATATATTTAAAAATTTTTATCTGTCTGAAATTGGTTGCTATTGATACAAAATGCATGTTCTCCAAATTCCCATTGAATTTTTAATGAAGAAAAATTAAAGGAGACAGAGGGGTTTTTTTACTCTGGAAATAATTTCAAAGCTACAAATCGTCATCTGTGCCCCAATAAAAAGGGGGACTGTAACTTGATGGCCAAACCTATCCTCAAAACTTAATATAGCCTGTATTGGCAAGGCTAAGCCTAGAGGAATGACCACGGGTGTGGATTTTCATTTCAATATATTTGGAGTGTTCGTCCCTCACCACTTAGACGCTGGAACTAGTGCATACACTTTCGGAATAGGCAGAGTCGTTATGTGCTGTCAGGTGTCCCCTGGCCTGTGGTGACATGGTGAATGAGTGCCCTCCAGAATGCCTTGTTCTTGACAGCCCTGCTCAGCTCTTGTCATCTCAAGGCTGTGGCTTCCTTTACAGAATAAATCCCTCTCATATTTGGTTTTCCCCTTCTACCTCCACCTTTAGCATGATTGTCTTCTCCAGGGAGTCTTGCCTTCTCATGATACGCCCAAAGTACCACCGTTTCAGTTTAATCATTGGCTCCCATGCCAGTTCTGGCTGGATTTGATCTAGAACCCACTTGTTCAACTTTCTGTCAGACCAAGATACTGTCTTCCAGTGACACATCTATTGCCTCCCTGTCAGCTTTCTTCACCGTCCAGCGTTCACACCGATACACAGTAATCAAGAATGCAACAACATGGATCATCTTGGCCTTGGTCTCCTTGAACTTGATGATCTTTTCCAGTACCTTCATTTCCACCCTTCCATGTCTCAGTCTTCTTCTAGTTTCTTGGCTTCAATCTCTGTTTCATTGAATCAAGTTATGCAAAACCTGTTATAGCTTCAGTTTATTGCCACATTTTCCACATAAACAGGGATGCTGTTAGTCACAGAGGGCTGTATCAGTATTGGTTCTGCTTGGAGTATTATTGGATATTCAATGGGTTGTATCCACAATATTGGATACAACCCACTGAATAGAAGCCATAACCTGTCGGTTAATTCTATACAGGGCAACATAGGCTGAAACAAGAACTTGATGCAGAACTATCTAGTAGTTCTTACCTGCATGGCAAGCCCATGAATTCCATGTGCTGCATGTTTTCTCATCTCAGGGCCAGTAGCACTCAAGGATGTGGGATCAGGTGTTTCACAACTCCATTGCCTCACAGCATAGGTAAAAAGCAAGATATGTACATGAAGGGAGAAGGGACAGTTCAGATCAGACCTGGGTTTGGCTGTGGACATGTGGTTAGCTGGAAATATTTCTTAGAAGTCTGAGCTTGTGCATTGGGTGGATGACTTGTCTGATAAGGAGAAAAAAGGCAAGTTGGAGTAATTGGGCAATAGCAACGGGGCAATAGCAATGATTTAGGAGACCACGTCTTCCACCTGAAAATGTTTCCTTCAGTCGCATGTTATCTTTTGGTTCCTGGGTGTTGTGTGTTCTGTAAAAGCTTTTCCACTTCACTAAATCCCCCAGAAAGGGCAACATAATTAGAATCCCTTCTCAAGCAAAGGCAGAACTGGAAAAGCTATGCATAAAGTCAGTTAAGATGAGGATAACACCAGGAAGTCAGTGTGCAAGCAACCTGAAGTGATGCCTTCCAGTTGATGTGGTTGTAGGTGCCCTACATGAATCCAATTATGTCTCGTCAATACATCATATTTCTGACAGCTGAATTTGCTTATTAATAGCTTAATTAGAAATTGCAATGGTACTGTGTCATTCTGCAAGGTGGGTCATTTCTATTTATCTGAAGTTGTAAACATACTGGTCACAATCCATTATGTGGAGTAAAGTTATATGTTTACAGTATTTATCTATATCTATATATTAGTTTTATACACATAAGTTGAAGAATGATTTAAAGAAAGAGGGCAAATTAAACATACCAAAGACATGCAAGAACCAATTGTTAACAAATTCTCTCTTATGGATCTTGTTACAGGGAATGTTAATTGTAATAATTGAGAGTTTACAGCTTCCTCAAGCTGGAATCTGTTCTAGGATGTAATGAACGGCTGCCAATGTAGCCAGCAATAGATTTTGTCCCACCAGCCCAGCTTCACACAAAAGCTGGATTTTGCATGTTAGCACGATGCGCTACATTTCTCTCCTCAATTTGCCTGTGGGAGACTCTTCGTATCATTCCACATACATTCTTGGCTTCAGTCCCCACTCTGTTTCTCACTGATACCTCTGTCATGCTGCTTGGAACAAGCACGTGTGTATTTAACTCTTTTCCACTGAAATCAGTGGTACTTAGACATGCTTAACTTCTGCTGGATTGTGCATTCTGTTTCTGCAATACCAGATGAAAATTTGCAGCCCCTAATCCTGGTCTTGTGACATGAGTTGCAAGTGATGAGCTGCTCGTTGGGTGCATATTTTCATTCACATCAGCAGCCATGTCCCGCAAGTTCATTTGGACGGTACTGAACAACCTGGCATCAATTCACTTCTGTTCTCAAGTGCTTGATTAGGGGTAATAGAGTATTCTTTGGAATGTCTACTTACTATAAGTATCCTTTATACCAAGCAAAAACGGTTAGTGATTTCCATTCAGATAACCATGAGGGCTATTTTCCACTGTACTCTGCCATTTTTTTCAGAAACATATTCAGCATGAAAAGTGAGGTACTAACGTACCTGAAATGCACCTTCCTAGATACATCGTCCCTGAATACTGCATGGAGTCTTGTTATAAGTACTGGAAGCAATGGTGATGCTGCTACTGGTTAATGCCGCTGAAGATAGCATTTGAATTTCAATTTTAGAGTGTCCAGTGTTCTTTGTATATATTATCTTAGTAATTGCTCAGGCCAGCACAGGAGTTGTATAAATAGGGACCTCCAGCTTTTCAATCACATTTGTATTTTCCCTTTGTTTTTTCACACAAGTAGCTTCACATGTAACCCTGTTTAAGAAGCAATGTATAAATGATGGCAAATTATGCAGGCATAAGAAGAGCCTTAAGATGTCCAGCATGGGGCCAACAGACAGGTGCCTTCCAAACTCCGTGCTGCTCTACAACTTTGATTTAGCTGTCGCATTCTTTTTTTCCCTTTAGCAAGGAGACTGACATACTACAGAGTGAGTCACTGGCCTCCAGAATTGTCCAAGAAAGTTTCTTGGATCTCACATGGCTTTCTTGGCCAAGTTACTTGTGTCTGAGCTGCCTTGGTTTTCAAAGAAAAGAGTGGCTTTGTGTTTTTGACTTTAGATCCCCCTGTGCCTTGTAGCTGCTCATGGGCAAATGTCTTTTCCAGCCTTCCTTGTTTGCCTTCCAGAAAATGGCTCTCTTGTGATTGACCATTTCCACCCTAGCAGCTGTTTGTGAACAGCCAACTTCCTCTCCCTACCAGTCATTTTGTGTGATTTCCCCTAACAGACTTTCCAACTCCAAATGTGCACATTGATCCAAAAAGGTTCAGAAGTTCTGCAATAGCCTGTGGCTTTTTGTGCTGTGCACCTGAAAGGCTTCTTTGGGAGGAAGCTGTAGGAAAGAGTCAGTCTGGGGAGACAGGGCTTTGCTTGCCAGGCTTCCAAATGTGGGGAGCTAAACCTGTCTGCAAAGCACTGTGGTGTGGAAAAAGTCAGGTGTGTAAGAGAGGGACCCTTCTCTGTTTCCTTGAGTCCTGCTTTCCTTTTAAAATAAAGGAAAGACATGTCTTTTCCAAGAGACTGTTGGCTTACCGTTTCAGGATAGCTGCTTCCAAGAGAGCAGACCGCAGATTTGAGGACTTGCAGCTTTTCTCTGTGCTCTGGCCGACCTGCTCTGACAGGTTTGAGCACACGTGTTAGCATTACCCCAACTCTCAACAAACCCCATGACTTCCTTAGAAACACATTTCTTCCTGCATTGGTTGGTTGGTTTTGGTGTTTTTGCAAACAGAAAGTAATGGGCTTGAGACACAAATGCAAATTGGTATCTAGATTGAGCTGACTAGTTCACATCATGTTAAGGTTTTTACATTATGTTTTATTCTATTATTGTACTCCATGGCTTTGTGCTTCATTTTGTGCAGCACTCAGAGAGCATTGGCTAATGGGCATTATAGAAATGGTTCTTGCTATGTGCTGTCAAGTCTTCTCTGACTTACAGCCACCCTATGTGTGAAAGCCCTCCAAAATGTCCTATCCATAAAAGCCCTGCACTGTTCTAGCAAATTCAAGGAAGTGACCTCCTTTATGGAATCCAGCCATTAGAGAAATGCAATGAATAAATAAAATAAAAAATAAATAAATTTCCAAGTTAGAACAAAAATGACCCGGAAGATACCAGTGACTTCCTCTGAGCTGAAATCCCAGCGCCACCGGATGTGAAGATCTGTGCAACCTGTGAGTCTCCAAGCTGATGACTGCCTAGTTGTTGTGTGTTGCAGCTTGCCAGGTCCTTGACAACACTCCCAGTTCTGCAGTCCCAGTCAGACTAGGTTTATCACCTCCTGATGGGTTGTGTTGAGCTGGAGCAGCCCTCTACAACCTGAGGCCCTTTTGGACTTCCATACCTAGCAGCCCTGACCAGGTAGACCAAAAATAAAGGATAGTGAGAGCTGTAGTTTAAAACATCAGGACTGAATCATGGATTGCTGAAAGATGAGCTGTTGTAGCCCCATGGCCAAACTTCCAGAAAGTACAACTGCAGTTCCTACAGCTACTTATTTTGGAATATGGCCCATTGAAAGGAACTTGTTTCTGAGTATGCTTTATAGGACTGTGCTGTAAGTCACTGTGGTAGCAACTAGGCACACCAATGGGTTTTGTTATATCTATTCCCCCCCCATATATGGAAGGGTATTAATATTCAGCATTCATGTCCAATAAATGATAGTCTTGCAGCATTATTGAACTTACTGCATAATTAGTTGCGTAATTCAGAAAGGGCAAGATAATATAGCTGCCATTTTAAAGTCACTGCTAGGCAATGAAGTTGATGGAGTATCATTAAGAGATAGGTTTTAATACTGAAGGATGTCCTTCCCCCTTAATTTTCTTATGGGGCATTGAGAATTGATGGCCTCTTCATCGTATTAAGTCAAATATTTCTAACACAACATCACGGCATAAAAATGAAAACAACAAATGACCCACTATTGGTTTTTCTGGTTAGTTTAGGCAATCAGGATAATTGATGAACTGTATACAAAATAAAAAGATAGCCTTTTAAAAAGTATGTATTGTTCAAAATGTTCGCTTCGCCTATTGCTTTCTTGAGCATTCCAGCTTTTCTGTATAACCAAGGACTGCAGTTCCTTCTTTGCTCATTACAGAAATCAATAGAGTGAACTTTAAGGAGAAGAACAAATATTTAGAGAGATAAAGTTAAGTTAAAGGATGTGACAACACAGAGAGATGTCTACTGAAATCATCGTAATCAAAATTACAACATGCTTCTGTTGCCCCTTCCCTGTCACCAAAGCGTCTAACTCTTTTGGGGAGCTTTCCAGGTTATATTCCAATTGTCTTCTCTGTATAACTACAATCAATGGGAGTCAAACAACCCTGGGCTGAGCATAGCCAAATGTTTCAGAGTTGCCAAGTGGACTAGTTTACAGAGGAAGGCCTCCTGTTTGGAAGGCAGACAAGCCCAAGTCTGGTTTAAAGTCAGAGAAAGTTTCTCAGCCTCCACAACAGCAGCCAGTGGAGTGTGTGTGCAGGACATGTCATGGGCTGGCTTCATGTCTTAGATTTCTGCTTACTAGGGCATTCAGGAGAGAGGAGAAAGATGGCATTGCTGCTTTGGGCTGCAACAATGTGGTCTGGAGCATCTAGTTTTACCCTTAACAGGAATCAATTTTATAATCTGTTTATCAGGCTCAGAAAACTGTTTAGAATGAGGCTGCAAGACTGCTTCTTTTGCCTCCCCATTCTTATAATATCAGTATAACACCACCTGAGCGAGTGGGAACATGAGAAAAGCCATACCAACCAGATGCAGCAGGGCCCTGCTGCCCATGTTCCCCAGCAACTAGCGTACATGGACATACTGCTTGTGATACTGGAGGTAGCCCACGGCACTCTGGACTAGCAGCTCCTGCTGGCTCTCTCCTCCATGAAGTTGCCGATCTCCCTTTAATTAAAGCTTTGCAAAGTGGCGGTGGCCATCACTACATCTCATGGAAGTGAAGTCTGTATTGCGCAAAGAAGCATTTCCTTTTATCTATCCCGAAGCTCTCACCAGTCATGGCTTCATGGCATGACTCTGAATTTGGGCAAATGCGGGGAAATGTCCCCGATCCACTTCGGGTACGCCGTGCATGATTTTGCACACAGCTACCAGGTCTTCCCTTGCTGCTGTTTCTTGTTGCTGATGTTGTTTTTCCTAAGTGAAGCAATCCCAGATGTCCTTGTCTCTCTTCATACACTGCTCCAGCCCTTTAGTTGCCCTTTAGTATCATTCAGCTATATGCTTGTCAATTTATGTAAGTACAAACGAATTTGCTTGTTTGTGTGAATATGCGGAGGAAACATTGAAACACAGGATTCCAAATCACTTTGTCTTTTATTCTCACCATGACGCTACATACAGTATCTGGGTACTTGGTCTTAATTCAGTTCCTTGTGTGGATAATTTTTGATGGCATGTTGTTTTAATTTGTATTTGTGAGCTGCTTGAAAGACCCTACTAGTCCAAAGGGAGGGACAGAAAACCATAGATAAAAGTAATAAATATAATGATGGCATTTAGCAGATTATGCTGGGGATGTCCCCCTTGACTTTGATCGGGGGTACTATTAATTTCACTCTGTTAATTTTGATCTGTTGTGTCTCTTTATTTCCCAGCACAAATGGACCCACGTGGCCTGTCTCCCAGACAAATTAAAAGTGACAGCGATGACGATGACCTACCCAATGTGACCTTGGATAGTGTTAACGAAACTGGATCCACGGCCCTCTCTATAGCCCGAGCTGTTCAAGAGTAAGTATCGAGTTTTCAGGATGATGCCACATGGAAACACCTGGTCATATGACATTCTCTAGATATCGTTCATCTGAATCAATGGAGATACTAGTCAGCTCTGCTCAGTTAGTGTTACTAGATTGCACTCTACCTGATATGGGGATGTGGGAACATGTACACAAACACACACCACAGTGAACTTAGACTCTGATTTTCATTTTGTCTTTCCTTTCTTCTAAAAAAATTCTGGATCTAGTATATTTTAATATAAGTGTGGGCATTTTTGTGGTGGTTTCTAAAACCAAATCTCCCTCAACTGGGTCAGTATGGATATATAATCTGACATGTTTTCAGCACCGACATCTTTAATTTTCCCTGTCAAAGACACACTAAAGAAATATTGTACACTTTCTGAATTAGGGTTGTATCCAGTGCTTAAAATTGACCCATGGAAATGAATGGGGTTTAAGTAAGGCTAGTGTTGGTACAGTTGATTGAATACAACCCATACACTTTTATTTTAATTGTCAGTGACTACATTCACATAGTTTAGGCCATGGTGACTCATTAACACCCTACACACATGCTGGCCAAGTGTTGGCTCTTTCCCTTACTAGCCATACTGGCTGTGGGGTGTTGTGACATAAGCCCAGCTGGGGTGGGGTTAACAAATTGCCCATACCCCAGCCTCTGTTGTACAGTTTCTCAGTCATTTGTCAACAGCCCCAGCTACCTACCCTTAGTGGGTTCACACATCACAACAACCCACACCCAGCAAAGTAGGGGAATAAATGAACATGCATGGGGCTGATTAACAAGCCAGTGTGGCTTCTGAACCTTCCTTGTGTCGTGTGATTCAGACCACTATTTCATTCACTTAGGAATGGATCCGTTCCAAAATTTGCAGACTTTTGCGAAGCAGATTTTGACGGATGTGCATGTGCGTTTGCGGGGAAGCTTCTGTAAGCAATTTATGGGCACCAAAAGGAACAACATTCTTGTTGGACCAATATCATTATTACCCATTGAAAATGCTATAAATAATAGGATCAGCTTGGACTCTTGCCCACTAATCATCCATTTTATGTAGTACAGGAGGCTTCCCTTGCCCTTATGCCTTTAATGATTTGTTAGGAATAAGACTTTCAAAAAATGAATATTTGAGGGAAGAATTTTTCCTGTCTGGACTGTTCCTGACAATGAAACCCTGCAGAGAATTCCATTGCCTGGGGAGGAAAGATTGTAATGTACAAAAACAGTGTCTTTTCATTGGTAGCTCCTACCTTGTGGAATTCTTCCATGAACGGAAGGAAAGACAGACAGGAAACCCACCACATCCATATCCTCATCTTTTTTTCTGTCTTTGTTTAAAGGGTAGATTTATCCCTAGATCCCTCCTTCCCCCCAGTTTTATATTTTCTCTAGTTGACACATTGTTCTATTGATGCTTTTGTATTTTTATGATGTTTGTTTTAAATTTTATTTCTTGTTTCCATTTTTATTGTGTGGCTGCTTTGGGAATCGGATAATAGAAAGGGGGCATATGCATGGAAAAAAATAAAACAGAAATAGTGATTGTAGGTATGGGCTGCCTGTTGTGGCATTTGTGTCGCTCCTTAGTTCAGGCGTGTGATGGGGCTCTTTCATCACACAGGGGATCAGTGCCTGAGTAAGTGTCAACTGGGCGACAAGATGCAAAGCTTATCAGAGTCACAAACTTATCACAAAACTCCTAGCGGAATGATGAAGGTAGAAGAGTCCTGATGAGTCAGGATCAGCTCCAGGGCAGATTGACTTGCTAAAAGAGAAAAGACCACTGCTAGCTGCAGGAAAGAATCACTGTTTATCCATCCCCTTGGCTAAAATAATAGGGCAATATGATATGCTGTATCTAAAAGTATGATGGGAGGCAGAGAAAGATACCCTGTTTTGGTGGTTACTATTTTACTGAAGATGGAAGCGGCATTGACTTTCCTTGCTGCACTGGCATAGAGAGCTTGCAGTGCCGAGTCTGCCTGTGACATTGATGCAATACAACAGGTTGCAAAATGATGCTCATTGCAACAGTCAGCCTGCCCACATCCAATATGTTCCCCTCTCGCAAACCAGATCTCCACGGACACATCCTGGGCTTTTGTACTGTGGTTTTGTCTGGAGTCAGCGTGAGGTCAGTTTTCAGTTGGCCACTTCCCGAGACGTTCTTTCACCAGGGTTGACTCCTGGGTGTTCTTGAGAGCATCTTGGTCAGGCACCTAAAAACTAAGTACCTGCTCACAGGAGGGAGAATATTGAGAAAGCCAGGTATAATTTGGAAGAAGAACAATAGAACTGAGCTGCTGAGAACATTCTAGGTTTGTCCCTGCTTTCCCAAGCCTCCTAACACTGGAATGTGTTGAATAACTTTTCCAATACTCATTAAACGCAAGTGTAAGCGGAGGTATGTGAGTGCAATATATCCATGTTTCCAAAGTGGCGATTTTATGCACTGGAAAGCAGTATTGCTGAACTATGGCTGACCTGCGTTGGCAGAGTTTTTGCTCCCCCCCTTAATTCAATGCAATGATCAGAGGCATTAAGATGCTGATTGCAGCAAATATTCGTCAGTGAGCAAAGGAGGGAAAGCATGCCGCTGTGACAAGCAGTCACAATAATCTGGGGCTATTGGAAAGCTCCTCTTTCTTGCCCTAGGTTAGGCTGTTCCCATGAGAACTGAGCGTACATGCTAGCAAGCAAGCGAGGACGTGGGTGTCATTGCAGCACTGGGGGAAAGCTACGGGCAAACAAGTATGGAGCAGATAAGCAAACCTGGCAGGACACAGAGCGGGCCGGGCGGATCAAGCCAAGAATAAAAGCAGATTCTGCATCCAAGGAGCTTTACGCAGGCGAGTTGACCAGCTTGCCGGCCGGCCCTTCCTGCTTCTTTTTATAGGCCCCGCTGGGAAGCCATTGACCGCCCCCCCCCCCCCAACAAACTGGAAATACCAAGAGGCTTCTGGTGAGCTTGCGTTTTAAAAAAAGGCCAGGGCTGAAATGTGATTCTGAGTGCTGCGGATTCATGTGCTATTGCAGGGGATTCTGTAGGGGCCTTTGTTCGTTTTAGTGGGGACCTAAACATGTCAGAGCAGCAAGCGAGCCTAAAATTATATGCCTCATTAAGCATTGTAGGTGCTCCTTGAATTGTGTCACTCTATACGGCACCCTAGTTTGCTTGTATTTATGGCTTGCCCTGCAGTGATCTTAAATTATTAACTTGACTCCTGTAAGGAAGAAGAGAGTTTTTGTTCCGTAGAATGAGGTTTTTAAAAACTATCAATGTATATACTAAATAGAGCTATGCAAAATATTTGCCAGTTTACATTTCTGAAGTAAGCGCTGCAGCAAAGACAGCCCTGAAAGATAATCACACCAAAGTCCTATTGAAATTATGGGATTTAATTTTAATGGCAACTAATTTGTCCTGTTGATTTCAAAACCACTTAAGTGCAATGAACTTTTTCTGGGTTTGGGCCTTAGATCTATAAAATATACAACCCCTTAAAAAAACCTTTTCAGAACCACTGTTTTACGCTGGATGCTAGGATTTTCTATCATGAAAAGAGTTGGATTGGTAATCCTGCGTGATCAGAGATCATGCAATGAATGGGATAACGTCTCGGCACTATATCAGAGTTGGACAGACGTTAGTATATAAAATCACCAGTCAGATTTGACTGGGCGTACAAGAAGACAGTTCAAACAAGGGGAAAATGATGGTAATCTAGACAAATAAGATAATTTCTGAAAAATGGCCCAAAAGATAGTCTTTTTCAATGGTGCTGAAAATGTTCCTGAGAAATGTCATATATTTTGCTAATACTATAATACCTTCATAAAAGATACATGGCATTGACAGTTTTGGCATGCAAACATGCAAACACTCACACTTCACTGTTTTCCATGAAGTGGAAGACACTGGATTTTGACATTCTGTGCAAATTAATGGGCCCCGTCATTAGTCGTGTATCATTGGATTAATAGTGTCATTCTGCAAACTCAATTAGCCCTAGTGGAATGCTCTGAATCTTGGCTGTGGCACAAGTGCAGTGGCTGTGCATTACCCTTGCACAGCCAGTGGCACAAGTATAGCATGTAACCTGTTGCACAACATTTGCATGCAGTTATGGAAATGTAACTTTAGATGGATTCACCTCTTGCATGTAGTTTTTGTAACCATGTTTCTTCTTGCTAGTTCATCACTGTCATTTGCATTAACGCAGTTGGACACTGCCCAGTGTGAACGAAAGAAAAGCCTGCTCTGCAAACAGAAAGGTCTTCCCTGCCTACCCATTGGGGCAAAAGGGAGTCCCTCTATAGGACAAATTTCACTTCTCTGTACGAGTGAAGCTGATGCTGTAGGAAGTGGTCCTCATGTTTTGGCTTTTTTTAGTGCTGACATCAATGCGATGGAGCAGGAAATGTGTTTGAGAAAGTAAGCCATGGCTCTGCCTTTCAGCAACTGCAAGTGGTTGATTTTGCTGCAAGATCATTTATTGAGGGCGGTAGGTAGGTAGGTAGGTAGGTAGGTACAGCGCACATTGCTCTGCCCTGCTTTAACCTGACAGTGGTTTGGAATGAGGCTGATGCCAGCACTGGCCTTCTGGCACCGCTTTTCCGGACAAGGTCACTTGTAAAGTGCAAGGCATTTGCATTTTAATTCAAGAGTGAGACTCACTGATTGCTGGAGGGTGATGCTGACCAGGGTTGGTTCTCAGCTCAGCCTAACCCTATCCAGTGCCGAATGCAAGTCTAGCCAACCCAGCCCACATGCTGGCTGTTTGAGACTTCCTCCCAGCTGTTCCTTGTGGTCCCAGGTGAACAGCCAACGAGAAAGGGAAGATTTATTGAGTTCCTGGTGGTCTGCACCTAATTTGATGCAAATGGTGCAGGCCTAGCCTAACTTCTCCAAGCTAGTTAGTGTCTACAGTGTTGCCTGCATTCCATTAACAGCGAGTCCTTAATTTGAGCAAATTTCTGAGGTTGCCCAGGCCTCTTTTCTCTGGGACAGGCTCAATTCCAAGATGAAACATACAGAAAGTGCCTCACGTCGAGTTAGACTATTGAGCCACCTAGCCAAGGATTGTGCTGTCTGATTGGCAAGAGCATCCCAGAAAGTGTTGGTGGGTAGTATTTCATTATCCTTCTTACATTATATTTGTAAGGGTGTACTTAAGGTAGTTCAAGTGTGCACCCCAGCCTATTAGTTTTAAGGACAACTGTGCTTATTAGCGAGAATGCTTGACTGCAGCCAGACTTCAGAATGCCCTCCCCATGTAATGTGTGAAATGGCCCCGAGCTAGGCTGAAAATCTACAATAATGAGTTGCTCTCCTGTGTTCATGTTATTCCATAGGCAGCAGCTTGTTCTAGTGGAATGCATTTTAATCTCAATAGTTGAATTGAATATCCTTTTCACATACATTCAAGATAAGAACAGAAAGTTATTTCTCTTCATTTCAAGCTTATAAAATCACAGCATAGTTGTTTCGTAGGAAAGGAACCTTGAACTTCAGAAAATTCTGAGTATGGTATTTGCTTAGCGGTAGTTTCAGATAACTTTAGACAAGTGAACTTGTCCTTAAAAGAAAGCAGGTCTTTCTCTGTTTCTTGCAGTCAGCTCTGCAGGATAAACGAAGACTAAATGGTCGAAGGACTTTTTAAAATGATGATTGAGGTATATAGGTGGAAGTCACAATGCATTTGCATCGATGTTCCTTTCCCTGCATCGTCTAAAGAAACAGTTCTGCTCTTGTAGGCAAATCTCCACTGATGTCTTCATTATTTTACACAATCCAACTGGGTAAATAAAGGGGACCTGTGTGAAATGTATTCCTGCTCCCACCTCTGAAATCAATTCTGCCCCCACCCTTTCATTTTTAAAAAAGAAGTTTGTTTAATAATAACAAACCTCATAATTCCACCAATTAGCCTCAGGCACGAGCTTGGAATTATCCCCCAGTGCCCCAGAGGTTATTTTACTTAAGGTTAGTGGACTGCAGGGAAACAGCTGCCTCCACAAAAGCTCGGTGGGTGCCATGCTTGAGGTGTTTTCTGTACTGAGCGCGCGCGCACATACATACCAAAGTATGACAGCCATGTTTTTGCACTGCTTGCCATCTACTCCCTACCAAGTGTCAGAATGCCTCATGTTCCAGGTTTGGGGGAAATTCAAGATGGTGGCAGGAAGTTGCTCTGTGCTACAATGTGTGGGAGGGGTATGGGAAGAAAAGGTAGAAAGATGCCTTCAGTGTAAAAATGGAGCCCAAGCCAGAGATGGTTCCTTCCAGTGCACTTTGGACCACAACAGCTGCCTGAATATGGCTTGTGATGGTGCCAAGCTGATACGCCTGCCTCATCCTATCTAGGATCCCACGTGGACAGTGAAACCAAAAGGAGTAAGACCTGCTTTTCACCCTGCAGCTTGGAGATGTGGGAACACCAAGGCCTATAACATGGAGTAAATAGAAAACCTATGGTTTAGGAAAAAATACTTCCGTTTCCAACTCTCAGCCTAGCACAAGGAAGGAAAACTGTGAGCTAAGTCTCTCAATCCTTAACAGTACAACCTCCAGAAAGAGGCAGAAAGTGAGAGCAAAATTCTCACTCTCCCAAAGCAGGTAGGCCAAGTGGACAGGATGCAGAACTTGAAGTGACCGTGTAGTTGTGCAAAACTGATGCCAAATTACTTAGGGCCACCTGCTACTCTCTGTTTTGGAGCCATCTTCCCCAACTTGGCATTCTCCTGATACAGTCTCAGTCAACATGACTGGTATTCTGGTCGCTTGCTTCTCATATAGAAACAAAGTCAACTCTCGCCTCAGAAAGCAAATCTTAGACATCTGTATCAGCATGGATGCCAGTGCATTCGGCAAATCCATGAAATATATTTCTAGAATATCATAAAAGAAAGTTGAGAAGATAAGGAAGAGAGAAGAATGGGCCTGGCAAGACAGTTCTGACAGAATTTTAAAAAATAATAGACCATCCTCTGTCCTTTGCTAAGTTTTATAAGTGCCTGGCATTTGATGAAGATTGAGAACTTGTGTTTTTCATGTTCAACCCGATTCAAATGGAAACAGCTGCAGAATGGGAAACAGAACGATCCATTTATAATGGAATGTAGCAGTGACAATAAACTCAGTATCTGAGTTGCAAAAAGGCTACAGGAGCGCTCGCTCCCTTCCTTTTTGTGATGTATCCTTTACTGTACGCTTTTAGAAGGCTGTGGCAGATGTGATTTGACTAAAAATCAGGGCAAATCAGGAGGTGGTTCTTGCGAATTTCAAAAAGGGATTTCCAGTCTTCCCCTGGACTGGATAAGCAGATCTCTCAATGATTCAGGTGTGGAGCCTGGGGAGGCCTGGGGTGTCTCGTAGCACCCCTGGGCACCTTAGTGCCTTGCAGAACCCCTCCCCTCTTGGTTTATCTCTCTTCTTAAGCTTTCAATACTGCCCTCCACTGCCATCTCGATTAGGGTTCAACAGAATGGCTTCACGTTTGGCGCTTAGCCTCCGCCTCTGGCTCGTGAGCAAGATACTTTGCCTTTCGGCTTACCACTTTGCCTTAAGGGTAATGAATGTTTTGCAGCCGGCCTTGCCCAGGAGGACAACCACAGAATGATTTGGCAAGTTGCTTCCATTTTGTGAGGTTATCCAGGACACTCTTGCACATTTCCAGGCGTGTCCACAGTCTCAAGATGGTTGCAAGCCACAGAACTAGCCGATAATTTTGAATGAGATGCTCCACTTTTCTGTGGAAGACCATTATGAGTGCGCTTGCAATGCTGCCAATGTTAGATAATTGGTTATCAGTGTACTGGTTGTTGTTTCTATTTTCTGTAAGCTGTCATTGCTTGAACCCATGTTTTCTTCCTTTTTCATGCACACATACACACACCCATCTACATTGCAACACACACACATAAAGAAATAATGGACACAACTTAGCCATTTTCCCATGGCATGATGGGAGAACTCCGTATATGCTCACCTCCCAGTGAAATCATTAGGGCTACACATTTGGTTGGACTGTAGGACTGCACTGACCTGTACCATTCTCTAAAGCAAGCTTTTGTTTCGTATTTCTGCCCCTTTGGTCTTTAATTATTTTTAATAATTATACTTATACCTGACTCTTTTTTCAGAAACAGCCCTGGCAGTTTCCTGTTTAGACACTTCAAAGGGTCAAAGCTTTACCAGTTGGAGTCCATCTTATGGATTCCTTTCAGGATGTGTCATTTCAATTTCCCCCTCAAAATGTTATGAGTTTGGATAATAGAAGAGATCGATTTTGTTGAAAACAGAAGAGAGTTACACAACATCTCCAGAGGGTGAGCATTATCAATGCCCTATGAGTGCAGGTTGAAAAGATACCCCACCAATGATTCGAGGTTTGGCTTCAAAAGTACTGACCATTCCTTGAGGTGTGCGAGATTTTGCATTTGTTTCATAGTTAGATTCATTTTCCTCCATTCTTTCATCATTAATTTCACTACCAGCCTCTTAAAATTGCATTCATTTCATTATCCATTTATTTTATTATTCAACTGTTTCGATACTTATATCCCTCTATGTGGCCTATTTTTCTTTGTTTTTTGGTTGTTTCTGTGGCTGCGGGGATAGCAGTGGAGCTGATGTGCTTGGCTGCGATTTTATTTTCCCCAATAGCCTTCCAAGGCTTTATGGGGGAAAATAATGGCTTCCCCAAAACTGCAAGCACCCAGCCACTGAAACTGTGCGCGCACACACACACACACACACACACACAAAATAAGTGGGGGACAGGTTTGAATGGTATAATGAAAACAAACACAGTTGTACCAATTAATTACCGATAGCATTTGTTTTCTAGCAAATGAGGCAAACCAGGCTCACTGAGTTCAGTTTCTCATTTTTTATGAATGAATGAATCAGCTGAACACCCCTAGTCATTCCCCTTTTCTCTCGAATGGATGGGAAAGCCTTTGCAACAGAGAACTGTGCAATTATTTCACAGGAACTGGAACATGGCTAATGTGTTATTTAGAAAGGTAGCACCCAAACTACATGCCAGAAGATAAACAGAAAATACTTGAAGGTTCCCAGGAGTCCAAAACTTTAGTCTGCGTAAGAAAATGTTCCTTACGTTGCTGCATGTTTTACACCTCTAGTCTGTCTTCCTTCCTTCCTTCCTTCCTTCCTTCCTTCCTTCCTTCCTTCCTTCCTTCCTTCCTTCCTCCTACCAGTTATCATTGGGGTGGGAAATTCTGCTGCAACTCTGTATTGGGTGTTAGTGGATTATTTAATCATTTGTCATCCCCTCGCCCACAATGTAGACACACTGGGTAGGTTCATATGACACAGGAAACCATGGTGAAGTCTTACTGTTGTGGGTCGGATGTACAGTCCAGATCATGTCCCAGCTTTCCTGCATGGTAGGATTATTATTCTGAAACTACAGAGAGAATTGATGGTTCTAAGGCTTCCTTTGGAGCTTCTCTGGTCATCTAGATCCATTATTGGTATGGAAATACCATAGAGTCCCCTGGCAGGACTGACCACAGAAGTGGTCGCTTCTAGCCTTCCATCTCTACTGCCCTTAGATCCCTGGCAACAATGGCATTGCTTGTTTTATTCCCATGTGTCCTTCTCTTTATTTACTTATGGAAATAGGGAGATAGTGTGAAAATAAATGGAAGGAGAAGGAGGGAATTGCAGCGCAGCCATTTATTTTCATTCAGTAAAAATATTTCTGGGGGCAGCAGAGTCTGGAAAGTGTTGCAGGCATGCAGATACACTCTGGAGGGAGAAGTGGGGATTGATCCCCAGCCTCAGGACCAATCAGGAGGAAGATGCTGTGGTGCATAAGCAAGAATAGGGAAAGAGTGGTATTTTATTCACTGGGGCTGCTGGGATGCATGGCAAGGCCAGGAGGATGGAATGGGCAGCATGGAAACCATGCAGCTGGTCAGACATCACATTTTTGTCTGACTAGTAGGTTAGAGCAAAAACCTGCACACTGTGGAAACAGTGTAGGGTTGTTTGCTGTGAGGCGTGGAGCCAGCCACTGTGTCTGAGCTTACAAAACATGGGAAGCACTCTAAATGAAGTGGGGTTTGTTAATGGAACACCCCATGGTGCAACTGATAGGGAGTTGGGCTGACCATGGGCTCCTCTCCCTCCTTCCTTTCAGTCATCCTTTAGGCTTTGTATGGGAGAACCCATCTTGTTTCCTGCTGCAATCCCTTTTGTGTCTGCCATGGCCAGTGAGTAGAGGGTGGGAAACCAAGGGATTCTCTCAGCTCAGCTCTGCAGTCTCTAGCCCAGTTTCTCTATTTCCGAACTCCACCTCATGCTGAACATTTGCACGGGTGTGCAACGAGAAGCGAGTTTGTTGGGGTTCTGCTTTCATACACGTGACTTGTGTGCTTAGTGTTCTTTGTACAAAGAATTATATACTTAGTGTATCTTTTCAACAAATTACGTATGTACTTTGCCCCTGAGCATTCGTGGGCTTGATCTCGGCTTGGCTCACTTCCTGACTAGGGCCACACATGGTAAACAATCCAGCAAGTGCCAAAGAGCCGGATCCTGACCCGATAGTCACATCCTTAGGCACAGCTGCCCATCCCCACCCATTCCTTTTTGGAGAATACTTTTTGCAATCTCTGAACTAACAGCCAATGATAGTCCCTCCAAAGTGGCACATGGGGTGTTTCTGTTTTGCATCAGGCATGTATGCAAACACAATTGGTAAATTGGGGTAGGGGGCGGGGTTAGTTCAGAGTTGTACAGCTGCCTAACTTCAGCTAGCCAACATTTGAGGTCTTGCCTAGTTCAATATACTGGTAAGTACTTGCTGTCAAAGCAGGCAGGATCCACAGACACTGATAAAGCCCAGTTGCAAAAGACATCACTTTGCTTTCATTTGACAGCTGCCAAGTGAAAGCAAAGCTGCAAGAAGATTGTTACTTGCAAAAGGAGGAGAAGTCAATCACACCCTTCTGAGTGAGATCCTGCAGGTTTTAAGGGTGGACTTGACAGCTGTCAGTGTCCTCTGTCTTTTTTTCACCCTTTCTTTAGATTCTAGGCACTCAGGAATTTGAGAAGTACAACCCATCCTATTTACAGGAGCTGTCAAAAATAAGGCCTGTTTGACGGGGCTAAAGAGGGTTTTTTGACAGGGGCATCTACACCCAAGACCACTTGCTAGAGTGTCTGTCGCTGGCTCAGGCTAGCTCAGCAACAGCAGCAAAGTACTTTTGTGCTCTCACCAGGTGGGTAGCTTGCCGCTTCCCTGGGCCCAAGATGGGATCAGTGTGCCAGGTTCAAATAAGCCATCCTGTGGGAAGTGGACCACTGTGGCCAGTTATCCTTGATGGATTGCTGCATCCAGTTTCTCTCTGCTCTCAGTGAAGAGGAGCTGTTGTGTCTTTGCATGGTTGCAGCTGAACGTAGCATATTATGGGTCAGCATTCCATGAAGAAGACTTAGGGCCAAAGTAAACAGTCAAGAAAATGTGCATAGCACAGCTACATAGACTAGCATTTCCTCTTCCCCTGATTTAGGTGTGGTCTGTAATGCTGCAATGGAGGGTGGAGGTAGGGAATTAAGCCTTCCTCCCCACTTGTTTTTTTCCTGGAATACTCCATTGAGCCCCAAGTAAGCTTGCATTGGGTTGCAGATACGAATCCATAGTATGTTTCTGAAATTCACTTTAGTGTATTAAAATTCATGTTTTATTAAGGATCCCTATGCCATCCTCGAAGTTTCCAGTGCAGCAAAATGAGTTGTTACATATTTTCTGGTCCCGTGGGTATTTCTCTGTATCTCCAGCAGAAGAGAGTGAAGCTCTGCAGACTATGTGCAAGCTATTTTTTAAAGTAGTAGAACTATTTATTTAAGCCATTGAATTAGCTTCTTCTATCAGCCTCAATGTAGCTGATCAGAATTTTTTCAGGGATGTTTTATATATTGTAAATTAATACAAAAAGCATTATATAGTTAATATAACACCATGGTAATAAAATATCACTTGTGCACCCTGTAGTATATTTTCATGAAATCATTATATTTAAGTTCTAAATTAACATTTTTGACTGCCAGTATTTTCCTTAATGTGCTGAAACAGCAAACAGAGCCTGGCATGGTTTGGGATTTCACTTAAATGTTAATTCCATTTTAGTATTCATAAAGCATCTATCATGCTGCTTTGCTCTTGCTTCTGTTTCCTTGGAGTGGGTGAAATTCTGAATTTGTACTGCATAAACTTTCCCAACCTGAGAAATAAACTTTAAGAACTGGATTGCAGCTCCCCCCGGCCCAGAATACTTTCCTCAGCATGCACACATACCCGGAAAGAGGAGTTGGCATGCTTCTTGAGGCCTTTCTGCCAGCCATTTGCTCTCCAACCCAGCTCATGGCCCATCATTTCCCTCCAGCTTCAAGCCAAAGTAAATTCTTCACTGGGGCTTTGGGCTGGATGAGGAAGGCATGAAGCTCTTCACTGACATGCACCAGTTTTCCATCCCATGCAGTGCCAGGGACACCCAAACAAGGGGATGGAAAGCCAGACTGGGCTTTACAATGATTCTTCTGCAAGGTACAGGACTGTGTACTTATTGACTAAATGTCAGATGTTTCCACAGACAGGACATGCCGGGATAACATTTCTTTTAACCACTGAGAGTACATTCCCATCCCTACTCATCTGGGAGTGCGTCTTATTTACTCAACTTACTGGGGCTTACTTCTGAGTAGACATGTAACGATTGTAAAGCTCTTTACATTTGCCAGTGGTGGAATCGATTCATATTAGACATCACTCATAGGTGTTGAAATGCTAGTATATTTCTGGCTGGATAAATTTAAAATCCTAGACGTAGGCTCTGAGCTAGTTGTTGGATTTGTTATACATTTTCCGCCCTGTTGTCTACAACCCTCTGCAGTTATTTGGGGTCTCTTAAAATTCCTAATTGTCTGTGTTCAATTTCCAGAGAGAGCATGTGGGGCTGTGCCAGGTCAGCAGTTAACACTTTTCGTTTTTTCAACTCCAGGTATGAAGCATTTTATTGTGCATTCTATAATAATGTTGATATTGTGTGCTTGACATTTCTGAGAAGCAGTTTATTTCAATTTGATTTCTCTGTGTCATGGCTGACCATTGTAAATGAAAGCAAAGGACTCTGTTCTGAGGGGAATGCAGGATGAGAAGTTACATGTTTTCTCCTTCATTTGCCTCTTCGGGAGCCCATGTTTTCGTCTAGTGGTTCAGAACGAATCTGCTGCCCTTGAAAGGTGTTGAAAGTGCAGCACTTCCAGACCAGCACATCCCAAAGGCTGCAGGTTGGGGGACCTCTAAGAACCTCCTCAGAACCTAGAGGAACCTTTAGCATGAGCGAAATACAGTACGGGCCTATACAATTTGAGACCCACCAAGGCAAACACAGCTCAGCTCTCCTGTCTCTGCAGCTGGTCTGGTACAACCTAAAAGGGGGAGACCATTAAGCAATGGGGCGGATTGGTGGGCTTGTGGGTTGCACGTTCTGGAGACCTGATGTAGCAACAGCAGTGCTAGCCAGTGCTAGGACATTTGTAATGCCATCTAGGTAACTGTAGAGTACATGTGACAGTATAATTGAAGGAGCAAACCCTGCCCTCTAAGCTACTCCCATTCAGGAGCCATTGTTATTGCTACATTGTGTTTATTACAGCATTCTCATCATCATCAGTGGGTTGCATTGCATTTAGACCTGGCCATTCTTCCTCGTGCAAAGAACCTGGAAGGATTGCAAGGTTCCCCTTTTCTCCGTTTCATCTTCAGAACAACGACCCTGTGAGGAAGGTCAGGCTGAGAGTCCATGGCTGGCCTCAGGTCCCTCAGTGAGCTTCATGGCTGGCTGAGGCCTAGAGCCTTGATTCTCTGAGGCCCAGTCCAGCACTTTTGGCCACCTCACTATTCTGGCTCTCACATGGACACTGGATGCATCAACATTACAGATAGATAGAATCTTCAGTCCCTCTGTCTGCCCTTCGTCCAAGGGCTGCTTCATATGTTATGTATGATTGCCATTGCGAAGGCAAGGTATTTATGTGACGCACCTGAGATGTGGATTTAGCTAAGTGTAATCAGGCCAGTGAAGCCACCTGACTGGAGTAATTTTGGTGGGTTAGTGAACGTGGATGCATTCAAGACATGGAGAGGAGCACTGAGAAGAAGGGAAACTCTGGAGTAATAGAAAGATGAATGTGTGCTTTCCAGATCAAATCTAGCCAAAACATTCCCTAGAAGCAAAACCGAGGCTGCTGTACTTTGGGCGGCATGAGAGGACAAGATTCCCTGGAGAAAACAAGCATGTTGGGGAAATTTGAAGGCAGAAGGCAGGAGAAGAGGAAGACCAGCTATGAGTTGGGTTGCGTCTATCAAGGAAGCCACGGCCTTGAGTTTGCTGGAGCTGAGCAGGGCTGTCGTGGATGGGACATTTGGGAGGGCTTCCATTCATGGGGCCACTTAAAGCCAGAGACAACTTGGCAGCATGTAACAACTACAGCAACAGTTACGACTAGATAACTTTGCAATTTTCTTGCAACACTCCACACTAAAAATAGCAGAGTTTAAAGCAAAGCACAGTAAGTGCTTTTGGTACATAGGTACAAAATGACATTTAAAAGTTATTTTTGTGTTCAGAAGGTTTTGCTCAGTTGAAGATAACTTCCAGCGCTAAGCTACCAGAATCAGGACAGAAGAAGACTTCTTCTGTAAACTTTCCTTAAGAGGATGAGTGAGCAGACATAAAAATGTTCCTCTTGTTATGATCCTTTGCTGAAGGTGGTTCTTAAACTAATATATTGTTTAATTGAATGGCCCCTTTAAATAATGAACCTTTGTTGAAGAAGAGATAATTTCCCTATGATTGGGATGCTTTCATTTTATGCTGATAATATAATTCAGCTGCGCTGAAGCTGTCTGTCTGGTTACAGGGCTATAATATGATGGAGTTGTGCAGTACAGAGCTTGCTTTCTCTCCCGCAGGGTAGATTTTGGAAATTAGTAGAATTTGCACTCAGTGGCACAATCAGAGCCCGTGTGGTGTAGCAATTATTCCAAACTAAGGGTGTTGGACTGGGCTCAGGAGATCGGGGTTCTAGTCCCCGTTCATCTATGAAGCTCACTTGAGGCCAGTGATGGACTCTCAGGCTGATCTACTCACAGGGTTGTTGTGAGGATAAAATGGAAAGAAGGAGGCTCTTGTAAGAGGAGGAAAGGTGGGGGATGAATGTAATCCAATAATAATAATAATAATGTAATAAGAATCGTGTAAGTGGAAGAGGCAAGAGCTATTCTAGAAATTACTTTCAGTGGGCGATAGTGGGGAAAACCTAAGTTAAATCAGGGAATTTGCTTCCAGAAGATGCAGTGATGGCCATCGGCTTGGGTGAATGTAAAAGGAAGTTAGTCACGTTCGTGGGGGATAAGCTTAGAACTGGCTGCTACCCCAGCAAGTAAAATATCACCTCTAGTATCAGAGAAATTTTGCACCTACATCCCAGTCGGTGAGGTGGGTGCCCTTGCACTCAGGCCCTGCTCTTGCTCTTGGACGTAATAAACCTTTGCTCTCATTCCCCAGGGCTCCTCTTATGCTGATATGCATTGTGTCTTAAAAGGCGCCCCCTGCCCTCCCCACCCCCTGTGAAAAGCTCCATCTATACCATAACTTTGCCCATCAGGAAGGGATAAGCAACATCTTCTCTCACACTTTTCTTCAGGATTTTTCTGTTTGCAGGGAGCATGTTCTCCCAGCTTCTCATTTTCGGAATGGGGAAGAAGTTCAGGCCTGCAGTTGCCCCAGCTGCATCTTATGCCACAGGTCCTTCCGTCTCAGGTTCTGCGTAGTGTCTCATTCTGTGCACGTGGATCCTGTTCCATGGCGGCCCCAGAACAGCCTCCTCTTGTGCCCCCAGCAGCTGCCAGTGTGCCAGGGCCTCATTTTGAAACAAGATCCAAGCTGCTATGCCCCCAGGGTTCAGACACCAGGGCAGTGTCCCAGAAGCCACAGATCCTGGGCATGTGAATGCCACAGGTGGAGTGGCTGGGTGCTCAGCTTTAAGCTGTTCGATGAAATGCCACACGGAGAGCATTTCAGCCTGCCTCATGTTAAACCTACGGTCCTCCTTTGAAGCATCGGAATCCAACCTTGCTGCTTCTGCACTCGAAGGGGTGGCCATGCATATGGACAGCAAAGGAAACCAGGAGAAATGCCTGCTGGCACTTGAAAGTGAAGCATCAGGGTCTGTAGTTGGGTAGCTTGGAGCATCACACATGACAGTATCATGTCAGGTGGTTGTGGGTGCCTGCACTGGTTGAAGGTATTGCCTAAAGTGCTTAATGAGGAGGTGCAGTCAAACAAAAGTGTGGTTGAATCCATATCAGAGAGAACCAATTGTTATTATTTGCATCTATTTTATTTATTTATTTAATACATTTCTATCCTGTTCTTTGCAAAAAAAAAAAAAAATGCCTCAGGACAGCTTACAAAAGGTTAAAATAGCAATATAACAATACAATAACAATAATTAAAAGATTAAAAACACAACATAAAAAACACTTTCAAAACTAAAGAAAAGGAGGAAGGGAAGAAAAAGAAGAAACACACATCTGTGCAAACACACACATGCCCACAGGCTCCCTGCAGACATTTCAGTATCTGAAAAGCCAGACATTGGCCCAGTCATTGGTCCCGTTGAGATTCGATTTGCCCAGCTCGACCTGAGAACTCCAGGAGTTCAGAAGAGTGTGTGTCGGCCAGAACAAGGCTCAAGGTTTGCGGAATGGGAGCGTCCAGTGGCGAACACAAGTCCTCCCCTGCCACCACTGTTTCATCACAGGGGTGTGAAGTCAGGAGAAAAAGCTGAAGGCAACTCATGGGTAGAGCAGGAGGAGCAGAAAACTGCTGGCCAACCACTTTTCCATCCTCTCTTCCTCCTCTGTATATACGTGTTCCGTTGCAGCAAAGAATCTGTGAATTCAGCCCTGGCTTGGCCAAGTGTCAGATCCGACTGGGCCTCAAGGTCTGTGCCTCTCAAGGCAGCAGCTCTTGAGTAAATGAAAGGCTGCTTTATCTTGTTTTGCTTAGATACAGATAATTATCCTCCTCCGAATAATGGGCACAAGCTTACCTGTTCCGTTCTGCTGTTACCTGACCTATCAGGAGTTTTGCTATGAGCAGATCAGACACAGCAGCTGTACTCAGTGGAGCTGCGTTTCCTTCAAAGGGCTTTCAGTGCATCCTGATGGACCACCATTGCCCCTACACAGTTCCGTATAGGAATCCTCCTGGGGAGCCAATTAGAGTGATAGAGCGGCCACGTTGTCAGCATGCTAACAATACGCACTTTTGTTTTGCTTTAGACATTGATTGGTCTTCTTTGTTTAATGGCATCTGCTTCTCCAGTGCTGCTTTTGGGTCGCACTGGCAAAACGAAATCAGCTCAAAGCTAGGATCGTGCTGCCTCCAGAATTATGGATGCAGTGTGTCATTCCGATGCAGTGACTAATGTGCAGTAACCATCCTTTAATGGAGAGGGAACAGCGTGGTGCTGAGCACTAAAAATATACCTAGAGCATTCTTTACATGAACAATAAGAAAGGGGACAGACGGTGAGGAACGGCTTCTATGTCTTTTGCAAGATCGTGTGCACGTAGGGACTGCCCATCTTGCAAAGATCTTTGGGGAATGTGATGGGCGTACCTGAGCATTGTGGCCCCCATAGCTGCCCCTCAGGGAAATCTAAGCTTTTGGCCTCAGCCACAAACACGTCCCTAAGTGCAGGGCATTACAATTGTGTATGGGCACTCCAGTCGTTCACAGAGGTTTGGAATCTGGATTCTCTTGAGGCAGCCTTACTGGGCTTCTCCCTGTCCCTGTTTGGCCGGGCGGCCCCAGCAGTGCAGAATCCAGGCCGTTCCTCTTTGCAGAGGAGAGGACTGCCCTTTCCCATGAGGATGCATTCCCAGAGAAAGGTGCATAACTGCCTCCAGGCCGCTCGCATTTCTCTGCTCCGTTTGCTCTCCCCCCGCCCCATCCGCAGCATCCATTTTGCTCTCGCGTCTGTCTTTCGTGCCTGGCTTTCCTTCGGCCACTCAGCAAGCTCCCTTCGACCAGATGGGCTGCGCTTGGCAGCTGCAGAGCCCGGGTGCCAGCTTCGAGAACAGAGCTTTCCACGTTGGCATGAGGACTTGCCACTGCTTTCTTGGCTCGCAGCTTGGCCTACTGTCTGACTGGCAGCTGCGGAACTGCCTTTGGGGTTTCGGCATAGCAATGAGGGGGGCTCGGTGGAGGGATTGCTTGGCTTGGATTATCCTGCTGAATGCTGTTTCCCAAGCTGCAATTTCCTCCGCTTTCTCCGCTTTTGCTTGCACTGGCAAACGTGTGCATGTTTCACCACTCCCGCTCCCCTCTCCCCCTTCCCTTTTGCCCACACGCCTGATCCCATGGAGCAGGACTTCCCTCACCCTGGCAGCATCGATCCACGGGATGACATTTGGGGTGTCGTCTCACTGGACGCAGCGTGTCGCAGCCACCCAGTCACAAGGAAGCATCCAATGAAGCGCCTTTGTGAATGCATCCGTGGAGCGAGAGGAAACAGCTTGCGTGAAGAGAGGCCTGGACTTAGTCCGCTGAGCAAGCGTCTCCCGTCCCCGCATCCCCGCATCCCGGCCACAAGAGCCAGCTTCTCAGGCCTGGCACCCACAGGGTGGGGCTGGCCGTTCCAGGCTCCCGCCCTGGTCCTGCCGGTGGTTGGATTAACCAAGGGTCGCTCAGAGTGGGGTCCTGTTTCATTGGTGAGGAAAGTACGAAGTGTGTCCCTGAGTGGTCAGACGTGGCGGCAGACTGTGCGCTGTGGGTGTTTAAATTATAACTGTTTGCCTTTTCAGCTGTGGAGCCCTGGACTTCTGTTCTGATCATGCAGAAAGAGGTTGGTTGGACTTGCAAAACTCCAGCCTAAGGATAAAAAAGACCGTAGTCAATTCAGTGTGCAAGTTTCAATCGAGGGATTGATTAGCTAATAAGCTAAATCTACATACATTTGCCTATGCCTAAACAATAATTCTGAGAACCAGCGCAGAGTGGTGATGAACAGTTCTGGGTCCTAGTCCCCGACCAGCCATGGCTCCATTGTGTGACTTGGGGCCAATCACAGACTCTCAGCCCAACCTACCTCACAGGATTGTTGTTGGGAGGAGGAGGAGGAAGAAGATGGTGTAAGCCACCTTGAGTTTCTTGGAAGGAAAAAAAGCGGTCTGTAAACCCCGTAAGTTAATAATCATGGTTGAGATGCAGGGTCTGAATCTTTCTTACAAGAGGTGGACACATGGCAGGAGGCATCCTTTTTGGCAAGACATTCCTTCCCGTGGGCTAGAGGAGGAGGAGGAACGACTCCACTAAGATGCCACCTGCAAGCCAGTTTTTCTGAAGGCCCGTATTAAAATAATGACCAATGGTGAATTGATCCAAACCTCTATCTATCTATCTATCTATCTATCTATCTATCTATCTATCTATCAATCTAGCCAATCCATCAATGCTGGATGCACCTAATGCAACATTATCTGGAAGTAAAACCTATTTGAAGAATAGGCTATCAGGTGTCCTCCAGATGTTTTGGACTACAAGTACCCTCACGTGCAAATGGGATGCAGGGTGCCGAATATAATGGTACCTAAATTTGAGAAAGGGATATTTGTTCTTGTTGAACTTAGTGGTACCTAATGGTACCTAACCTGTATAGGATTGCAACCCTACGCATTGCTCTCCACACAATTGTGGGCCATTATCTGGAAAGCACAGTGCCCCCCCCCCCCCTGGAAGGGCTTTGGCTTTCTGCCGGTTCAAGCAAAGATATATTGTTATGTTGGCCACATGCAAGCACAGCATTTTTTGCTTGGCTTGGCTTGGCTTGGCTTGGCTTGGCTTGGCTTGTTTTGAGAAGTGGGTTTTGTCTGTGCAGATTGAGCTCACCTTGCTTCATAATGCTACTGAGTGAATGAAAGGAAGAAGATTCATTTATATCCCTCTGATAGCCTTGGAGTATTTTGTTTTTTTTCATGATGAGACGACCGGCTCTCTATAAATGCTGTTTATCTCCATGCCTGGTACACAAAAAGTCATCTGCGTGGATTGTACGTTGCATTTTGATGTGATTAAGCATTTTAAGCCTATTGATTTCATGCTGGGGATTAACGATGCTGCATGAACAAGCATCAAGGAATAAAATGTATTTACATGCTTGATTTGAAACATTTCTCCCACACGCACGCACACAGGACTTCAAAGGACCTGTTGCTAGATCAGAAAGGGACGGCAACAAAGGCCACGCAGGTTATTGTGCAGCGAACAGAACCCGAATCGACTCATTTCCAGCATTAGAAGATACAGGAAGATGAAAGGGTGATCAGGATTGATTGTACTATCTTGGATGCTTAACACCAGTGATTGACTCATTCTGCAGGAATAAGAGATTAAAAGAATTTCATTATCACTAACTGGGTATTGGATTTCATTATCAGGGCCTGCATATCAGTTCTCCTGAACTAATCAAAGAGGGATGCTTATCCACCTCTGATTAATGAGCAGGTCTATGTGTAACTGAAAAGGGTGGTGCTTTTAGCAAATTAAAGGACATGACCTATAGAAGTGTGCATTTCTGGGCAGGGAATGTAACATTTATAGGCATTAAATGAGATTCACAAGCTGCTGTGATCTCACTTGCAAGCCCATGTATTCCTAAGTGCCTAACTACATGTTATACTCAGATAACATCCCAATGACCATTTCTGGTAAAGGAAACCGGTTTGGGAGACAGGAGTGTGGACTGCAAGGAGATCCAACCAGTCAGTCTTAGAGGAAATCAACCCTGACTGCTCTTTAGAAGGCCAGATCCTGAAGATGGAACTCAAATACTTTGGCCACCTAATGAGAAGGAAGGACTCCCTGGAGAAGAGCCTGATGCTGGGAACAATAGATGGCAAAAGAAGAAGGGGACAGCAGAGAATGAGGTGGCTGGATGGAGTCACTGAAGCAGTTGGTGTGAGCTTGAGTGGACTCTGGGGGATGGAGGAGGACAGGAAGGCCTGGAGGAATGTTGTCCATAGGGTCGCGATGGGTCAGGCATGACTTCACGACTAACATAACATAACGTAACAGAGAAACCGCACGGGACACTGCCCAACACTTAAATTCACTCCATAATCACCACTATCCCAACAGCCTGGATTCCAACCCATAGTTGCAGGGAACAACCCACATTTGGACAAGAAGAAGTGGCAGCATAAGAAAGAAGATCTGGGGTAATAAAGACAGAGAAAGCATTAAACATCCCCTTCCCCCTGCTGCTTCTGTATTCCAAGGCACTTTGCTGCATGGCTTTTCTTCCTTTATAAGGAAAAGAAACAGCCATTGGGATTCTGTTACATATGTTTGCATGTAATGGGTAGTTAAGGCCTTCCTTTATATTTAGTCCAAACAGTTCATTGTTTCGCACTCAGCAAATTGCCATTGCAAGCCTTGTTGTACTAGTTTCAAGTTTATTGCCCAGCCAATTGGCCATTGCAAAACATAATAATTAAACCACAAATGGTCAAACATGAACCAATGTTCCCAAACATAATTGGCAACTCCAAGTATAATTTCAATCGAATTAAAAATAACACTGCCATTAGAGACAAAATCAGCACACATACATCTGTCATAATCATCCAGAAAGTAACATCTCTATGGGTGGGCATTCCTTTACCATCAATCTCATACATGTCAGGATTCCATCACCTATGATATTACAGAATCAAGCCCATTGTTAATGTACAATATTATTCTGTACGGCTCACTTCCCTAGATATACTACAGAATCAGGCCCATGTATGATCTGGTTTTCTGTGGGAAGACAGTAGGAGATGCTCGTAGTCCTTTCTGAGCAGTGGGAGAGTAGGTAGATGCAGCAAGAAGCAGAGTTCCTTTTGAATTCAACTTCCATTCCTCCAAATAAGTATAGTCTTGTCCAGCTACTGGAAGAATTTTGTATTGTCTCTCTAACTCAGCCCTGCTAGACGGCTGAAGACAGAGCTGGCTTTGTTGGGTCCATTCCAGCTGTTCCCAGCCTAGTGCTCACCAGGAGCTTTGGACTTCAACTCCCATCAGCCCCAACCAGCATGGCCAATAGGGTCAGGAATCCTAGGAGTTACAGTCGAAAATATCTGGAGGGCCACAAGTTGCTCACCTCACTTTAACGGGATTCCTTGGCAGAGATATAGAAACCCTTTCTTACCAATAGGGACTTTTGAGAATCGCTGCTTTGGAGCAGCAACTTAAAAAAACAAACCATCAAATGCAGCAGCAGGAGAGGGAATTGTGGGGCAGCTTCTGAGGGCTTCTTCTTAGCAGTGGTCCATTGGTGACCACCAGAGTCCCCTAGTGCCGGTGCTGTTCCACTTTCCATTTCTACCTGGCCCAGAGGAGAAATGCCAGCAAGACAGACATGCAGGAATAATGCCACTGATTACTCCTTTCTTGTCTGGGTCCCGGTCGGATGTTGCACAGAGACAGAGGATGCTGGTGGTTTGGATAATGACAAGATAGAGGGGTACCACCTGTGGCATCATGGCCATGTGCCCCTAAAAACCTGGAGCCACCACTTTGTACAGAAGAAGTGGGGAGAAAGAAGGTAGATTGGATTATTTCCAGGGTTTCCAACTCCCAGTTATTTAGCAAAGTCAATGTTTAGTTGCAAATTAGACTCTTAGAATCCTTGACCTGCTGTAAATTTGTATTTGTTATACAGGTCATCTCAATATATGCCTATGGGGCTGAATAGAGACTGGTTGCTCTGTTTTTAATCTTGCTCGAGTTGGTCATCTCAGAGTTCTAGTTTGAAAGCCTTAAAAGCAGATCCTGCAAGCTGGGAGTACTCTCCCCTGGACTGCAGTCTTCCAATGCAACGTCCTTAATAAGTGTGCAGGAACCCGGATTTTACCACCAGGCCAGCCCATTTCTCAGCACATGCGCTAATAGACCTGCTCCTCACAGGAGTAGTTTTTTCTAACGCTTAGCTGAGCTTCCCGAGTCGGCGTAAACTCAGGAAGAGAGGAACCATTACTGCAGGTGCAGCATTTGAGAGATCTTGCATAATGCATAGTGGACATGATGGCCAGAGTTGGAACCCCTTGTGGTGCCTGCTTTTGCCTGGACTTTGCTCCTGCTCACCTGTCCAGCTGCCGGAAAAAGCCTGCGATTGCAGCATATTGTGAGATAAGGCATTTGGCAACCCCGGAAAGCTGATTTCTCAGCATTCCACTAGTATTCCAAAGGCTTGAAGAACTGATGCTTTAGTGTTGGAGACTGGGAATAAATATTCATTGAATATTCATGAAGTAGTTTCTCTGAAAGAAACAGGCTCGAGGGCACCATTCCATTGCTGCTGGAAAAGCAAACATTCTGCTTTGAGAAGTAATTTTGGCATTTTCCTATTATTTTAGTACGCATTTAATTTTGGCATCTTCTAATGACTTTAATAAGACTAACTAGAGGAGAATCTATCTTTCTGTATATCTCTCTTTATCTATTTCTGGGAGCTCCTTTTGAAAGTGAAGTAAAACGTACCAGAAGGCTTGCAGTTCTTGCTTTGTCAAGACATGTACGTGTTGCAGTGAATATGTGGAACAACAATCAAAACTATGACCAATTTGGTTCTACAACTTTGGCTAATGCCCTTCTGTGCCAATAAAGATGAGCAGACCTGTGCCCACCAAGGGAACAAGAGCTCCTGCATTCCTTGAACAGGTGTGTAGAAGACAGAATTTCAGCAGGACCATTTTTCTTCACCCCTGAATGGAAGGCTGCAGCTGGGAAAACATCCCATTAGTATATAAAACTGTCTTATGATTTTAGAGGTAACCATCCGTCCATTCAGTCCAGTGAACGGCAATGAATCTCCAAGCGCTTAGGGACACAGCCTTCCCAGCTCTGCTTCCTGGAACTGCCTTATCTGTAAATGCCAAGAACTGAACCTGAAATTATGCATATGCAAAGCATTAGGTTGCCCACAGGATTCAGAATGGACCTTGTTACAGGATTCAAAGCAACAGAGAGAATGTGATTTAATAGAGCATTATGGATGTTCCCCAGTTCTCTTCCACGCTTTTCCACAGCAGTCTGGGCTTCAGAAAGATCCTTTTCAATGAGCCGAAATTCTTTCTTGACTAGATCACTTTTAATATTGCTAGTGGCCTGAGCTAGGATTCATAGAAAGCAGAGTGCCCAAAAATGCAGCTCAGAAGGAGAGAGGCTTGGAGCCAGTGCAGCCATAAGGACTAGATGCACTTAACACATTTATTTTTTGTGATGTCCTTAATGGAGCATGGCAGGGAAATTTTAAACAAGAGGGAATAACACACTGCAGAAAACACAGAAATATGCATTGCAGGTGGAATAATAAAGAAGAAAGACATTCCAACACAGTTTGAACCACAGCACTTGCTTAGGAAAAAGGAGAATATAGCATCTTCTAGTCTAGTATCCACATGTCTCTACAGCTGTGTAAGCTTTCCAAATTGCAAATACTAAGAGGGAAGCATGTCCTGGCAAAGTGGTACATTGCTGGGGCGATCGACACCTGCTGGATTTTTGAATAGAGTTTTGATAGGCTCCTGTCAAAAAACAGGACAGGAGCCTATCAAAAAACTGTGGCAACCCTAGAGGACTAGCACCTTGTCACAGCCTGTTCCAGGTGTTTAAAAAAAAAAAAGTGCAGCCCTGTTTGGAAAAGAATGTCCACAGGTGTGCTTGTCATGCAGAGATGAGAAATGCTGAAATTCCCTCTTGCTCGTTGCTATTGTTAAAGGTATGGGAAGTCCTTTTACATCTGGCCACCTTCCTGGCCCATTCAAACTGGCCCAGGGCAAATTCAGCAGGTGCTGGCGCTTCTTCGGCCCAGGGCTTAGTCGAGGAACCCCAGGGAAGGGCGTTGCTAATCCTGATCCAGTGTGAAGCTGGTCCTTCTTCCAGTGGGAAGTGTGGTATGGTCCTCACTCTCCCATCAGAAAGAAAAGGAGGGCATCTGCTTGTTTGTAAAAACAGGGATGGTGGCTGGAGGGCGGAGTCGTGCATGCAAGCATATACTCCAGAGAGGTCTGTTACAGCAGGAACCGGACAGTGTGGGTGGGAAAGTCCGTCTGCTCGTCTCCCTTTCCTGTCACTGCTGTGAATAAATCCGCCATAACGCCTAATCAGTTGTTGCGATTATGGCTGCTTGGCTCTCCCAGCAGAAAAGAGTGGTGCTGCCTCGCCTTCTGCCTCTCCGGAACATTCTAGTCCCCCCGTTGCTTGGCTCCCGTACGAAATGCCTGGGTCACTTGGCAGGCATCTGGTTTTGCACCCCCCTCGTTTGGGGGTCGCCGGGAGAAAGAGCGGGCTTTCATTCGTGGCCGAGCCTGTCGTTTCCGTTAGGTCCCGGGCCGAGCGGATGCCAAAACCAACAGGTGATCCCTCTCGCTGCGAAACGGCAGGAAGTAGGCCACGCATGCATGAGCCGGTTCACCGGCGGGGCTGTCTGGCTCCTCTCCATCTCTCTGCATAATTAACGCACGCGGCCGCCCTCCCCACATACGGAGACGAAAATCTGGGCAGAGCCGCTCAGCTGCAGCAGGTGCCAAGCAGCCACGGAAGAGGAGCGGAGATAAAGGAACGGAGGGGAAGGCGAGCCGGCCAAGTGCGGAGGCGCCGCCTTCTGCAGCGGGGCTGGGCGTCGGTCCCGCGGAGGGAGAGGCGGGGGCAGCCAATTGCAGTCGCTCCTGCAAAGTGGCATCGGCTCAGTTGCCCATTAGGATTAAGAGGAATGCAGAGAGTCCCGATGCTCAGAGCACATTATTAAAATTCGTTCAGAGCTATAAGGCAATTCATTTCAGGCCAATTCATTTGTGTTGCTGGGGGTTGGCTTTGTTTTCTTTTTTAAAAAAATCAAGTTGGCTTGGTTACTTGGCTCTGGCCAACTATGCATGATAATTTCAGACTGGAATGAAGAATAGGGTAAGACTCTGTAATCTGTTGCCTTGACAGAAAAGGCAAGGCTTGGAATAATTTCTCACGGCTAGGTAATGCGCTCCAAGGTAAAGCAGTCCAACTGCGATTGCCGTGACCGGGTTCTGCTGGAGAGTTTTTGCCCTTTAGCTCCTCTGCCATTGCTTTTGCATTTCAAAGAGTACTTTAGAATATTCCACCTAAAAGCCGGTTCCTCATTGTCTGTGTGCATATGAGTTGCGTGGGTGAGAAAGAAGTAGACAGCGGTTACTGTGCTTGAATTGGTTGTATGTGTGCAAATGAGAACAGAGACCGTTGGTGATCCATGGGGAACTCCTAGTCTCCCTCTATCAAAGGAATATGCACCTTTCTAATATTTGTATAGGTACATGCATCTGCAAGACAGTCAAAATTTAGTGGCTGGTAATTGCCCGAACTCTTTGCTATCACTTTGGAGAATTAACACGGCCTAACATTCATAGAGAAAAACATACTGAAAGCATCAGATTCCAATCAGCAACTCTTCCGCTCAGCTTCCTTGCACTTTTAAATCAAGGGCATTAGAATTTTAATTGAACATGCCATTTAAGTGATGCAGAGTTCTAATTAGAGCTCTCCCCCCACCTTTTGCTCTTTTGTATCTAGGTGGGAAATACACCTGTCCTCTCCCTTCCTGGATTCTCTCACATGATGTCAATGACCTCAGGGAATCAGCTGAAATTGCCTGAGAATGCAATACTAGTCTTGCAATTGGTGTTTCTTTTAAAAATATTTACTTATTTATTGATTGCGGGATTAAAAAGAAGTGAATTTTCCTCTTCCTTACATTGAATTCACCTGAGGAATCGAAGAAGCATATTTCCATCTTTCCAAGTTACTAACTTCTGTTTGAATCTCAAAGGGATTTATTTAGCATACATACTCCCTTGGGATACTAAATGGTATTCTTTTTTACCTTAACTTGAAGAAAATGTGCTTCAGAGAAGACCAAAATAAATTAGGTGGTTCATATATTTATGCAGTCTGTATTTTGCATCCATTTCTTCAGTTTTTGTCAAGGTTTTGTTCTGTTTTGTTTTCATCTTTCTTGTTTTGTGTTGTTTTTGTGGTTGTGTGTGTTTTGGCATAACACATTGTGTTCAAGCAGGGCAATTTCATATAGTACACACCAAAAATCCAGATTTTCCACTGATTCTATGTTCAGTAAGGACATGCACGTCTGTATAAATCACATGTTTGCAAACAAATAATATCTTACATTATATAGTTTTCAGAAATCATTGTAGGTAGTAGACTGAGCAACAGTATATAAACATCCTGCTTTAAATATGTTATCATTCTAAAAGAAAATATTTCATAATGCAAAGCTGTCCAAATTCTTTCTGAAAAAAACAAAAGCAGTCTTTGGTGAGGAAAAAGCAGTTTCTATATTTTTCTGACCCTGGATTTATGATGCAGCATTTAAGTAGGTTCTGCTTTATTTAAAGAACTTGGCATCAAGATTTTGAAATTAAGTTTTGAAATTAAATTAATATAAAATGAAATTAACGTTACATTGTTGATATGCATTTAAAGCAGCTTAAGTGTATGTGAGAATGAGGGTGTGTTGCCATGAAGGAATAGAAACAGATTCTAACTCATGATCACTGGGGCTTTTTGGACAGAATGTTTGCATGTAAAAACGGAAGAAAACAATCCATTTTCATCAGCAGCTCCTGGATTCTGCACAGAATTCAGTTCAAATTGAATATGCGGTTCCACGCTTCTTTAGAACCTGGACCAGATTAAATTCTGACAATTTATTTATGGATTTGTTTCTTTTTGGAAGAAGCAAGTTACTGTCAGATTGAAACAGTAACTGCGAATTGTGAGCCTTTATTTGATATTTGAAAGGCTACTTTAGACAAAATCGCTAAGAACTGGTATGATACTGCATAATCATAAGAAAATGGTGCACGTCTATATCTTCAGTGCTTAAAAGAGATTTGGTGAGATGTCAACATTAATTAAAAGTGTCTTTTTTGGTGGTGATAAGCAACAAACAAAAATTTTATATAGATATTTTTTCCTGTGATATTTTGTGTAATTAATAATATGACTGTAGCATAAGGCATTTAAAACTGTGTTTAATGATAATAAAAGTAATAAATAGGAAACCTCATAAAGTTATATAATATTAACAACTTTTAAACTCTAAAGCAATGATTAGTAATCACTAAAAAGGTAAAAGTAAAGGTAAAGGTTTCCCCTTGATGTTACGTCCAGTCATGCCTGACTCTAGGGGGCGGTGCTCATCTCCGTTTCCTGGCCGAGGGAGCCAGCATTTGTCCACAGACAGTCACTGTGCTCATGTGGCCGGCATGACTAAACACCGAAGTGCACGTAATGCTGTTACCTGCCCACCGAAGTGGTACCTTTTTATCTACTTGCATTTGCATGCTTTCGAACTGCAAGGTTGGCAGGAGCTGGGACGGAGCATGGGAGCTCACCCCGTGTGCAGATTCGAACCGGCGACCCTTTGATCTACCAGCCCAGCAGCACAGCGGTTTAAACCACTGCGCCACCTGAGAAATGCAATTTCTAGTTATAAAGGTTTTAAGCAGCTTCTCAGAATATCGGAGGAAGTGAGACACTTGAGCTTCCCAAAGTAGGAATTCCTGAAGTTACAGTGCTACCACTGAGAAGGGCTTCCTTCTTGTTACCATTGTGTTGAGCAGAGCCAGAATACTGACACCCAGGACAAAGCCTCATGAGCAGGTTTTAAGACAAAGGGGGTAACATTCCAAAAGAGGTGCTCCTTAGAACATCTTGAGATATTTCAGAATATCTCCTCCTGTATTCTAGGTTTCTTCATTGTCAACAACTGCAGAGAAAATGTTTGGGTTTCCGTATGAAACGAACAGGGATCCTTTTTTATGATTAGCTGCTTTTGCTTGGTGTTAGAAAGCAGTTCCATTCTGCTGCTGTTGTTTTCACATAATGAACTGTGCCTGCTGGGTTGTCCGTTTTTATCTGTCCTTCATTGTGAAATCAATGAAGAAAAAAGGAATTTTCACTGCAATTTGCTGATCTTAACAGATATATTTAGAAGGGATCCTTTTGAAAACACCTACTCTTTGATGTATGTATGAAATGTGGTATCACTTGGAATGGAGAACAGATCATTCTTCTGCAAGACCAGACTGTGGGGAAACACAGAAAGACACACTGCCTGTAACTCGTTCCTTAGCAAAAGCAAACTATGAATTTAAACATAACTCAACCACACTTAATACTGTGCCAAATTTGGCTACTTTAGGATAGTCATGTGATTGCATATTTAGTATTTGGAATATTTAGGCAGAAATACTTAGTTTTTGGCTCCCCAAAGAAGGTCTGTGATCTATCTGGTAACTGTGAGATACAGGCTGGAGGGACAGGTGTGCAGCCAGAGAATGACAGGCAAGTGGTCCAGGGCAGAGTTCGGATCTCCAGGGCCGGAAGAACTTTATCCTAGAGTAATAAAGGAACCAGCAGAAGAACTCTCAGAACCATTGTCTGCTACCTTCGAGAAATCATGAAGGGCCAGATAACTGGAGGACGGCACACGTTGCCCCGGTCTTCAGAAAGGGAAGGAAAGGAAAACCTAGCAAGTACAGACTCGTCAATCCAATATCAGTGCCTCTGACAATTCTGGAGGAGATTATAAAGTACCCATTCAGCACACACCTTGACAAGAAAGAAGTGATCACTAGAAGCCCACATGGAGTTTTTGAGAATAAATCCTACCAGACTAATTTGATCTCATTTTTGATCAGATGACCTTCCTTGTGGACTGTGGGAATGCTGTGCACATAATATAACTTCAGCAAAGCTTTTGACAAAGTCCTCCTTGATACCTTTTAGCAAACTAGCTAATAGTGGGCTAGATAGAGCAACTGACAGGTAGGCCCACAGTTGGCTACAGAATTGGATTGAAAGAGTTCTGATCAATGGTACCCTTTTAAACTGGTGAGAGGTCAGAAGTGGGGTATCACAGGGTTCAGTCCTGGGCCCAGTGGTCTTCAATATTTTTATCAATGATTTGGAAAAGGAGGTACAGGGGATGACAACAGCAGAATGGAATTTAATATGGACAAATACCAAGTTCTGCATCTAGGAAAAGAAACCAAATTGATAAATACAAGCTAAGGGATTATTTGTGCACAATGCTGCAAGTAAGAAAGATCCTGACATTATTGTAGATTAGAAACTGATTATAAGTTAACTATGTGATACAGCCACAAAAGCAGAAATGGCTTTTGGGAGGATGCATTAATCCAAGTAACACTTCCAAATCAGGGATGTATGAGTTTCCCTGTCCTCAGCAATGGTTAGACCTCATCCTGAGTACTGTGCTCAGTTCTGGGCACCACAGCTTAAGAAATATGTGGATAAACTGAAAAAAAATCAGAGGAGGACAACAAAAATGATCAGGGGACTAGAAACAAAGTCCTGTGAGGAGAGATTGACATGATTGGCCATGTTTAGCTTTGAGAAGACAAGACTGATGGGAGGAACAATGTTGTTGTTGTTGTTAGTTGCAAAGTCGTTTCCGACCCATCGCGACCCCATGGACAACACTCCTCCAGGCCTTCCTGTCCTCCTCCTACAATAGCACTATTCAAGTACTTGAAAGGTTGTCATACAGAACCGAACCTGGATCTCTTCTTGGTCATCTCATTTCATCCCATCCCATATAGGACATGGAACAATGGGCTTATGTTCCAGGCAGCCAGATTCTGGCTGAACATCAGGAAGACCTTCCTGGCTGCTAGATCAATATAGTAATGAAACCAGTTACCTAGGTTGGTTGTGGACTGTCCCACCTTGGAGTCCTTCAAAGTGCAACCTGACAGACATCTGTTAGGGATGCTTTAACTTGGGATCCTGCATTGAGCAAAGGTTGTACCCAATGGCCTTCTTGGCGCCTCCCAACTCTACTATTCTATAATTTTATGAAACCACTGACCGAACTGTGGATAGTCACAAACATTTTATCTGCTGGAGGCACTTGTCATCCTTTGAATGATATTCATGGCAATTCAACTGGAAGAAAATTTGGTTCACTACCACCAACACCTCTCTCGGGCTCAAAGCCAGGAAGAACATTCATGGTAAGCTTAGGGAGAGGAGATCCTAGGCAGTAGGAAAGCTGTGGAGCAGTAAGCCTAGAAGCAGAATGTCTGGAAAGGTAGAGAAGAGCAGTTAGTGCAGTGATACCTATGAACTTAGGGAAAGGTCAGAGAAGACAGAGTTGGAGAAGGAAGGGATTAATGAAAAGAATGGCTGTGGGAAAGTGCATGAATAGGGCCTAAGGACAGGAGAGTGGCAAAAGGTGGGGCACAGCATATTGAACTTACAGGGAGGTTGGTAGAAGGACAGACTAGCTGGGAAGAAACTGAAGCAACGCCTAGCAACAGGTGAGATCGTGAGCTGAGCTGAAGGCAGGAAAAGTAGCCAGGCAAGGGGTATTAGAGCAGGAAGCTGGAGGTGGAAGCATGTAGGCATATCTCAGCTAATTCCACACCCCGAGGAATGGTAATATATCTTCATGAGGGGGCAGCTCTGCCAGGTATAGCTCTTCTCATCGTCTTATTACCATGTTGAGAGAAACAACACTCATCAAATTCTCTCTGCAGTGACAGAGCTTATCTCACAATTGCTGTCTACACACCCTCTAGGGGCAGACAGTCTATAGGGATATTATAAGAGGTGTAGGAAAAAACTGTATTTTACATATTGGGTTTGTTTTCATGACGTGACTTGCCACTGCAAATTCTTGCACAGGATGGTCATGTGTGCTGTCAAAACCCTTAGATGGAATTTCAGCATGGTATGTTTAGCTGTTGGAAACCATGATGAGAAACAATGGTCTGTTCTCTGGCTTCCACACTTCACCATGGTTTCTCCAGTTGTCCAAACTCAGCTTTGTGGTTTCTACTGTCCTCTATGCAGCTACCACAGAGTTCCCCGAAAAGAGAGGCTGCTGAAGTTGCTGCTCCAGCCATCCAGCATGGGATGGAGTTTCAGGCATGGTGGCTGGTAGGATACATGCCAACAGTGGGAGGACTGACCAAGGAGGGTAGAAACCACGCTAGTGTAGAAACCACTTATTTATTTGTCAGGCACATCATGGAAACTATGCAAGGCTGTTTGTTGCACATGTGAACCCACCCATTGTTTTGAAGGTTGGAAGGAAGGCAGACCCTTGGCCAGCTTGCATCGGACAAGCCTTCTTTGTTCTTTGTGGTAGCATATGAAATTCAAAAGGTAGGCAGGCGGAGTGGTCCCTGGCCTAGCTTTGCCTCCCTCATACTCATGGCAGTGGCAACTTTGTCTTTGGTGGAAGGGGACACTGACGGTTGATGAGATTCAGGTCTTAGGCCATGTAGCATTTATATACTTCATATATTAACTTTGTTAATAAGAATAATTAACACATCTTAAAACAAGTAGAGAAACAGTAAATAACAACACAAAAGTCAGGCATTTTAAAATACTTAAGATGGTAGACGCTTTTTTAAATACTTGTGGAAATGAAGAAGTATTTGTCTGACATCTAGAAGCCCGTGAAGTTGGCCCCAGGAGTTTCTCGCTGGAGGGGGATTCCACGGCTGTGCAGTCACCGAGGAAAGTGAGTCCCTGGCTGAAACTAAGCCCACCTTTGATGGAGGTGGCATTTGGTCCTCCGCTGATGCCCTTGATATGAGGCAGGTCAGTGGGGGGTGAGAATGCTTCACTGAGTGCGTGTCAGTCGTACACACCCCCACTTTGAACTGGGCCTGGAAGCAAATGGGCAGCCAGCGAACGTCTTTTAGGACTGGCGAAATGCGATCCATTCGAGCAGTGCCAGTCAAGGTCCTGGCTGCTACACTCTGGGCTGACTGAAGCCTCCCGACCCTTTTCGGAGGCAGTTCTACATCAAACGCATTGCAGTAATCCAGACAGGATCATAGCAGGCTATGAATAACTAGGGCCGAGCTATTTTGGGCCAGGAGAGTTTGTGGCGAGCACGCCAGCTGGTGAAATGCACTCTGTGCCTCGGAGATCGCCTGGGCTCCGAAAATCCAGGCTGGATCAAAGAGCACCCCCAGTCTTGATCTCGCCCAAAGTCTTGTGCTGGCTTTCATTTATGGGCACTATAGCTCCATCCAGAACTGGTAGAATATTATCTGGCCGAATTAGAGAAAAACTTCCCATAGGACCTTCATGTTGTTTGGATTAAACTCCACTTTATTGATTATTTTTCCAGTCCATTACTGCATTTAGATACTAGTTCCTCACTTCTACCCCTGAAATACCGTGCTGACTCATGTCCACCTTGCCCCAGGAGGGGGTATTGGTAATACAGTAACAGTTGTTACAGTCACCAGAATCCAAACACTGGACAGTGTCTCAAGGATGTTGGAGAAACACTGTTGTTGTTTTTCTGCCACCATCACCAGCACAGCGTAGCCTCAATAATGAGCTGTTACTTATTTTCAGGCATAGTCGTGGTGAGTCTTCTGCTGTTGGTGTCAAGGTGCCGCTCAGCCTCTTTCCTTGCCCCCAACTCCTGAATAGATCAGGGAAGCAAATGAGGTCTGCAGTGCAGGAGATTTTGTGTTAACAACTTACTCTGCCCACTACACTACACTATTCTGCCCAGGACATCAACAGTAGCAGCAGCTGTGCCTACTGGAAACTGGCTGAGTGGCCTACTTTACAGGGGCAGTCCTTGATATTAGAGACAGTCCCTGGTTATAAGGTGGTCCCTATTTGCTTCAGCTTCTCTTCCGGGGAAATGCTGCTTCTCTTTTGGCAACATGTAAATGGCCAGCCTGCTCTTTGCTCTCCTTAACAGGAAAAGTAGTTGGTCCTCATTGCTTTGTTAATGAGCACCTGTAGATGCGAATCTATCCAACTGCACTACTCTGAGAGGGTGGGCTGAACAAACTGTTCCTCTGGCCCTGCAAATAGGAACAGCCATGGATCAGCCTAAACCTCACCAGGAAGGGGTCTGTCCACCAGAGTGGTCTTGCTGAGGCGCTCCACCCCACTCCCAAACCACAGTCATCCTTCTTGCTCATGAACACCTGGTCTACTGACCACCTGGCATGGCCTCCTAGTCGTCACAGCAGCCATCGTCTTGGGTGATTCGAGACAACCCAAACTACGGGTCTTGAAGTCTCACCCTGAGAGTCTGCAGCACCAAGATCAAAACCGCCTTCACCCACTCACTCAGGCAGAGAAACTGCTGAGCAGCAGGATGGTCAGTGTAGCTGTTCTTACTCCCCAGGACCAAATGTCGGCATTCATGATGCGGCTCTGATCAAATGGGTCTCCAAGTTCTTTATTCCTCTGTTACTGCTTTAATGTTTTAAGTAAACTTAGCTCTGTTTCAAACCAGTATTACTTTAATTTGAAAAGCCATTTAAAGATAGTCTCTGCAAAGTATTCATCCCAGCAGGTTAATCTGTATCAAATAGCTTGTGTTGAGAATACAATAGCAATATATAATTAGGTACAATTTTGCACGGAAATATTAGAGCAGTTATTAAAAGCAGTGAAGTGCAACGCCACTGATTAGGATATAAAGAACCATTGTGGGGTGATAATATTTGTGAGGACAGCAGAGAGAGAGAGGCCGATGGGCACAGAAAACCTCTTCGATAAGGAGGAGATGTCCAGGAAGAGATTGCAAATGCAGGCGAAGGAGCGCTGTGATCACAAGCACCGTCCCGTACTCCCCCAGAGTTTTCTGAAGATGAATGAGACTGGCAGATAAGACGTGTGACACCAGTTATTGTCTCATTCAATAATTGGTAGATGAAATGACTCCCCACATACCCCACTGGACACATTGGCCCCTGCGTTGCACCTTCCCCTTTCATGTCACTGGATGCAGTCTCTTCGCTGCACCAAGTACTTTATGGGGGGCAGTCCTCGATATGAGAGACAGTCCCTGGTCATAAGGTGGTCTCTATTTGCAGAGGTGTCCAGTGCCAGTCTGGTTTAAAGTCAGGAATTGTAAGCACCTGTACATATCCTGGGACATATAAGTTGGTACACTTCTTCAACATTGCCTGCAGATAAGACCAGTGGAACATCGTTTTGCTAATGGCATCATTATGGGATGTCAGTGCAACTCATGAAATGAAAAGGCAATGTGGACAAATCAGACTGAGCCACAAAGGAGGGGTGGAGAAGGAAAACAGGACTTGGAAGAATGTCACTGAAGGATGTTCCCAAAGCCATCACTAGAAGGAAGACCCTTTTAGAGTTATTCAAAATGACACAACATGGAATGAGTGCTCTTGGCTCCATCTGAGCCAAGGTGACTCAGCTGTAGCTGGAGAGAGAAGATGCTTCAAGAGTCACCAGGTCTGATTTTGGCTGTAGAAGGAAGAAGGAACAGTTTGTCTCTAAACCAGTGCTCTGCTTTCCACGGATTATATGAGAACATGCTGCCTAGCAATGAAACCTATAATCTGTCTCCCACAATGAATTCTGGTTGGCATAGTGCTAAGAGTTTAGCACTCCCTGTTTTAAATTAGACCTTGTCCACAAACTTGCAAGGTGGCTTTGGCAAGCCATGCTCTCAAGCCCTCTTGTATAATCTCAAAGGACAACTTGTAGCATATCTTAGGGACACTCCCAAGACTATCTCAGCTATGTGAGAGGTTCTAGCCCTGCTTTTCTGAACATCATACTGGCCTGGAGTGCTCAGCATGATCCAGCTGTGTGCATGCCATTGGTGGAAAGGGGAGGAAGGGATGCAAGGGGCATCCGTTGGTTTCTTGTACAAGACCTTCACTTGGCCTGTACAATGATCCTCTACATAATCAAGGAATCTAAGCCTCTTTTGGAGAACAGTCAATCTTGGTGAGTGCCAGATCACAGCCACCATAATGCCTGCATGGTCCATTCTAATTAAAATATTTAGGCCTTAGCTTAGCTTTAACAAGATGTAACATGCAAGCATCTTGATAATCTTTGCAACTCAGTAGAGTAAGTGAGTATGACTGTCCATGGCGAAGTGGCTATAAGACAGGGGATCTTCTTCGTGCCCTCCACAGAGAAGCTGGCCTGGCACCTACATTATGATACTTTGAAGACTCACCAAAAAATTCCCAGGCACAGTGCTTTTGAAAGTTTGCACAGAGTATGACTAGTGATGGCTTTCCTATGTTTACTATACTTGGTTTTAGTCTTTGCTTTTGGTTAGATGTTGGCTTTATTACATGCTTCTTCCTGTTACTGTTCTATTTATCATGCATTTTACATTTTATAACTTATCTGCCTGCAGCCTAGACTAAGTGCCAAAACTTGTATTTGAGCAGTTTAGAAATATAATAAAGAAAGAAATGGGTGCAAGCCAATGCATATCACCCTGACCGCCTTGGAAGATGGATGGGGTGTAAATCCAATGGATAAATATTAACAAATCATCTCCAGCTAGACCGAAAGGCAGAAAAGAAAGCAAGTACCATGTGGGTGTGCATAAAGAATTTCCCAATATTCAAATGCCCGGGAGGATTGTATTGTGCTTCAGTGATGCTCAAAATCACCAAAGGTCAGCAACTATCAAGGCTAAATTGCCTGAACACAAAAGGTAATAGAATTATCTCATTACACTGATCACCCATTTTCATTGCTAATCCAGTGAGGTTTAACCCTGTTCATCCTCCGATTCTGTGTCTTCTGCCTTCTCCTCCTCCTCTCTCCCTGCAATAAGCAGTCCGACTGGGAGCCATCTGGTTCTTGTGCTTCAAAGGTGCAAGGACAACTGATGGTCTGTTATGCCCTTATTAAGAAGAGACCTTCCTTGAACCAGATGGAAATGGAGAGAAGCGAAAACCATCCTGCATTCTCCACTGAGAATTTCAGAAAACACATTAAAATCCTTGTATGTTGAGATGATGCCACCTAGGTGGGTCTTTTGGCCCCCAAATGACAGTCTGTGTATACTCACCCTGTTCTTTGAAGAAGGAGCAGCTAACTCTGCAGTGCCATACAGGACTTAGTGTTACTCATGGCGTGCCAGAATCCTTGCTTGCCTTCTTGTCCAGTAGGACCATCCATGGATCAGTTCCTACTTCCTGAAATCCTCCATAATGAGCTGTCCCATAGATCCAGCCAAATGGAAGAAGTAACATGTGAGCTGCGGAATTTTGGAGGGAGACAGGCACATCCTAAAGCTCAATGCATGAGATCGCAACAGGTATTTCCTGTATTCTAAGGGATTTGTTTTCGCGGGGGGGGGGGAAACACATTTGCACCACACTTAGACTGTATCGCGGCAGACTAGAGCAGAACAAAAGCAGCCTCTTGAGAGTCTCCATCCTCTTTACATTTGGCCAAATGCATTCCCAGGAGAGAAGAAATTGCCCATCGGTTGCTTTTGAGCAGGGCTGTTCAGTCTCTGTGGCATAAGGTCTTCCGTCCACTCTCCATCCATCCAGGGTGATGGCTTGGCCACTGTTTTCTATGTACTGCAGTGCCCCAGACCTAGCAGCATTCTGGGGCGGAAGTGTGTGTGTGAGAGAGAGAAAGACCGAGAGTGAGAGCCAGGGGAGGGAGGGAGGATGGTAGAAATGGGAGAGAAAGTTCTTTCCAATTTCCAGAAAATCATTTTCACAAAAAAATCAGCATAGCACTAAACGGCACCTTTTGCTGGTAGCCCCTTGCTGCCCAGCAGTGAGTAGGATGATCTTAGCAGTTGATAAATATGCCACCTTGCACACACACACATTACCAGCAGGAGTCCATGGCTTAGGAGTGAGATCGCTGCTCCAACACTGGCCACTTTCTCCACATGTCTGTTTCTGCTGAGATGGTCTTTGAGGACAATTTCATGGGGTCGCCCTCAGGATCATTTATTTTGCTATCCTCTTCTATCTTCTCCTTAGTTGGCTTTTGCTGCAAGATCATCCCCGTGTTTCGTGTGAATAGTTGGCAAGGACTTATCATAAAGATAATTAGTGAAGACCATAGAAGGTTGAAGGCATCCCATACCCAGCTCTGACCCAGCATCTCTCTGCCATTCGTCCTTTCAGAACTGATGATAAGAGCTGTAGCAAGAAGCAATACAAAACCCTGCAGTATAAACACTTCGCTGAACTACGGTGTCCTGAAATCATGCAGCTGTGTGCATATTAGGATATCTGGCGGAGTGGAGCCAGTAATGCTAGCCTGGTGCAGAGGGAATATTTTTCTCTCCAATTTGCATGGATGTGTTGGAGTTCTTCAGCGAGATCCCAAGTGCTTCCCCCTTGGAGGCATACTTTCTGCTAAACAGTGTGATCTGCAATGGTCTCTCTTGCTGATGCAAGTCTTCCAGTTGCACAGAATTCTTCAGAAGTTGAGGAAATAGCTTCTGTATTCATCCGGGAGTTTCAGAAGTGGTTTCAGTCACTTATGCTAATACCAGGGCTAGACATTCTTCCCCTTCCCCCTTCCAGTTGCAAAATTCTAACATGGTATTATCAGAAATTGTCTCACATTTTACTGGTGATTGTAGCGACTTGCAGTCACTTCCCTATGACAATGTGTCTCTGTCTGTATAAACTTGTACATCCACATTTCTTGTAAAATCTGCAGGAGTTAAGCCTTTACCAGGCAATTTTTCCTGTTGTCATTCCTGGATGAATATTCCTGGAAGGTCACATTCCACACAGCCATGTCTTTGAAATGTATACAGAGTTTCCTGTAAGAAACATTTAAGTTAATGATTACGGAAAATGAATTCTGTTAACACAATGTTCCCTTCTGCATTAGATATTTCTGTAGAAGTCCCTATTATCTGGCAAGAGTTTCCTTGGCATTCTAGGTCTGTTTGCATATCGCAAGAAGCCATGCTAAGGAGAGGAGGAGTGTTTGTTCACCAACCCACTTCAAAAAGACAAGCAGGTTACGTGGTTTGTTTCCCCCTTAGTCTTCCTGCTCACTTCCAACACATATCCTTGGGGCACTGCAGAACAACTGCCCCGTGTCTGTCCTTATGGATGGCAACTTTTTGGGCTTCCTGCCCTGCCCCAGTGGTTACTTCTTTGTTAAACACTTTTCCCAACCATTTCATTTTTCTGCTGCCTTGGAGGAGGGCAAATAGTTTTGTGTTTCATCACCACCATCACCACCACTACCATCATCATGATCTTGTCATTCACCATTACACATTTGTGCAAATTCACTATTTACTTTCTTCAGCAGTGCACATCAATTTCCCCTCCATACATGTTGAAACCGCACTTGTCAATTTCATTTCCTCAGCATATTGCCTCTTGAACTGTCAGTTTCATCTTCCTTATTGGTTTCTATTTCCATCTCAAGGTTTATTTGAATTTGAACTCTGATAGCAGCAGGTGAGCAGGACAGAGCTGTATTTACTTTAGGGATATGCACTTGAAAATGATCCATTTTTTCTGTGTCTTTTGCAGCTGTGCACTTGAGAAGGATAGGAAAAAAAGTATAAAATGTCCCACATTTTGTTGTGAACATAGAAACACCCACAGTGACAACCAGAATAAAGTCTAGTACCAAGATAAATAGAGCATTCCATACTACTCAGAAGTGAAGGCAGTTACATTACCTGTTCCTCAGCTGACTGCCACATGGAGTGATGACTTGGCCTGAATGTGGAACAGTTATACCTATCTCAAAAGCATGGGTCATCCCTTTATTTATTAGATTTTTATTCTGCCTTTTTAAATTAGATTTATATTTTGCCTACATCATTCCCTCCTCCTGTTCTCAATCTTAGCACAACAACAACCTTGTGAGGTAGACTAGGCTGAGAGACTGCGACTGGTCCAAAGTCACCTAGTTGGCTCCATAGCTGAGCAAAGACTAGAACCCTGATTGCCTGAGTCCTGGTATCACACTCTTAACCACTGGCTCTCTATAGTTCAATAGCATAGGAAGCCATGAATTAGATGGTATATCTAGGACTTCTGTTTCCAGTTCATGTGAATTTTTCTTTTTAGCAGTCAGGCCCTGACCTGGAGTAATATCCATGAATAGTGTTTGTAACAATTAGTATTTCTGTAGTTGGACTGCAGAACCTCTTACCCTAACCAAACTGGAGTAAGTAGGAAGTCTTTCTCGTCAGTATAGCATACCATACATTTAATCACAAAATGCTTCTCTTGTGATGCTCTTTCATGTTGTTGTTTTTAGTTGCGAAGTCATGTCCAACCCATCGCAACCCCATGGACAACATTCCTCCAGGCCTTCCTGTCCTCCGCCATCCCCCAGAGTCCACTGAATCTCACACCAACTGCTTCGGTGACTCCATGTAGCCACCTCATCCTCTGCTGTCCCTTTCTTTTGCTGTCAATCGTTCCCAGCATTAGGCTCTTCTTCCATGGTCCTTCCTTCTCATTAGGTGGCTAAAGTATTTGAGTTTCATCTTCACTATCTGGCCTTCTAAAGAGCAGTCAGGGTTGATCTCCTCTAGGACTGACCGGTTTGATCGCCTTGCAGTCCAAGGAACTCGCAGGAGTCTCTGCCAGCACCACAATTCAAAGGCCTCAATCCTTTTGCGTTCGGCCTTCCTTATGGTCCAGCTTTCACAGCCATACATTGCAACTGGGAAAACCATCGTGTTGACTATACGCACTTTTGTCAGCAGGGTGATGTCTCTGCTTTTTTGTATGCTGTCTAGATTTGCCATATGCTCTTACTTAGCACATATTTATTTTGCCCTTGTCATGTAGAATTACATTTGCACCCTTCCCTCTCCTCTGAGCTTACTTGAGACCTTTCTTGGCCATAGTTTCAGCTGATCGCAATTCTAACACAGTGCCCAATCCTGCGCACATAGACCGATTTTCCCCATGAGTGCTTCTTCACATTTTCCTCAGATACTCATGCTTTAAACTTGCACAGCCCTTTCTAAAGAATAAAATGAGAGTTCTGATAGCTATCTGCCATTTGGGAACTTTGATCCTTTTGTTATCCATAAGAGCAGGCTTTCCCCAATGTTTATCCTTTTGTAATCTATTTAATGTACAGTTCAATTTCAGCTTGGACCCAACCTCCTCACAGCAGGTCTTTAGTGACTCTTCCTGGTGTTTGTGTAGTGCTGAAATTGTGTTTTGTTTCGTCCCTCCTTCTGGGGTTGTATGTGCTTGTGTTCTGTCCTTTGTCTATTTACTCCAGAGCATTATGTGTAGAAAATGAAGAATCCTTCTGAAAAAAACTTGCCAAGTGGACAAAAAAAGAGGAGGACTGTTTCTTCCCCCTCTCAAGCACCACTTATTTTGCACCCATTGAAGAATCTTGTCATTTGAGAGCAAGAAATAATCTGATAGCTCTGCAATAATGTTTTCACCACTGTGCTGGTCTGTATCTCGAGAGAGAAGGAAGTGTGGAATTACCTTTGGAGAAGAACAAAGGCCAAAGACTAGATTACAGCTAGGCAAACTAAAGCTTCTGGTGCCACCTAGAGCCAAGACATATTCATAACCCGATGGGACCATTTTAATGGATTTCTGCTTGACTGTGATGTGTCCCGTTTGAAATTCACTCAAAGGGCTGCCACCCTTTAATCGAATGAATTACTGAGTCTCACCCTTTGCTATATCTGTGGGACAAAGGGAGCCCCAGTGAAAGCTTGGATATCTCATCTCATGTCTTTGCTTTATTAAAGGTGGCTTTGGAAAACCGATCGCTTAGTATCATTACAGCTTCCTATTTTTCTGTGGAGTAATTTTCAGTCCTCAGGTCTGAAATGATCATGAAATGATACCGCTCATCCAAATTATGCTCCCTGAATCCCCAGATATTATCATCCGTGGGCACCTACTTGAAATATCTGTGGAGGCCTCTGTACATTTGAGAAAACGAGTTATGCAGAGTCCCAGAAACACCTGTAAATTCATTTTAGATCAATTGGGCTGCTGTAGGCACTTGGAGCCGAAATAAAATAGATCAGTGTCTACACCACCCTGCAACCTCAGTTTTCGGTGCTGCCTTACCATGATCATGATGAAGAGCCTGCAGAATATGGTCCCCTCTAGCCGTCCTTTCAGGGTGGAAGCAAACCCATCCCTAAAGCATCACCTGCACACCTGTCCATTCTAGCACATACCTAGCATGGCCTGCACTGGATCGGCCCTTTCTCATGCCAGAAAGACTGCTGCAGCATCCTCCGGACCACTCAACATGATGTAGGTTGTTGCCCATCTCACGTTTGTGTCCCCGCATGCCAGTTTAGGGGTCCCTGCACTGGTTCCTTGCCATGCCATGAGCATACCATTAGAAGCCATGGGCCTTCTAGCTGGCTGGGGATGCTGAGATTTGTAGTGCGATGCCGCTGAGGAACCCCAGGCTAGGGGAGTATGCCATAGCTTCTATATTACAGATGCCCTTCCCTGAAAACGGGACAGTGCTAGCACGGAGGGAAGCCACACAATGGGTGCAGAACCTCTGGTGTGACCTTTGCGTTCAGGGAAGAAGCCTTGCCAGAGAGGTCTCCAGCCACAAAGGCGATGTGCAGGAATTGTGTAAGCATGCGCGCCATGCACAAGGGTTGCATTTGTTTGATGTAAACTGTGGTCTGTGGAAGGACGTGCCTGGTTTCTCTTCTTGAGCACCAACAAGCCATTTATGGACTCGAAAAGGATGCTTTGGGGGTCTGTGATCTCCCTTCTTGAGCTGCCCTCCCTCAATGATCAGCCAGATCGTTATGTAACATGTGCAGCCTCCTTCCCTGTATGCATGCATCCATACACATCTATCCACATGTCTGTTTTCAAGGAGAAAAGGCATTTCCATGATGACTTCAGCGGAGAAAGAGATAATCTTTTGTATCTGTGCAGTTTCGATCCAAAGTTGGCATGACCAGGAAAAAAAATCTTGCTTGAACAGGGGGACGTCACTGATGCTTGCTGAGTGCCCCTCACCTCATTTGACACAGTGCTCACACAGTCCCCGGACACCTGGCAGTACCTCAAAGGACCTGGGGGAAACAGGGATAAGAAGTCATATTGCAAGAAGACCCAGCTCACTGTGACTTGGTTCCAAACTGACACATCTGTATTCAGTGAGTGAGGACCAGAATAAAGTCTAAAACATAAGAAAGCAGAAGTTATACAAGATAAAGAGTAAATGTATTTCCCCGTCTCTTCTGATCCCATGTAAAGAACAGAAAATCTATAAGCCCTGCAGTGCAGATCTGGCAAGGTTTGGTTTGAAAATGTTTTCATTCCATTGCAGAATCCCTAATATTATCTTCCTGGTGGCAGAATCTTCTTGCATAGCCCTTTAGCTTGTGTTCATCATCACAGCTTAAGCTGAGCAATGGTGGATTTTACAGAGTGTGGAATGTACAGTACAGCTTCTCCAATATCATGTTTATCATTGTTGTGATAGGGAGGGAGGGAAAGGAGGAGAATCTAATCAATAGAGGCTTTCAATTTCTATTTCTAGGCCCCATTTTTTAATTTTCTTGATAAATGAACCCTTTGATTATCATGGAAACAAAGAAAGGTTGTGATCATATTGAAATAGGTATTAGTTCTATAGAATACAGTTTATGCATATTGGTTGTAACAGGCCTGCCATGGGCCTTTAGGGCAGAATCCTGTATAGTTTTAGGATCAAATTATTGATTTTTGAAAGCACATAATGAATCTTCTCTGCATGTTCTTTACTGAAAAGTAGCATTGAGGGTTTTCTTGGGCTTAATAGGTGGATGGAGAGAAGGATGCGTGACCCTTTCTCCCTCCAGTGTGCACATAGGCACACGCACAATTTTCATGTATTCCAGTGGTCCCCTCCTGATGATTCTTTCATGGAAAAAGCAGGAGCCAGAGTTTTATTACAGTCGAATGCCACCTTTATGGCATCCATGATTTTTATGTCATAGCATAAACAGTGGCAATGATCGAGAAATGAGCCAATTTTTGAACCCAGGATGCATTGCACAGAACACAACTGGGGTGCAGCTCAGGACAGAGGAGGGACTGGAAGAAAGGTTATCCTTTTTGTCTGTGTTCCTCGGGAACCCTAATGCAAGAGTCCAGATGCGGAAGTGTCTCCTGGACTTGGGTGCACCCAACCACAGGGATTCGGAGGGATTTGTTCCCTGAAAAGTCAAAGCTGGAGACCCACTGGAGCCCAAGGAAGTGAAATGGTTTCAGTTTCGTATAAGGAGCAGTTTTTGTTGTTTTGCTGCTGGGGCATGAAAACCAAAATGGCAGAGGTGCAAACTTAAGGCTTTGGTTTCATGTTCCAAAAGAGGGAAGGTGTGACTATGAAACCCCCACCAACACACATACACACCAGAAAAGTCAGGAATGTAGAGCACTGATTGGTTGAAACATTTCCTAGGTTTCCCTTGTCACTTGCTCCAGCTAAAATTGAAAGGTACCTTCCTAAGAGATAAGAGATTTTTCTGAAGTGGCCTCATACGAAATCGCAAAAGCTTCCCTCAGCTAGCAAGAAAGAAATCCCTGTAATGGGTTGCTCGGCCTCGTTTATATTTCCCTGATCATGTAATAAAAGGTCATGAATTATTTATTCCCTATTGAAGAGCAAGACTGTTAACTCGTAATTCCAGTGCTGTTTAACAAAGGAGTCCCCAGTGGAAATTAAACATAGTTAATTGTTGCCATGAGACAGACAAAATGCTGTTGTGTTGTCACTGAGAGTCCCACAGCCATGCCCCCTTTAATGGCACCGGAAAAGAACTCTGAGGCCAGGATCTACAGGTCTGCCAGTGTGATGTCTGAAGCTACCTAGGTCACCCCCGTGGTCTGTCACATCCAGTGCTGTCTACTCTGACAGGCAGCGCCTATCCAGAGCTCAGAACAAGGCCTTTCTCAGATATATCACCTCCTTCCATTTAGATGGGCACACAGAATTCCCTGCAGGTTTGCAGGTGGGATTGCAATGGCTGGAAGGGTCCTTCCATGCCAACCATGTTCTGCCACTCGGGCTCTGTGCCTGCTATTAAAGAAAGGAGGCGCAGCATCTGTGCAGAGTGGTTACTCGGGCGTAATGATCTCAATGGCCTGCTTCTGTGCTGGGGCAATATCCAGTCAACAACACCGCACTACAAGGCATGCACTCTGCTACCTCACTCACAGATACGAATTATTTCCTCCCTGAGTTGCAAAATAAAAGTACAGATGGGTTGGCCTAGCACCGCGGCCTTCAGCATGGTGCTTCTGGGCACCTGCATGCTTGCAACACCTTTCCTGGCATCCATCAGCTTCCCTGTTCTTCCAGACGTTTATGTTATTTCATAAGATTTTTTTAAACCAGTTTAAAAAAGGGGTGGGGGGGAGCTGGCATCCTGACAGGTCAACATCCACCATCCAGCACCATTTTTCTTTGGGTATGAAAGGAAGGTTTTATGCCTTGGAGCTCAGATTCCACCTCTGACTTGTACTTAGGTTCTTGGAAAGTTATTTTTGTTTCGTTTTCACTCAGTTCTGAGAAATGAGTGTTTATGACTGGCAACCATGGCAACCATTTTATGAATGAGCCAGTTCCCACCTATGGCAGCCATTTTGTGAGTGCACCCGTGAGTTGGGGACTCCTAGGTTATGGGATAATTTCTCTCAGAGCAGGGCATTTCAGAAACTGAGACTCTTTCAGCTACTAAGGTCAAGGAACGTTTTTTTTTCCCTGGCTACTTATAGAAACACTCCTCTGAGTACTATGCCTCCAAAAACAAAATAAACCAACTATTCCAGCCTGGCAACTTGACAAATTACTTGCGCACAAAGCTGTACAAGTCACGTGTTCATACATACTCACATTTTGTCCTAGAGAGCCAGAACGGTGTGACACGGGGTGTCGGGTACACATTTTAGCTTCCTGGGAATCCTTGCTTGATTTCAAAGAAAAGCAGTCTTCTTGCCCTTACAGTTTCAGAGAGATGCTTGAAGCTATGTGAAAAATGACCGCTGATGTCTCAGCAGCCAGTGTCACTAAATCAGAATGCCAAAGGGGTAGAAATCGTCTAAATCTATTCACTTTTAATATCGTACAGCAGATACTGATTCATTCTTTCTAGGCTAAGAATTATCCAGATGCAGAACTTTATTTTTTATTTTAAAAAGGTGCAAAACACAAAGTATTCATGGGCCCAACTCTATAAATTTTTGCAGCCTAAAAGTTCTTAAAGTTATTTTTAAACGCATGTTTTCCTTACTTGGCCACTGCAAGCCTGCCCTTGTGAAAGCAATAGGCCTATCAGGTCCGGTGCTCTTATTTTTCACTGCCTGCCAGGTCCCTTTGTACTTCATCTCTTGGTCCTTTCTTGTGTGAATTCCTTTATTACGGATGATGTGAGCTTGGAGGAAACCCTTTCCTGAGAGATTTTGAGGAAGGAAGAGGATAAGCCGTTGTGAGGAAGTGTCTTCGTTAGGGCAAAATCCTGCCTTTGCCTAAGGTTGATTTACACAGCCTTTGATAAATCTTTCAACTTTATGATTCTGTTCCTTGCTGCACTACAGGAGATGAAATTATTGAGCCAAGCCTTTGGTTCTATTCCTGCTTCACTGCAGGGGGTTGGACATGAAGATGGATGGCATACCTCCTGGCTTTGTAGTTCTATGGTTCCATGATCATGGAGGCAAACCAGGGGGTGATAATAAATCGCAGAGCCTTCGTCTGGGGAATTTATAACCTCAGATCTGTGTCTGCTGTGCCCGAGAGCCGGCTTTTATTTCAGTCCTATGCAACTTGGGCAAACAGATCCATGAGAATGTGGACCAAGCGGTTTGCATTGCCTGGTAGATCAGAACCTACACCTGCAATGCTACGTGACTGCATTGCCAGGATCTTACGATGACTGGCAATACTTTTCCTCCTCTAGTACCACAACTGAGATTTCTTCTCCTCTGTGGCACCATCAGTTATCACAACATGGGTTTCCCTGAACTTAAGACTGAGACCCTTAAGACCCCTGTGCCTTCTCCCAGCAGGGAGAGATCCTTCCTTGTGGGCTCAGCTTGTGCAGAGTGGATGAAGCCAGGCCTGGAAACAAACAGCAGACATTCGCACAAGATGCGCATTGGATAATATGTGCAGTCAGAATTAATAGAAGCTAAATGGAGATGTGCCATGTTGTAGAGAAGACGGTGAGCAGGTGGCAGAGTACCTTCCCTCCAGGTGCTGGCTTCTTTCTCCTTGAACCCGATTTTGATCTATTGTCCTCTGTAAAGTGGAATGAACAGCCACCCTCTTGCGTGGCTTTCCCACTGCAGGTATTTCTTACTTAGGCTGTGATGCAAGCCAAGCATTGCATGCATGGCTGGCCGCAGGTTTGTGTGTGTTTCTTTTGTTCCTTCATAGTTCTGGCCTACGAGGATGACCACAATGATTTAATTCTTTGTTTGTTTGTTGATTTCATTCCTACACCACCCCATAGTCAAAGCTCTCTGGGTGGTTTGCAGCATGAGCCAGATGCATGCAAGAAATGACCTGTTTTCATCTTTCTTATGAGAAAACAAACTGAAAAGGTCTTATATTAAGCAAGAGACATAAAGGAAAAAGGCCCAAAATTTTAATCCCTAATCCTGAAATAATTTACTGGCCCTTCCTGGAAAAAGCCAATAAACTTCTCGCTCTCTTGCTCTCTGTGTGCTTGCGTGCATGCATGCAGAGAGCTGTACATGCTCCTCCTGTTTACAATCAACTATTACAAAATAATTCAAAGGCGCAACATAAATTCGATAGCAGGCTTTCTTTGTGCATGCACATGCATGGTTTTAAAGCCTCTTTTGTGGGTTTTGCATCAGCTGTATAGGCCAAACAATGCTAAATCCAAAGGCTGTGCGAAAAAATGAGAAACAAACAGCTGGAAGGAAAACAGATGCTGTTGCTAGAAAGGGGGAGATAACACTGCTGTTAAAGGCCTGTCTGAGTCTGCTTTTTGTTTCAAAGAGCTCTCCCTCCTCCTACTGGCTGAATGTAAATCTTCAGTTTAATGCACGGCCTATTTATTAGACATGGCTCCTAGGCACACTGGTGGGCTATAAGAGGAGCTGGAATGGGCCTTGGGAAGAGCTGACCTGCTGGACGGATCTACACCTCTGTCCCCGGCAAGGCAGGGAGCTTGGATGCAGCACTGGTCCGGCCCTGAGCCAGCCTATGAGGTGCCCTGATGCCAGAGAGATCTGATCCAGTGGGGTGTCCTGACACTACCTATGCAGGCACCCCGGGAACACCATGGTTGTCCACATGGCAGAAGCTCCATCTAGTGGCTGGGCAAGGTAAAGGGTAGGGTGCCAGACCTAATATGGGGTGGATGGAGTCCCTTGGAGGAAGACAAGAACTGAACACAGCTGTCAAGGACAGAACCTTTTGGACTGAGATTGGATTCGGATTGAGGAGAAGTGTATTTCATCAGAACAACTGCGTTTCCTTGGACTATGCAGTGGTTTTGACAGGAGAGCCCAACAGTGTAGGCCATTGGATGCCATCTTGCTCTCCACCAGAGGAACCATCCTGTGAGTGAAGCCAGAAGTGTTACTGAAAGGAGACCAGTTTGGATTCAAGTCTTCACATGTCTCTTTCCAGCCTTGGTAGAAGGCAGGAAAGAGGTCAAACTGTTTTATGTGTGACATTTCAACAAAAGGGCTGCATTTCAAAGGATTCTTCTCTGTTTTGGAACCAGAGGGAAGGGGCCAGCGCATGACATTGAGTTAGCACACAGTAGAAAGGTTTTGGAGAACAAAGCTATGTGAATGTTGCACCCCAGGGTTAGGCTGCTGGTCCCAGCTGCCTTCCAAAGATGCTGCCCCATAAATTGTGCTAAATTAGGATTCAGTGGCTGGGCTTGTTTGCCTCTGTACTTGGAACAGGGGGAGGCTCTTCTTGTCCTTTGCCTGATAAAGCTCTGGTTGCAACTCAGTAGCATATTATTCAAGAACAGATAGCTTGCAGATTGTCTGGGGAAAGAGCACCACCTCTCATGTTCTGTACAGTGTATGCTGCTTGCTACCAGGCAGCTTAAAAGACACACACCTCTGAGACAGAGAAGCTGGCCATCCTGGCTGGGAGTGATGGGACTTGCAGGCCAACACACCTGCAGGGTGCCAGGCTGGAGAAGGGTGCTCTGTGCTATGCGCCCTGTAGGGTAGATTTTGGCATTCAATGGGGAAAAGAGAGAATCCTAGTTTGCATCAGAACTAATCTGTAGAATCCACAAAGTGTCAGTTAGCAATCATCAAATTCAGCCTACGTTCATGCAAAATGGTCCTCCAGTTGCAGCCAATGCTGTGTTCTCACTACTGTCTTACCGTTGGCCAGAAGTGTCCAACCCCCGCATTGGACAGCTTCCTACCCTGCCACAAACAGCTGGAATAAGACCTGCAGCTGTTTTCTTCGTTTGGCGCTGCTCCAGTTTCTCCATCACATGCCAATGTGTAGAAATTATTCTGGCGTAGACTTGAGCTTGATGGGAAAGCGTTTGCATGCTTGATTTTGGGACGTGCCAAAGGCAGGAGCAATAGAAAAGATGGCAGTAGAATGTGTTGTATGGTAGAGAATAATCCAGTCTGCTTGGAAGAGTCATAAGCAGGTCTTTCTCCCCTCTTTCCCTGCCAGCAGACTTAGCTGAGAACTTAGAAGTATAAATCAAAGCCATGTTCTTTTTGGGATGTGGGAGAAGCATCTGCCCATGTAAAGAGTTGACTCCAAACTGAAGCATCCCCTCCTCCCCCCCTTTTCGGAATGACCACACACTCAGTGTGGTGGGAGTGGTGGATGCTTCTTAATTGGTCCACCCTCTGAATCGTCCCTCTGCCCAACTCAGAAAAGTCCCCCTGCCCCCCCCCCCCGGCTCCCAGGTGCAGCCTGAGAATCTTCACTAGACCACCTTGGAACTGCAAAGTCACTGCCCACCCGTGTACTTTGGCTGCTCCTCAGAATCAAATCGTTCTGAGAAGAACGCAAGATGCGAGCCCTGGGCCCCCTCTCTGCAGGAAGCACATTTTGCAATGGGTCCAGCCATTTTTCTTTCAACAGCAACCCAACTGAAAGCCAAGTTGCTGCCAATGAGCATATTTCTGTATTGCCCGGAGTGCTAGGCTGCAATTCTATGCACAGTTCCTGAGAGTAATCCCCATTGAACCTAGCAGGTCACCTCTGGGTAAATGGATTGAATGGCGAAACACTTAACTTTGGGCTGGATTGAGCCCCCTTTGATAGATGGCTGTATCAGCAACAGTGAAAAGGTTGTATCCAGTCTTTATAGAGGAAGTAGAGATCTCAGTGCAGAGAACACAAACAGTACCCATGTGTGGCAGCACCATGAAAGATAAAACTGTTCCGACCGAAGGTAACAACAACTATAAAGGAAATTATAGGCTATCATTTACTGTTACATCTTCCATGTATGCTATTAGGCTAGCTAAAATGAAACTTAAAAGCCAAGGACATGGAGGTTATCTTAAATATGTTCACTTTTGCTAGGATATAAATCATCTGAGAAGCACTTCCCAAGGTTGGTAACTGGTTAAGCCATGCAAGGAACAAATGAATTTATCAAAGTGACAAATGGGATACGGGTAAGGCTGAAATTATTGGGAGATTGCATGGCTTCTGCGGACGGTAGTAGCGTCCTTTTCCTCCTCTTCCTCTTTTCTCCATTGTTGCTATAAAATAAAGGCATAGAAAAATGATTGCAGCAAGAGCTTCTCCACCTTTTCTCAAGTAGCTCTAAAGAAGTGGGATGGAGGCAGGGAAATGCTCAGAGCAAGGATATGAAATATCTCCATTTATTAGAGATTATGATGGACTGAAGAGGAGGTGCCAGTGGTGGGCAGTGGAAGCGATGGTCATTCAGCATTATTTATTTCATTTCTATACGGCCCCACAGCTGAAGCTCTCTGCATGGTTTACAACAGTCAGTAAAACAGACAATAAAAAGCTCATAAAATCAGGAAGAATCATTTAAAGGTTTTAAACACCTAAAAGAAATGACAGCAAAAATTTCTCCGCAAAGCACCTGGAATGAGTCGCCCCCTCAAGTCCCTGGGTGGCCAGGTAAATCTTGAAGGGTAAATCCTCTGCACTTCCCTGTGAGTTGCTACTCGGAGGAAGGCCCAGGAGTTGATGGCACCCCCCTATCCTGCATTTGATCTCGGGAGACACCTTATGTGTGGAAAGCTTGGGATCAGGTCCACTGGCATTCTTGACATCCTTGAGCCATCAGAACAGGTGCCCTAGATATTTAGAGCCATACAGAAGTATTGCTCCCCGCCGCCATTTGACTTTTCCACATTTTTTCTGTCCAAACCTACCACTGAAGTGGGTCGTACTGGCATTGTTACCACTCGTTGATGAACACAAGCCACTCAATGCCCAGAAAGTACAATATATTTTACTGTGGCACAAAATTTATAACTTTGATTTTTTACGATCTTTCAACAAACATCAGCGAAAAAACACTGAGGATACAAAACAAGAGTAGAAACACAAACACTCATACAGTAAAAGGGGGGGGGGGGACAAAATAAAAGATGTACACACAGCGTATAGCCACACAGTAAAAAGTCAGAGATACATTGACCTAGTCTTGAGAATATTACTAATAATATATATGTATACATAGATAGTCACACTCACACACGCAAATATTCAAAGTTCCTTCTCCACATCACTAATATTGACTGAGCTGAGTTGGCCAAATGTTGGAATGCGTTTAGCGAGGAAGCTGTCCTTGGCAGTGTATTTTCCCATGGGACATCAGTGTTGTGAGGTCCTCAGCCCACTACATGGCTGAGGGAGATGATCTCTTTCCGTCTCCATATGATGGGTCTCTCAGCCTCCGTGAACGCTCCTAGAGTCCACTTGCAGTGGCCAGAGAATAGCTTCCAGGATGTGGGAATGTCATTCAGCAATACATTGACAAACAGGAATAACGTATTTAGGACAAAGTTGATGTGTCCAATACCTTCTGTCCAGGATGGGGCCACCCCTGAGCATTTTCGCATCACATGTGCTAAGGATGCTTCTGCCATTCCCCATCACCAACATTCATTAGCGTGTGATCATTTTTTCTGGAACAGGTGCTGTGGAGTCCCATGTGCCTGAGGAGCACAGCTCCAGGTCTGGGGATATGGATTGAGTAGAGGGTGTAGCTATTTTTTGCTGGTGTGGTGGAGTGGGGCATTCTAATGCCCTCCTCCACTCTTCTCTGAGTGTCTGGATGTCAAGAGGGTTGTAACGTTAAGAGACTTTGGAAATTTTGTACAATTGCCCACAAAATGCTGCCGCCACCACCTGGGAATGGTGTTCACAGAGAAGCGAACTCTGTTGGGTTTGGTGTTTTGTACCAATGTCAGAAAGTTCTGTTTTGGTCTCATTTTTACCCATTTCTTGTATCTACTTTATGCCTTCTCATTCCACGTGGGTCTTCCAGCAATGACGTTCTTCTCTCCACTCATCCATGCATTCCTGCTTTGTGGACCATCTGAATTAGGGTTGCCCCGTGGACCATTCCTCCCATTTCAGCAGTGTTCTCTCTCCAGCTCCCTCAGACTCACCATTGGCCTGTAGCTCGCTTCTCTGGCTAATGTCCTCCTTATCTGGTCATTGAGTTTTGGTGGATGGTCCAGAATTGCACCTCAGCCACATTCTTTCTGTTCTGTAATAATCGATTTTTGGAATTTTCATATTGTAGCTTGGGATATGGTGTTTCTGCACAATTTTATCTTGGGGACCTTTAGATAGCTTCTTGGTCTTCATGATACTGTTTGTCAAGAGGTGCTCTGTAGACTTCCAGAAACAGGTTCATTTCCTTGGAGATCCTGTGGCACTGGAAATGCATGTGGGTGGTCTGCATTCAACTACTCAAAGTTATGTGACTTCTGAAGGCTGTGATTGCATGGCAATGTGGGCGAATTCTTCTGCAACATTAAATTTTGTGCCAGAATAGAAATATTTTGCACCCTCACACTGCTGAGTATCTTGTGTGCAATGCTGGTTAAATTCTCAGTTCCAGATTGTTAACCCAAGAAAATGTAGAAAAGTCAAGAGTGCATATGAATAGATCAGCAAGGAACTGTGTGCAGTTACAACTGGGCATTCTAATTGTGTGGCAGGATAAGCGCATAGACATCCAAGGTGACCCCACCTTGCCCTGCATTCCGTGTACATGTGGAAGGAACACACAAAAAGCAAACTGATTCTGGCTGATGTTACCCAAAGCAGTCACTTTGCTCCATGTGTTTGTTCATGGGCTGAATTAACCGATTACTAAGCCTAAATGAAGGAAGCATTAAAAGACCTCTTTTTATTTTCTTCAAATGGAATGACTTTCTGCTTGAGTCCTTGTGAACAGGCAGGTGGCGCTGAGATAGAATCAAATATTATTCCCCTTTTTCTTTTATACCTCAAGTTGTTTGCTATCTTAAAATAGTACGTTATAAATTGTAACAGTAATCATAGAAAACAGCTTTACACACATCCTTTCTGAAAATAGAGCATCCCAAATCCATGCTGTCTGAGCTGAACAACGGGATGTTCTTCAAATTCTGTCACTAAGTGCCTCCCTTGCTTTGGGAAGACGTTCCTGCATGGATTTGTCCAGCTTGATTGGTGCACCCGTTGTGTCCCTTTCCAGAGAAAGCAGATCTGCCACAATGCTCTGTGCAATCGTGGCCAGATAATATTCCAAGTGTTGAGCATCTGGGGCACCAAAAGATGCCTCAGATTCCATCTCATAGGTCAGATGCAGGAGGTGGGCTTGGAGATCTGACCTAGCCAGAACAGAGAAACACACTGGCCAACTCTCCAAGGTCAGAAAGCAACCTTGGTGATGGGGCCAAGGGGCATGCCATGGAGAAAGACGACCGGAGAGGCTGGGATGTCATTTATCCTGAGCCTCCTTTTACAGCTTCCTTTCCTCTGCCACTGAGAAAAGCAAAGCTAAGAGGACCAAGAGGCAAAGCTCACCTCTGCACACAGGAATCTCAGAACTCTCCGAGTCCGGGCTTCCTGTGGATTGCACCTTAACTTTAACTTTGAATTCTAAGTCACTTGCAGGTCCCTACAGGGTGGAAAAGTGACTCCTAGTTTTATAAATACATAAAATGAACATATTGAGAAGAGTGGGCTTGCAGAACGTGTGATCTTCTGGGCTGAGCACAGTCTATTAGCCATGCCTTGTGATATGCTTCATACTTAATCTTCCGCATCCTCATTTCTGCGAGCCCAGACTTGCAGCGAGATTAGGAGATTTAACAGTTCCCTGGTGGGCCACTTCAGTCTGACTTCTGGGGTCAGATGTTATGCAAGCCTGCTTTATAATAAGGGTCATCTTAGCCACAAAGCTGGTTCCTAGTTCTCTTTAATTTGAAGAACAGAGAAATGCCAAGAAAGAAGTATTCTTGCCATCCTTTAAAGATAATGACAGTGTATTTCTTGTGTGAACTTAATTCAAATAGAAACAAGAAATTTGACCTTCTCTTGCAGCCCACATAGTCTAATTCCTTCTTTTGTTTCCACCTCACAGTTCAATTTCACCATTTAGTATCGAGAGCACAAGACGCCAGAGAAGGTCTGAATCTCCGGACTCCAGAAAGCGCCGCATCCATCGGTGTGATTTTGAAGGATGCAACAAGGTATATACTAAAAGCTCCCACCTGAAGGCTCACCGGAGGACGCACACAGGTAAAAGTTTTGCGGTGGCAACAACATCTCTTGCCAGGCGTGTATTTTGTGCAAGGCATTATTATGGAAATGCTTAGGTAACACTAATGAACTTTCACTGCTGTGTAATAAACAACAATTATTCTCAGTATATAGCCCTGAAGGTTAGATACAATGCCAGGATTTTAAGCACTCCGTCTTGAACCAGCCTTTTGCCTCCAAATATTTTGGACTACATCTCCCAACATTCCTGACTTGCTGGGATGATGGCAGTTGAACTCCAAAACATCCAGAGGAAACCTGGTCAGGGAAGGCCACTCTTAAGCCCTTCTGGTATCCACACGATCCATCCTTTCCTCTCACAAATAGTCCGTGAGCCCCAAGAAAACACCCATCCTTTCCTCATGGCTGTGCTTTCAGGGGAGCAAGGTAGCTTGGAAGGAGGGCTACCCATTAGGACTTACCTCCTCTTCAGGGAAGCAATGAGAGCTTTCCCAGGGTTACCTGGCACAGAGATTGACAGCCATTTTGCTTTGCCATCCACCCCATAAGGGCTGAAGATATCCAGCCAGTAAGGGGTACAGAGCCCATGGGATTGGCCATGAGCCATGGCTCTCAGCACTTTGGGCGGTGGTTTGCTCCACCCCATCGTGCAACACCAAAGAGAGGTGATGAACTTCTCACAGGCACTCCAGGGAGGAGAAAGGAGCACGAAGCAACCAGCCATTAGCCCCATGGGACCTTTTATAGCTTCATCTTTTACAGGGCAAGAACAAAGGCTGTTCATGACTCTCTTGCCTTTGGGGCCTGATCTTGACTGGGTCTAACAAGCAAAGCTCACGCTGCCCTCGGAGGCACATAATGCTGCATGGGGTGTGATATACGTGTTGCTTGTAGGGCTTTGCATGTTGTTGATGTACTCAGACAAGGCAAACTTCACAATACCACTTTGCCCTAATTAAATCTATCCTACAGATGAACTTGCTGCAAAAGCCCTCATGAAAAAAGCACGGGATGGATATGCTCACTTTAATCACCTGCGTGTGTATGTTCCATTTCCAGCCTGCAGTCCTAAACCCAATTAACTTGAAAATAAGCTGTCTCGTTAAGATCAATGGGAATTATTCCAAACAAATGCATGTTAGGTTGGGAAGCTCATATCTAAGTGGCTGTGTGCTTGGGTGAGCTCCATTTCAGGACCAATCTTTTGGCAGAAATTTGCTAAAACAAAATGTGTTGAATCTTATCAAGGAGATGAAGCACACGTCCCAAGTTCGATATTGCATGTATTTCTATTGCTTTGTGGGTTCCTAAACCATCATTCTACTCAAGTGTATAACAGAGGGATGTACTACGGGGGCAAACAAATGGTCACATAAGGGAGGCCCATACAAAGCCAGAAGCAGCCCACTATGTACGTACCGTGAGAACTGCTTTTGGCAAGCAAAATGTCACAGGTTCAGCCCTTGGAAACTCCAGAGAGGACCAGGAAGTATTATGCTCTTCTGACCAGAGCGGATGGAAATGATATGGCTCACAAACATCTGGAGGGACACAAGCTGTCTATCTTTGGTGCAATTAACAAGGGTGAGCCAATGTCCTGACTTAGTACAGGGAACGTTCCTATTTTTCTGTGTGTTGTGGCTTGCCAGGGACTTGACCAACACTGTTTCTGCAGCCCAGGAGGTTCACCAGCATCCTGCTTGACAGACAATGTCAGGTCAAGGACTAAGTTGACTTGTCAAGCTCAGCCTTACTGTGGTGTCACAACATAGACCTTCCACACTTTAAATGAGTAAAATGAAATATATCTGAGCAACTTTGGGGAGATATTCAAAGAGGATGATGAAAGCAGTGTTGGCTATGAACATGCTAAATAAATGAATCTCATCTTACATTCATAGTTCAGTCTTTACTTACTTGCCTAAAGCAAAGCGAGTCAATTATTTATGTATGACCCAAGGTAATTAGGGTATGATATTGGCTAGGTATTAATGAATTATGACAGCCCTGCATGCAAAGGAGAGCAATCTTGAATAGGAAAAATCAGATCACAGAAACTTGTGTTGCATAATTTCACCTTTCCACACAGTTTGTGGTTGCACCGTTGAGCATTCCTGCAAAATACCTGATTAAGCAGAATGGTGTGGAAACGTCTCAAGGATTGTGCAAACCTGGAATTAGGCATCGAATTAGGTTTGCCAGGTCTATTCCAGATCAAGAGTGAGTGGCCCTGGTCGAGATCAGACCCTTCACCCTTCCCTTTCCGAAGCAAGAGAAATGGGGCAGGACAGGTGGGTGTGGTGCTGGGAATTTCTCCACAAACCGCATTGCATGACGAACGAGGGGCTTGGTGCACCCCCTGATTAAGGAGTCCTCTTGAAAAACTAGGTGTTTAGTGGGGTAGGCAGACGAGTAGGATAAACATGGATCAGGGTGGGAATGTTTGTTTTTTAAGAGCAACTCAGAGGCCTCTTTCTCGGGGAGGCTGGAACCTGGATTTGGAGCTGTACAGATGGAAAGTGCATGGGGACTTACATGACTGAATGTGAACGGACCAGTGCGGCGGCCTACAGAGGTTCTTGAGTTCAGCCCCTCTCAGCAATCCTGGTAAAAGGTTTAGGAAGCAGGTGAGAAAGTCACACTCTCTGTCTGAGACCCTGGAAGACAAGGTCCAGCTAGACGAACAAATGACCTGATCTGCTGTAAGGACATGTCCTGGGTCTGCTCCATATAACTCCCATCACCACGTCCCACCAAAAAAAGGTCTCTGCACACAGAAAACTGCAAAGTAGTGAGAATAGTCCCAGCCTAACAGTCTCCCCAAGCAACCCACACACAGGTTTACCAGGCGATAAGCCAAGGTTGCATGCAGTCATTACTGGCATGTTCCTTTACCTGTTCTGAATCTATACCTGGAAATACAGTCCTGCCCCATCTTGGCTCCCTTGCAGCATCTCAGAAAGTTTTAGCAACAGTGACCTTGCGTAATGACTTCAGGTAAATACAGTCGGTCAGCATATAAAGTTCAAGTCCATTTCCATTTGTTTAAAATGAGACCTATCACTTTACCCATCATTCATAGACATCATTCTTTGCTGTATATTGTTCAGAACAATGAGATATGCATCCTTTATTTTCTACTATTAATTTTCAAGAGGGCGAACGCCACCCTTGGTTGCATGGCCAGAAGTGTGGCTTCTAGATCGAGAAAGGTGTTTCTGCCACTCTATATGACTCTTGTGCATCTGCAACTGGAGTATTGTGCTCAGTTCTGGGCCCCTCATTGCAAGAGGAATATAGCAAGGTTGGAATCGGTGCAGTGAAGGGCCACAAGGATGATGGCTGGTTTGCAGGGTAAGTCAGGTGAGGAGGGACTGAAGGAGCTGGGTCTTTTCAGCCATGAGAAGAGGAGACTCAGAGGGGGCTTGTTAGCAACATACAGATATGTGAGGGGGTGTCATGCAGAGGTGGGTCATGACCTCCCCCCCCCCTGCGGTGGAGGGCAGGATGCGTTCCAGTGGAGCAAAGCTCAGGGAGCCAAGGTTCCATTTGGATGCCAGGAAGCACTTCCTGACAGTTAGGACCCCGAGGGCGTGGAATGGGCTTCCACAGGAGGTGGTTGAGGCCCCATCAGTGAGGGTGTTCAAGGATAGGCCGGACATGCACATGGTGGGCATGTCATGAGTGGAGCCGGCTGGAACTGGGGGTCAGACTAGATGGCCCGGCAGGCCTCTTCTGACTCACTCTGTTTCTATGTCACTCTTTTTGTATCAGCTGAAGAAACAGCTATGGCTGGATGTATAGATATTGTGTGTTTGTGCATGTGTGCCCACATGCGCTTTTCACTTCTGGGTTTGTGATTTCAGTTCCCATCCACTTTCTCTCCTCCTGTTTCCACTCTTAATGGATGCCTAACACCTAATACTTCAAGCTTCACAGACAGTACCAATATAACAAATGTCCATCCTGCTCCATCCAAACCTTCATGAGTAGCATGTCAAGCCAAGAGAGCAGATGACTGGGGCAGACCAAATAGTTTCTTTCTGTGCATCACTGGTGTGCAGCATGAGAAGTAACCATGTAATCTCCCAAGTTCCAACATTACAGGACTGGCTTGGGAGGCAGCATTTGTCCTGTGCTGGTAAAGAGCTGGTTAGGACAGGTGAACCTTGAGCTAAAGCCATTCCACAAAACGTGCCCTTAATGCCAAAACGTGCAGACGTACGTGGAGAGGGCCAGAAGTGTTTGCAACAGTGCAGATGTTTTGGAAGGATCATTGCCTAACCTTGGCATTTCCACTTTTGGTACAATCGAAAAGCTTCCCAATGCAAGCATCTGATCCACTAGAGGGCGAACTATATTAAGAAATTGCTTCCAGGAATACAAATAGGAGCCTACCAGAAGTGAAGGATTGTGAGTCACAGATGACAGTGATTAAATTCTGCTTTCTGATTCCCACCCCCCCCCGCCTCCAAGCACACACAAACACATTCACAGCACATACACCCCTCCGAAACTATCTGAGGTAGTCATGAAGCATCAGATGAAAGGACTCTGAATAAAAATGTGTGGTCTCGTTTGAAAGGGAGAAACTGTTAGAGGCCACATCAGTGTGTTTTGTCAGTGCAGTTTCTGCTGATTGCTATGTAGATGAGTGATCTGTGAAAATTAGGAGGTGTTGAGAAAATAGGATAGTCATACACAAAATGTATGCTGTTCCTGTCTGCCTCCTCACATGCATAATTTTACTAGCCAAGAAGCTTTATCACTGCCTATGTGTGTGCGCGTGCACGTTTTCTGCCTTATGAGAAAGTTTTTGTATTGCAATTTGACAAAGACTACACAGAAGTGGTGAACCACTTTTGCAACTATCAAAAGTTACTACCCGCAAATGTTTTTCTGACCATCCCTTTCTGTGCTTATGTTCTGGCACTTCAGTGGAGTAAAGTCTAGCTCACTTTTCCTACCTGGTCACCTGAAGAAGATTCTTACTCACCGCAGAGGACCCATCAATTGGTTCTTTAAATTTAAAGCTTTCCTTTAAATTCCTTTCAAACTTGGCAAACAGCCTGGTGAGAAACCCCTGAGGAGAAGGGGCTTAGGAGACTGATTAGATTATTTATTTATTTATTTAAACATTTATATGCCGCCCCATCGCAACAAAGCCTCAGGGCGGCTCACAACATTAATTAAAAATACAATAAAACAATAAAACATATTAATTTATCCCTCCCCCTTCCCAAATTAGAGGTGGGAAGCAAATACAGCAAATGCAGAACTTAAATCATGACACATTTGTATTCTCCCAAGTCAGTCTTGAATGTGAAATGCCATGTAGGAAGAATGACTGTGCTTAACTCTGTATTTCTGTTAAAATATTCTTTATTAGTAGTGGTGTACTTTTTTAGTGCCATTAGCCTACATAGCACACGGTGACAGAATATTCTCAAAAGGACAGGTTCCTGCTTTAAAAGTTTGCAGTCTCAGTAGCTTTGGTACAAAAGACCTGGGGCTGGGTCATGTCATCCTGGATCTACGTTTGATGTGATCTATCCTGGATCTAAGTCTGTACACTGTTCCATGATTCAGGATTCAAAACCACATTATAAGTTAGAACTACTCAAAATGTATCATTGTGGACCATAATTAGGAAAAGGGGAGATGTTTTGAGGCTCCCTGCCTTTCTGTAGTTCTACTGTAATGGTCACTATCCTGGGTTAGATACAATAAACTTGGTCTGGTAAGCCATGATTCATCAGATAGTACAACACTATCAAGGTTTGTTAAACCTAGTTTCCCATTACATTAAACCAGGAAATGATGATTTAATCTCCAACAAAGCAAAATGCCATTCTGTGGTTTGATACCCTATTTTATAGTAAGAGATTAAATCATGATTTCCTGGTATTGATGTAGCAGGGAACTGGGTTTTAACACTGCTGAAACAATAAAGAGGGAAAGAGCACATAATCACAATGCTGGATCTCAGCTGCTAACCCATGGTTTATCAGTCTGAAACTGGTTAATCTAAGCCAGGATATTCATTTCTCAGGTGTGGGAACTGGCAGTTCAAAGGAATTGTGGTGAATAAGGGGGACTTCACTTTTAAGACTGAAGTAGCAGTGGCAGCAATGTGGACCTCTTGTGCCAGTACCCAAAAATGGTCAGATCAGCCATGGAACATGGGTGGGGAAAGTACTTCTGCTGGGCTCAAACACATGCAAACGAAACTGGGAGAAGGGGCAAGGAATTCAGGAAGACCTCTGCTTTATTTGTAAACCTTGATCCAAAGCAGAGTCTTGAGGTGGAGTAGTTAAGAATGTTCTACCCATCTGAAGACATGGAAGGCCAGAGTTAGCCTCATGGTATTGAGCATTCATGCAGTACACTTCAACAAAGCACTTCACATTATTTCTATACACTTGGTGAGGATCCTTTCAAATAGGCCCAGTTTTAATATCCCCACATAGCAGAGGCCCAGAGAATCAGGCCACCTGGTGAACTTGTCTCTGAGGCGAGATCTGAACCAGAAATGTGTTAGCTCACAGCTCAAGCTGTTAGTCACGGCGCCTCCCCAATGTAATATAGCAATAGATTGCCTACATGTGCTTTTAAATGATTTGGGTTTAATAAGGGTAAGATTTAATCATGTTCAATAAGTACATTTTTCAAAGGAGACAAAGGGAAAGCCCTTCTCAGACTCAGCAATACACCTTGCACTAGTATCCTGCCCTGCACTTGGAGACATGGCTAAGCATTTCAAAAATGCTGCTTTGTATCGTTGCAATCTTTGTGATCCTGTGATCCATAGCTGGGCATCCTGTGTTCCAAGCTGTTTCTTTTTCAATAAACCTGAGGCACCTGCAGAGGGGAAGATGGTCAAGAACTTTGGTGCTTTGTTTAGTCTGAGCCTATTCAAACTCTGCATTCCTCGGACTCCACTGTGTTCCAGATATTATTTGAATAAGCAATGGCACCTGTCATTAGTCTTTGTTGAGTTTTTTTCTTTGAATAGTTGCAAGCTCAGGTAAGACCCAACACTGGAGACATGAGAAATAAGTTCAACTTGTTCGGTGACCTTTAAGCACTATTCAGTGCCTTTTGTTTTCTTAAGAACGGTTTAATACTATTTGTCTACTCTGCCTTATAGAAATTTGCTTGTCTAGTAATCCCTTCATTTGACAGCATGGAGACGACTCATTCTCTCTTGCTAATCCTTTAGGGGCTGGTCTTCATTCTATAGACTCTCTGGCTTTCGTAATGGCAATTTTTGCACATCCTTTCAGGCCACCAGTGACGGCACCTTGTCCTACAACAACCTCGCCAGGTTGAAAGGTTGCATCATCAGGCCGAAATCCTTACTTTGGGACGGAAATGCTAATCTCCAGAAAAGAGTGCAAAAGCAGGGAGCAGATCAGGGGCAGTCTTCTACGTGTGTGGAAGTGAGGCAGCTGTTTCAAGGGACAAAGTTCAGATGCCTGCAAGGGAGGTTGCTTAGCTGTTTATTTTGTTTTTCGCAAACCCCACAGAGAACACCGCTTAGCTTTTCTGCTTCAAGAGCCTGACTGGGCTGATACTTTCTGTGGTACAGACAAGTAGGTTATTCCCCATGGCCTTTTATATCTTGTTCTGGTGCTCATCAAGTTAATGTCAACAAGTTTGTGTGGTGTAGTGGTTGAGAACGCTGGACTGGGACTCACAAGATGTGGGTTATTCACTGGGCTATGAAACCCACTGAGTGACTTTGGGCCAGTCACTGGCTGGTAGCCTAACCTCGTACGGTTGCTGAAGTGATAATAAGGAGAGGAGAAGGAGCTTGTAAGCCCCAGGTTCCTTGCAAGAGGAAGAACGGTGAGATATAAATGCAATGAGATGATGATGTCACCAGACAGAGTATAGAATACAAAAAATACAACGATCCGCCAAATAGACAGCTATCGGCAGCGGCATCTGGCACACCCAGAGCACCAAGTATGAAATTGGCCAAGAATTGTAGGTGCGTGTGTGCATGTGTGCTTGCTTTGGGGTGAAGTGCACAATGTGCTCCTCACTAAGCCTGTTGAGTTTACAAGAGCTGAGCAGGGCTGACAAGAACAGGGCATTTTGGGGGCGCTCATTCATTGGGCTGCCATAAACTGGAGATGACGAGATGGCACGTAATAATAACAAACAAACAAGGCTGTGCCATTCTGAAAGGAGACATCCTTACTGAGCTTCTGGAGCCCTAGAGAAGGTCAAGAAAGACAATTGAGTGGGGCATGTAAGAATCCCCCTGCCTCTGACCAAGCTTGCACCCAACGTGAAGTTGTAGGATACAGTCTAGTGGTATTGGAGAAAGGACAGTGCCTCATTATTGGCCGTTCCACAGTTGTCAGTGGGTGGTGGAGAGCAAGTCCTTACCCAAGGCCACCACACTGCAGGAAGACGTTCCCTCAGAATCATCCCCAGGCCTTGTTTTCACCCGAGGATGTTGGTGCATAGGAATAAATGCAAAGGCTGAATATGCAGATATGATCATAAAATATGCACCGTTGCAGAAACATGAATCTGGAGAATTATTGCTCTACACTGGAGGTCTGACATGCTGCCCAGCCTGAAAGAGTCTCAGAATGCAATTCCCACAACAGTGTGTTCAGAGTAAAGTTGGCCTCCAATTGTGTTTGGTCTCTGGGTTGTTATGTAAAGCTTTTGCATCAGTGGCCACCAGCTTTCTAAATGCTAATATGTGTGTGTTTATGTCTGCATGTGAAGCACGCAGGAATACTGATGATTTCATTATGTTAAAAGAATAAGATTTCCCTAAGCTCCAAATTATTGCTTAATATTTTGCCTTCTGGAATTGCATCCCACATACATTCCTTGAATAAGATTAAAAACTTGGCTATACAGCTGTGTGAGGGCTGTGCATGATATATATTTTTACAGATTTAAGGAAACTTTAAAGATGCCTGCAGGAGACAAAATAAACTACCAGTGGAGCTGATCATGATAACAATAAATGCCACTTGAAAGAGCTTGGACCTCAATAAATGTAGCCGTTTCTCAGGATGTTTCCTTGTGCAAGGCAGGGAATTATTGGCCAATACAAGCAACAAACTCCAGTAGCGACCCGAATGTGTGAGACGCAAATACGTCTAGAGCAAGAGAAAATGCCACTGCGTTTGACAGTATCCCCTATCTTGCTGTGGTTTTACCTGAAGTCTGTGAGCTTGGGAACAAGAGACGCCTACACGCCTGATTCTGTACTGTAGCTATATAGTATCCCTTTGTACAGAACAGCCAGAATTTGCAAAGTTCATGAAATCAGCTTTGGGCATTTCTGGGTGTAGCAAGGAGTATCTAACATGAGCCACTTTATCACACCTGAAAGTACATCAACTCTATTAATATATGTGTCTCCAGTTTTTTTTTTTTGGGGGGGGGGGAAGAGTTGGAGGCCCTAAAGCATGATAAAGAGCCCCCGTACAGCTGCAGCTGTTGGGTGGTATAGAAATGAAATGAAGAGCTGCGAAGCTGATTTGACTAGAGACCAGTGGGTGGAGTTGTGGTACAGGTGCAAGGGAATCCCCCAAGACTGGGTGGAGGCACCTTCAGTGAGAGTAGCCATTCTGCCCACAGAAGGCAGAGGCTATGCTGGGTCTGCACAACAATCCATTGTGGTTGACAAGCTGTGTTGGGGAGCCCTGGCATGCAAACTTGGGCCAGTTCCTGCAAGATGGCATGTTTGTGTTCATGGACAAGAAGTCACCCCTACAGTCCATGGTTTGTGTTAGGAGCTGTTGGACTCACCATGGATTATCATGGCAGCAAACCACTCAATAAAGCAGGAAAAAACCTTGCTACTCTTGTTGAACGAGCTTGGCCATTGCCAGTGTAGGCACCCCACCAACCTCAGCAGTGCTCAGTGCTTCCTGCCATAATCATGAACTTTTTTGGTGCTTGCCCTGGATTTTGCCCTCTTGTTTACCCTTCAAAGACCACTTTTCCTGATCTTTGAGTTAGCACTTAGTGACGGGCCCTGAACAACCCTTTGGAGAATGGTCATTCATCTGTTGCCCCTTTTAATTTAATGTGGGCGAATATTTTTGTACTTGTTAATATTATTATTTTAGTGTGACTTGCACAGGTGCACACTTCTGCCCCCCCCCCTTTTTTTTTGACAGGCATATCTGCTGCCATTGGGGTGAGAATGGACATCACAATTGCCTGTCCAATGCACTGTGGGTTGTTTCATGAGCAACCCACCCTGCATAGCTTCTTCTCAGGGTGGACTGCCCTGAACTTGCTCAACATCTCCTTGAGACCAGCTGTACCTCTCTGAAAATAATTTGTTAACAGCTCCTATCAATGGGACACTTCGTCTTAGTGGAATAAGGAAAGGCTGATTCTGCAAGCCCTCAACATTCTCAGAATCATTTCTTGAGGGTTGAGGGACCATCAGCTTCTGATTTTTCAGGACTGTGAGGTTGGAGGCTGGAAGGAGGACAAGAGAGGAAAGTCCTATTGTGAGAACAGAAGTCTCCTTGCATAAATTATCATGTCCCATGCTTTTACACAACTGGACAATGGAGCATAAATTTGTGGAATGTTATTTCCCGGGTGACTAGCAGGTTGAAATTAACTTTCAGTTAAGGAATGCTTAGTTTTAGATAGCAGCTTTCACGGAAAGAAAGAAAGATATGGAGATTGACTAGATGTCAGTACATACACGTAACTTACTGAGAAGCCTTTTGTTAACAAAAACAGCTTTTCAAGTAACCGTGCTGTTAGTAGAAATGTACGGTCTTTTTCAATAGGAAGTTTTCGGGAATCATCTGTTTGCACGTAGGCAGCAAGCAGAGGTGTGGCCCAAGAAACATCCTTGCAATGTACAACCTGAGCAAACATCCCGCTTGACGACTCTGCCATTAAAATGGGCTGTCAACTCTTGAGGAGTAAATATGGCTGATGCGCATTGCAGGGTAATCTAAGGAATTTGTGTCACCCTGTTTCGGAAGTATTATTTGTGTAACCAGATCAGGAATTTTATTTTCTGATGTTTTCCTTTCTGTTTCCCTAGCAAAGACACAATGATGACCTGCTCTCATGGACTGCAATCTTAATACTCAGCCCTTTTCATAGTTGCCCAAACCATTTTGGTCCTTGAGATGACAGAAGTAATAAACAGAGGGCCTGAAAAAACTGGAGTGGCAACATTGCATCTGCATTGTTGACTTAAACCAGCATAACATTTATTCCATTATCGCACTGAACCCTGAGAACTGGAGTATAGGCTTCAGCCCTCTAGCATTACCTTCAGTACCTTCACTGATCTACAAGTCCCAGGACTCCGCAGTTCTGAAACTACATTTCCCAGCCACGCCACTTTAATGCCCATGAAGCTACACCATGGCTGTGGCCTATTTAAGTATCTAAGACAGTGTGCAGAACATCCATCCTGCAGGGCTGATTTGGCCTGTGTAGCCTCCTGGGCTTCCTCCAGGGTTCCAAAGAGTTCCAAGGCCCATCCTCTGCAGCATCGGAGGGCATCCCCTGGTTGCTGTCTCTAGTCTGTGATCAAAGAGGGCAGTTCTGGGTCCCCTGCTCCTAGCTGGGGGATACGGGTGGCAGACCTGTGACTCAGAGGTGCTGTGAAAAAGGCTGTTCTTATTTATTTATATTTCAATTTCAATTTATATCCTGCCTTTTTCCTCAAAGGGCTCAAGGCAGCTTACATCATTCTCCTCCTCCATCTTATCCCCACAACAACCCTGTGAGCTAGGTTGGGCTGAGAGTCTGTGACTGGCCCAAAGTCACCCAGTTGGCTCCATGGCCGAGCGGGGACTTGAACCCAGATCACCTGAGTCCCAGTCCCATGCTCTTAACCACTACACTGCACTGGCTCTCCCACTACACCACACTGGCTCTCTTCACATGTTCAGCAGAGTGCTCACCCTTCATCCCTGCTGCAGACTTCAGTCTTAGATCAGAGATTGCAGCAGGGATGAGGAGTGGCAGGTGGGATTCCCCGTCTCCTTCCTGTAATGGGGACTGTTCAGTCCTCTGCTGGAAAAGCAACGACAGCTTGGCCACTTCTCCTTTGCATGCTGGGCTTCCTCCCCTGGGAAGGAGGTGGAACTTGCAAAGGGTGGGCAGAACCAGCGCAGTCCCCATGCCTCCCCTTCAGAGGAACATCAGGGACTTGTCAGCCAATGATTGCTGGCTTCCCCGACTGGGACAGCCCATGTGCAGTGAAGACTTTGGCCAGGGTGCATATGATGTCACAAGGGCATGGCCAGCTCCACCTGGCATCATCCATCCAACCAAAAATAGTCCCATACCCTTGATTTACAAGATGTCTAGGGCCATCTCCTCACGAGGAGGCATCCAAGATATAAACACAATGCAGCATTAAATTAAATGTATGGGAATGCCATAAGGTAAAGGTAAAGGTAAAGGTAAAGGTTAACGGTTTCCCCTTGATGTTACGTCCAGTCATGCCTGACTCTAGGGGGCGGTGCTCATCTCCGTTTCCTGGCCGAGGGAGCCAGCGCTTGTCCGCAGACAGTCTCCGTGGTCATGTGGCCGGCATGTCTAAACACCAAAGTGCACGGAACGCTGTTACCTGCCCATCAAAGTGGTACCTTTTTATCTACTTGCATTTGCATGCTTTCGAACTGCAAAGTTGGCAGGAGCTGGGACGGCGCACGGGAGCTCACCCCATGTGCAGATTCGAACCAGCGACCTTTCGATCAACCAGCCCGGCAGCACAGCGGTTTAAATCACTGCACCACCTGCAGCCCATGGGAATGCCATAAAACATAATAAAACAGTAAATTCTGACAATAAAATTTAGAACTATCTCCCTGTCTGAGATGAAAGAATCATCCCCACGTGCCCTTCTCCTCACTCTTTTTAGCAACTCTACTGGCAACAGCAGCGCAGGTGGAGTTGCCCAAGAAGACACCTCTCTGAGGGGTTCTCAGAATGAGGCGCTGTGGGTGAGAGGCCTCAGAAACCATCTGTGCCACCACACATGGGCAACTTCCATGCCCACCTCTCACACCATGTCTGAGTTTGAGGAGGGACTTCTTAGCGTGTCTGGAGAACATTGACGATCCTGTTCCTCCCACTGTGGCCATAGGATGGAAGGGTCTGGCAGGGCTCTTCAGACCGGCTGTCTAGTGCTTCATTTTGAGGACTCTCAGAGTGAGGAAATGGACTTTGCAGTTGCCTGGATCATGGCAGCTGCAGCAAAAATGCAGCAAGCAGGGCTTTCTGGAGCACCAGCCCAGTGAGTTACTGTGAGGATTCCTTCACACTCAACGGATGCTCGGTGCATGGCCGGTAGTATCAGCTGTTGCTCCTTCGACGTGCATGGCCAGCTGGAAGGACACAGCTGCTTGCCCTGGTGTGTGGCCTTCCAGGCTATGAAGGAGCTGCGTAATCTCTTGTTCTACCACTTGAAGCAAGACCATTGGAGGCCAGACTTCCAACCCAACATAACAGCCTTAAAAATAGTTGGAACTATTCCCAGCCAATGTGACACCAACTGAAGACAGAAGCACCCAGTATCTGTAACTCTGAAGAGTTATTTATTTTTAGTTGCTTTCTCCTAGAGTTGCTAGGAAGTCCAGAATTGGATAGGACACATGTAGTTCAAGTTGGGGTAGAATTCTGCCAATGTGGACCACAGCACCAGGGATAAATATGACATGGATTGGAAGTATTCTGTTGCTAGGAAACTTCTACTTTAAAATACCATCTCATGCCTGATACCTTTTACTGGAAGATCTAGATTTCCCAGATTTCTGCTTTCACAATAGAAGAAACAACTTCCTCTTTAATGTTGTGTTTCCAGCTTTTCTCCCCTTGTTCCCCTTGGCCTTTCGCTTCCTCTTCTCTCTTAGTGTGTCCATTCTGTCTCATCTGCTATTAAATTAGGCTGTAAAGTCTGCAGTCTATACTTGCACCTTCTGTGGTGATATACGTTGGCAGGAGGAGGATAATTCATAGCAAGCAACTGCATCAACAGGTCCTTGATAGCCCATAATGCCCTCCGCAGTTGGGGCTACAACATCTGAAGTACTACCTTCTCACTTATGAGCCTGCCAGCCTTCTGAAACCCCTGACAGGGACTTCACAGTGTGTCCCAACATCCCCAGAAGTAGGTTTAGCTGAAGGTTTTTTCCAGCAGTCTTGCCCAGGTTCTGGACCACCTTCCCAAGGGAGATGCAATTCTGTGAAGGCTTTTTCGCTTTTTCGCAGGTCGTTCAACCTTCCCTGTTGTTCAGCCTTCCCTTTGAAGACATGTCTCTCTTCAGACTCGTTTATCGAAATGTTTTCACTTGCTGAAGACATTTGAATGAAACTTATCTTAATGTCTCCCTGTGTTCTGTTCTGTTCCTTTTGCTTATCTTTCATCTTTTTATTCTGGTGTTTCTTAGTGGTTGTTTTGTTGTTTGCCACTTTGAGCTCTGGTGAAAGAAGGTAGGGTATCCATGTTTTGGACTAACAGGCCAGGTTTACACTGGTCAGCAAGGAAGGCGTAACTACACAAACAACCAGGGAGCCCCTTTATGAGCTACGTTTGTAGGAGTACTGGGGAGCTGTGTAAAATCCAGGGACTGTGCTCCAGCACCCACTGTGATGCCACAAGAGAATCCAGGGCAAAGGACCTGCCTTAAGGCTTCCACAGGTACTCCCTCCTCCATCGCTCCCCTCCTTTGGCATCCTCACCTACCTTTCCTATTCAGGTTTCTTCTGCACTGCCTGCGGATTTCAGGCAGCGTGTTGAGGAAATGATGAGTGCTGAAGAAAGAAATGACTGGGAAGACCACTGGCCCTGAAGGTAGGAGTGACTCTCTTCCCACCAGAAAAAACAACAAATATTCTTCCTGTAGCTTCCTGATTTATTATACATCATTTCATAGCTTGCCAAGGTTCTTATGAGTCAGGGACGGGACAAGGAAAAGAATCTGTGGTTGCAACTTCGGGGACTTTGCCCCACTTCAGCAATACCATATGATGAAAAATCCATCCCTAAAATGCTTGCGTAATGTATATGTATGAAAAGGAGCCTTTATTTGCATAATTTGCTATTGCTGCAGCACTTGCGAGTTCAAGTTCAATAGCTTCCCCAAAGAGATGTGATGACATGCACTTATATCACGTAATTGCAGCCTTGATATAACTGAATCAAAGGGCTCGCGTGAGACAGACTGACTCAAGACGCATCATCTGCAAAGGTTCTGGGAAGCAGGAGCACTTAGCCTGGGGCTGCAGCCCAGCCTTCGATGCAGCTCACATGTGCAGTGGTGGAATGACTTCCGCACTGCCATTGCAAGCCCAGAATGGCTCCTTGTGTGAGACTGGGGAGTCCGGTTAAATGCCCTCACTGTCAAGGCTCGCGGTTGCCTACCTGAGGCACGTGACTGCACCACTGATGCCACATGACCTCGCTTCCTTCGCCAAGTGGGCACCACACCACCATCGGCATGTGGAAAGCACCCCTTTGCCTTAAAGGTTTCTTTTTTTCACCTTCTAGCCAGGAGCCAGATTGGCGTAGCCTTTGTGCTTTTTTTCTGAGCGAAATACTAAACAGAGCGAGCTCTTTCTATGTGTGTGCCCTCGTCAAGTTTGTATAATCGTCTCAATAGACTTGACACAGATTTTGCAATTTTAATTGCGTCCTTATGTCGGGCAAGTTGCTCTGAACATGTCAATGACATGGAAACACTCTGAAGCTGAAATAATTATTATCTCTGCTACTCAGCAATGCCAGCTTGCAAGGGGCTCTCAGACAATATCTTGGCCAGGTGGTCAGCAGGATGAGGCCTGGCCTTTCACAGTCACCTGATTCACACATAACAATAACCCAGAGTATGGGTTGTGTGTGGCTGGAATCATGGGTTGTTCTTGAACTATGGGTTGTAGTTACTTATGAAACCTGCAGTCAGGTTTAACTAAGGATTGTTAACCACCAACAACCCAGGAAATGAACCATATTGCAGGGTTCAAACATAATATCTACCCACAAGTCAACAACAGCAAACCATACTCTGGGTTATCATTACATAATGGCTTGGGACCTGGATACCTAAAGGAATGCCTTCTTCCATATTTGCCCTCCCGCCCCCTGAGTTCAGCAGCAAAGGCCCTCCTTCAGGAACCCTCCGTGAAAGATATTAGAAGCCAAAGTACCCGGAGGAGGGCCTTCTCTGCGGTGGCGCCCCGCCTATGGAATGCGCTCCCCAGAGAGGTCCACCTGGCACCGTTGTTATTTGTTTTTCGGTTAAGGCCTTTTTATTTTGGCAATATTTTAATAAGTTTTAATATCATGCCTTATATGTTTTTATTGCAGCCAGTATGGGTCGATAATTTTATCTATGTTGTATTGTATTGTATTGTACTATCTATGTGAGCCATCCTGAGGCTTTCATGACAGGACAGCATATAAATACTTTAAATAACTACATACATACATACATACATGTGCACCAGGTCAAAGTAACGGCAAGAGATGCTGTTAGATTAGCCAGGGTACTTAAATGAGTACTTGAAAGGTAAATTGAGACTTTTTATTCATGTGAAAGGTAAAAATTAGGATTAATGGAAAATCACATTGTTACCACCCCAAAATTAAGCTGGAAACAAGTCCATATGTTTGACAAACATAAATATTCCATTCATTCATATTTAGGTTTTTTATATCCTGCTCCTTAGCGAAAAGGTTTCCATGAGATCAAGAGCAAACAAGAGAGCTACTGCCCTTAGCCTATAATACAAAAAGACATAATACAGAAGGAAAAGAAGAGATCAAGAAGGGTGAAGATGCAAACAACGTCAGTCACTGGTTCTCAAAGTTCAGAGGTTCTTGCAATGTCCAGCTGAGATGAAACTGATTCAGGAGAGGAGGAACTTGGTGCAGCCGGTCCCTCAGAAGAGCTGAGCAAGTGAGCCCTGCAGCTCCACCTGCCCCATCTTCAGTTATTTACAAACCAACTTAGAAAAGTCAGGGACAACGCATGATGCCAACTTTGCACAAGTGGGACCAGCACTTTCAATGACGCAGCAAAGCTGCAAGCAAAAGAGCCAGTGTGGTGTAGTGGTTAAGAGCGTGGGACTGGGACTCAGACGATCTGGGTTCTAGTCCCCGCTCTGCCATGGAGCCAACTGAGTGACTTTGGGCCAGTCACAGACTCTCAGCCCAACCTAGCTCACAGGATTGTTGTTGTGGGGAGAAGATGGAGGAGATGTAAGCTGCCTTGAGCCCTTTGTAGGAAAAAGGCAGGATATAAATCGAAAAATAAATAAATAAATAAAAAGTTGGGACATCGTGTTCATTTTGGTTCGATAAAGTATGCCTGTTGGCACCCCATAGAATGGCCCCTGCTATAACATACCCCTGTAGTGCCCTAAAGGACTGTCTTCCCATTCCATTCTTGGGTGGGGGCAGCTATTCCACTGCCGGAGTGGGGAAACAGGCATGTAATGATGCCCCTGGGTTATTAATTTCCTTGGCGTCAGACTGAACTGACTGCAAATCTAATCACTGAATTGAATTGCCTGCCTCTAGTAACTGAAAACAAGCAAAGGATCTCAGCGCTCCAGTTTCCTGTGGGGAAGGCTGCCCCACAGCAGGTGGGGAAGCGGCTTAGCCTCCCATTATCTCTTGACTGCTGAGGTATGTGCTGACAAGGAACCATCCGCTGAGGCTCATGCTTCTGTCTTGGGCTTCAACCACGCAGCCATTTCAATTAATGAAAAATAACAGGTGTGTCTTCACAGAAGATAACACAGAGCTGCACATCCCTCGGTTCCTCCTCATATGCCTGCCAAGTCTCAAACGTCTAGATTTCCCTGTCCATGCATTATAGTGGGGAAGAATGAACATGCGGACGCACACTGCCATTGTTCCTAGATGACTCGGATCGGTGCCTGCACGCTTTCTGAGAACCCTTCCTCACAAACGTAAGGGGTGCATTTCTGTCCATTCACTTGTGTGTTTAAATTCTCCTCGTGTTACCGATCCCCCTGTCTTCTTGTGGGGTGCTGGTGTCATGGGGACCGCGGCAGTGCATCTCCTCCTCACCTTGCTGGGCTCACATGAGACCACCTCTGCAACGCCAGCAGAGCCCCAGTTTCTGAAAGAGGCAGTACTGGTATGAGCAGCCGTGCAATGCAGGGTCTTCCCATGCAGCTCCGATTTCCATACAGGAGCAGGAAGGATGAGCAGAGCAGCTCTTGGACACCGAGAGAACATGTGAAGAGGCAGAGACTGATTGTCTTCAGGGTCAGGAAGCACATCACTCATCTGCAAAGCAGGAGCAGCAGCTGCTTCATTTCCTTGCCCCCCTCCCTGGATAAAATGCCAAATCTCCCTATGCGTGTCACCCTGGAGGTTGTGTAAATGGCTATATTTTCACTTTAAAGCATGTTGTTCTCCTAGTGCTGTGTGTTTTGGGCACAACCCAAAGTACAGTTACGTAGTTACCTGCATAGCTGTCAGCTAGGCACTCACCTCACCCTTGCCAAGTGGATGGTGGGAAAGATTTGCCTTTCAGGTTTAATTCGGTGCGTTTGGTGGCCATGTGCTTTAATCAGGTTTTGTTGAGACCCAGGGTCATGCTTGAAGTACAATCTTTGTTTTGCTGTATCAGTTTCTGGGAAGGAGAAGGGTGTGGTGAAAATCATTTAACAACAGCAATTAATGGGGAGTTCGGCATGTGGGCATGTTCAGAGGTTGTTTTGGGAAAACGTTAAATATTTGTATTAAAAATAGCTGCTAAAAATGACTAAGATCTCCTTTGAGCAAGAGAGAAACCTGCAAATTATGGTTTATTATAGCTTATCTTCCGGCTGCCAAGTGGAACCATTTTTAACCCAATCTTCAAGTTTTATCTGTTCAGACTGCATAGAAAAGCAGATTTCCAGCTATGCAATGTTTTCTGATGTGGAATAATGATCGTTTGATGAGCAGGGACTGCTCATTTTCATTTTGATGAATCGAAACCAGAAAAAGGCTCGCATCCTCTATACGAAAGTGCCCGTAGTCCAGGTTATTCCGAGGCCTTCCTGGCATGCTGTGCATGGTGTTGACGCTGGGCACAGGCGAATGCCCTTGCCTCTCCTGATTAATTTTTTAGGGGTGTTAAGATATTTTTGGAAGGATCATATGCTGAAGAACAACGTGATGTCCTACAACACCACTTTATTTTGAGTTGTGGAGTGCAGAACCCAGCTCTCTCTTATATTTAGGTTCTTGGGAAATTTAGTTTGATTTTACTCTCATTAAATTGTGGACTAAATTGTAGACTGCATTCTGGAAAACAAGTGCTTTATGGCCAGCATGGCAGCCATTTTGTGAAAGCGCCCACAAAACCCGATCTGAATTCTAAAAGTGGATACCGTCTCCAAAAAGCGATGGTGGTGGGCTTTTGTTAAAGGAATCACCTGCATCGAAGCCTTTGCATAACTTGAAACCAATATGGAAGAACCATGGAAAAAGTGTCAAACATCAGACTCGTCTTAGTAAGGAAATTCAGAGTAAATATGGCATGCTCTACTGATGGGCAAGTTTAGTAGTAATGTCAGGTTTAAAGGCAAATTAAATGCTACCTTGAAGGCATGGCTGATTAGTACATCTGCTTGTCTTACATATTCTAAAGCAGGGGTGGGTGACATGAGGCATGCTCAGGTCTCTGGTACTGCCCCTGAGCGGACATTTGGTGGTGGCAATAAATTGATGGTTTGCGGCTGGATTTCTGTGACAAACCAAGACAGAAGCTGAAAGGAGATACATTTTTTAGCTTGGAAACAAGCTAAGCATATCTGTGTTCAGCCTGCATCAGGCTTGCTACCGAATTTTAATGGCGAGAGCACCATTAACCTTGCTGCTGCATGCGCCGCACCATAGCCCTTGATCTCCCAAAATTGCCCATCCCTGCTCAAAGGTAAGTATAGGGCTCTTGACCTGTATTGAGACTCTAGAATAGCCATTCAAGAGGCTATAAGCCTTGAGCCCTGCCTATTTTATTGCCAAAACAATAATTGTTTTACTGAATCAGTATGGGGCAATATAAATTTCAAGCACAGAAGGCCTCATCCAGATGGTACTTCAGTGTAAAGATGTAAAATACCCCCTACTCCTCAAAGAAAGACAGACAGACAGACAGAAAGAGGTAACCTCTTTTTTGACTGAATTCAGACCTCCTATTCCGTCCTGAAGCTCATAGGATGACTTTGTTCTAGGATGCTTCCAGACAGTTGGAAGGGCTACTAATAAATAGCTGCACAGCTATTCTGTCTTTCATAGAATCATAGAACAGTAGAGTTGGAAGGGGCCATGATGGCCATCTAGTCGAACCCACTGCTGTTGCAGGACACCAAGTCACACCCTCCCACTCAGAGGGCTGCCCAGTTTCTTTTTGAATGTCTCCAGTGTGGGAGAGCCCACCACCTCCCTGGGCAGCTGGTTCCACTGTCGTATTGCTCTGACAGTGAGGAAGCTTTTCCTGATGTCCAGCCTGAACCTGGGTCATCGCAGATTCCCTTCTTAGCCCATTTTTCCAGCAAGAGAACTGATGAAACAAGCACTAGAAAAGCACTGGAGGGGTTACAAATGGAAAATGGGGTTTTCCATTTTCCATTCCCCCATTCCTGAAAATTCCATGTTTGAGGCAAAGCATTTGAACAATCCAAGCCTCACCTAGCATCACCCGTAGTTGCACGTTCTCAATATAACCTACCTCACAGAGTAGTTGTGAAGATGAAATGAAATTATAGCCATCTCTTCCCTACTCTCCTTTCTTTGGAGCAGGGCATGTGATTGGCAGCAGCAGATTTTTCATGGTTCCTTGATTGAATCAATAACTGATTGTAGCTTTCTTGCTGGCTTAATCAATATTAATCACAGATCCCCTTCCCATTGGTACGCACAAGGAGATAAGCAAAGTCAAAATAGCTCAAAGCAAATGCAGATACTCAATGCAGAATTATTGTATGCAAGATGAGAATCATGCCAGATTTTCTGGAGACCCTCCTGTTCCCCAAAGCGGCAGCAGCTGTACGCATGGAAAGGGGAAGCCGGCTGCTCTGGCCAGGAAACCCTGTGATTGCAGTAGAGGCCACCAAGGGGTAAATTCCTAGCAATAGGACATATAAACATATGGGTCACAATCCAGCACAGATCTAACAAAATTTATGCTTTGGATTGTGGCCATGATATGGAGGAGCAGAACAAAAGGCGAGGCAGAGCCTCAAGCTGGTGCTCAAAGTAATTTATTATTACATGTAAAGACTTCCTCAGGGCAAAAGGCCATCGTGTAGCTTAGCGTGGCATACCAGCTCAAGCAGCTCACTCAGAGGCTATTGTTTGCAGAGATTCCTATTGAAATGTTGGGCAATTTATTTGTAATAATACATTACTACCGTTCAGCACCAGCTTGAGGCTCTGCCTCGCCTTTTGTTCTTCTGGTTTCGGATGCGGCCGTTCCCTTCTTCCAGCATGAAATAACAGACCTGGCAAGCAAGGACGGGAGGGAAGCTGCTGAAGGCTGGAATACTCCGTGCTCCTTCGCTGAATTGAGAAGATAGATTTCCTTCTCAATCCAGTGTGTAGTGGAGGGAGCCATGAGAGGCAGTGTGGCGCAGTGGTTAAGGGCATGGGACTGGGACTCAGGCAACCTGGGTTCAAGTCCCTGCTCGGCCATGGAGCCAGCTGGGTGACTTTGGGCCAGTCACAGACTCTCAGCCCAACCTACCTCACAGGGTGGTTGTTGTGGGGATAAGATGGAGGAGGAGAATGATGTAAGCTGGCCTGAGCCCTTTGCAGGAAAAAGGCAGGATATAAATCGCAATATAAATAAATGAATGAATGAATGAATGAATGAATGAGCTTTGTCCTGGACTCTGGTTGCATGTTCTGGTCCACAACCCTTGACAGGCAATGTTAGGTAACTCTCTTCCTCTGAAAGTTACCCTTGGTTATGGATTTGGCCTTTGCTGCATCTTTTCAAACAATAGCTCCAGTATTTACGAACCTTTAGCTCTCTGCCTGTAGCTGATCAATACACTTCCAACAAAGTATACCTCCAAAATGGGTATAGGTGGGCTCAATCTGAGATTTTTTCTAAGAATCAATCTAAGATTTGTATTAAGAATTAATAAAGGAAAAATATTTATTATTATGTTATTAAAATATGATTATATCATCACATCAAATTTAGCTTATATAAAATAACATAAAATATTTTTAAATAGCATTGCAAAAGATTTTTACAACTTAGTAGCTGAACAGAAAATAGTATTCCTAATGGGTTCCTGTTCTCAGACTTCTAGAACTAATGGCTTAAAAAGAAGGAAATCTCATTCAAAGTTTTCCATTCAGTTTTGAATAGCCTATTCTGCTGATAGGCACACAGGCCTGTTGAGCTTCTAATAAGTTCCCTCATTCCAAAATCATCACACAATTGCACCTTTTTTTTGTAGAAATGACCTCATTATGGGGGGAGGGCTCAAAACAGCAACTACAGAAGATTCTCACCACTCTGCTTGCATGTACCCCCCAATATTTCAATTTCTGCTTTTTATATATTCATAAATAAATTTGTATGAATTATGAACAACTTTCTAGTGGTTATATATTGCTTCAGCAAAGGCCAACCCAATATCCAAAAAGGATCCATTCAACATTGCCATCTAAGTGCCCCCATGCATATTTCAAAAGTATAGTAAAGTGCTCAGTATGGTTGGAAGCAAGTGTTAATCCATATAAATTTGTAATATCAGGTTTTTAACTGTTAAAGGGCCACAGAGAATCTATTTCCTCTTTCTGTTTCATATTTCTGTGAAGCAGGGGGATCATTTTAAAAAGCATGTGAATATGTTTATTTCAGGACAAAATGAAAGAAGAAATTAGTGGCCATTGCTAAAGCATATGTTTAAAAGCAGGGTTGCATTGGAGCAATTGCCTATATTGGATAATGCCTTGTTAAAGAGACTTTGCAGTGTTCCCTAGACATGAACCGAAGGGTTTTGCCCAGCCGTGACAGGCAGATGCTGAAGTGGTGATGCATTTAGCAGGCATTTTGTGGGGGTAACCACAGCTTTTTTTCACATAGGCAAATGTGGCCCATCTGTCCGAAAAAGTTAGGGACCCCTGTCATATCTGATATTTACTGCTGTCTCATAAATCAGGGCTCACGGACTTCATGATCGTACTAGTAAACATCCCTAAATAAACTGAAATATACAGGAAAACACACTCATAGCATGTATTTATAGTTCTGTAAAATCCATTAAAGTTTTAATGGATTAAAGTTAAATTAAAGTTTTGAGAAGACATCTTACTCAAAATTTCCTTATTAAACCTAAGTCTATATATCTTTGTTGTTGTTAGTCGCGAAGTTGTGTCCAACCCATCGCGACCCCATGGATAACATTCCTCCAGGCACAACATTCCTCCAGGCCCATATATCTTAGACATTGAGAGCCAGTGTGGTGCAGTGGTTAAGAGCGTAGGACTGGAACTAGGATGATCTGGGTTCTAGTCCCTGCTCAGCCATGGAGCCAACTGGGTGACTTTGGGCCAGTCACAGACTCTCAGCCCAACCTAGCTCACAGGGTTGTTGTTGTGGGGATAAGATGGAGGAGGAAAATGATGTAAGCTGCCTTGAGCCCTTTGGGGAAAAAGGCAGGATATAAATCGAATGAATGAATGAATAAATATGTTAATCTTTCTGACATGTTTGCCGAATGCAATACTTTCTTTTCATTAATTGATCAGCAAAAGGCTTTCAAGTGCACATTTTACCAGCAATACAGCTGTTTATTACTCAGATAAACTCATTGACCCAAGTGATGGGGCTTTGATCCAGCATTTTCTCTTTAGATATGATTCAGCCATCCTGCGACTTGTTAAAATGTCAGTTACTCAGAATTTATTGTCAACCCGCTTGTGTCTTTTTGTATGTTCTGTTTAATAAAATTAGTACTTTTTACTTACTTCTATTTAAAAATTATTATTAACATTTCCATTTCTTAACAAATCCCATATCATTTTAAGAGAGGGGAGTTAGCTCTGAGTAGACTTCCCAGTAACTGCAAAAAAGCAAAAGTCTTCACTTACAGGATTGTGCTTATGGATGCTATGAGATATCCAATTAGTTATCATATTTCTGGAGTACTTTCTAGAAGGGTTTTGTGTTCACCCAATGAAATGGATGGGTGGTAGACAGGATAGACAAAACCAACTACTCCTTAATATAATACATGACTGAGTTTTGGAATTCACTATCAAAGTGATGATAATGCCCCCTCATCCTAGATTGCCTTAAAAGCAAATGTGATACAATCACAGATGATAAGTCTGTCAAAAGGTAATAGCCATGGTACCAAATGGAGCTTCCATGGTCAACCGTGGTGGCCCTGTGAATCCCAGTTTCTGGAGACCGTCAGTAGAAGAAAGCCTTCATGTTCTCCTTGCTGGTGGATTTCCTGGCTGGCCACTGTTGGAAAAAAAGCATGCTGGAACAGAGGAACTCTTGTCTGAGCTATTTGGACACTTCCTAAATTATTTTGGATGATTGACTAGCAAAGGGAACAGAAATTACCTTCTTAGATCCCTATAGTTTCCCCTAGTGTCATATTTTTAAGCTTCATTACAGCTTGATATGTTCTTGACATTTACTTTAGAAAAAACTGAAGGGAATTTGGTTTAAACAATGATATGTATGGAAATTCTTAAATGGTTTTAATTTCCATAAATTAGACTATTAGCATTTAGGATTGCCTTCTTAGCTTACACTGCTCCCTCCTTACGGTGCCCTTAGAGATCCACACACGCCCCACTGCAGTTTCCTGCTATGGACCTTCTTCCACCTCAGATGAGACGGTGTATTTGTATGGTATTGCTTGCCAGCTGTTTGTGGTGAGGGTATGTCATAGTGCCTTGCAAAGTAGGTCATCTTTAGCAATAGACAGCCATCTGTCACTTGGTCTCTGCCTGTTCTGCCAGCTGCCAAATTCCTAGGACCCAGTGCCATGTCTGCCTAGATAGGAGTACAACTCCTTCTGCTGTCGGTCACATTTGGCCATCCCAAGAAGGAAAAAGGACACAGGAATGCTGCAACCCACATGGTTGCTGCTATTAACATGTTGTGATCTTTTCTCTCCTGGACACCATCATGAAACTTGGCACACCCAACAGCAACAGGTCTTATTCCATTGCCTGAATTGGGCATACTAATGATGGACATGTCCATTGTAACTTGATTGCACTATTGTTTCAGCTCTGGAGAATTCTGGGCTGTAAAATTATTGCCAAGCCATCTTCCTTTGTGTTTAAGGCAGGGACTGGCCAGAAAGGGGAAGAAAGGGGAAGGTGAAGCTGAAGGTAGTCTGTAACTAAGAGGGAGTGATGAGAACAGTCTTCTGGTTGGCCAGACCAGTAGAAGCTTTTGTCAAAGTTCAGGGTGTGCTACCTGGCGTATTGGTGTAGAGAAGCATTTTCTAATGTGGCATCCGCAGAGATTGCTAGTCTGTGGTTGCCAAAATCCCCAGGAAGTATGGTGGCTGGTCAGGACTAGTGGGAGTTGTGGCCCAACAAAAACTAACCTCCAAGTTGGTTACAGCGGAGTTTTCCTTGTTGTTTGATGGATCACCTTCCTTGATCCAGAGCTGGGTAGTTGAATCTTGACTGGACCCCCCCCTTAGACTGTGTAGGTCAAGACCATTCAGTGCTTGAATTATGACAATTATAGACTTAGCAGTAGAAAAGAGCAGAAGAGTTGGTAAGTAACTGAATTGTAACACTGCACGAAAGTCCATTTCCTTTTGCACCACTGAACTTTCTAACCAGCATACCAAGGCCTCTGAATTCAATCTGATCCCTTTTTTTGCTCCCCTCTGTCTCTTAGGAGAGAAACCGTACAAGTGCACCTGGGAGGGCTGCACCTGGAAGTTTGCTCGTTCAGATGAACTGACAAGGCACTACCGCAAACACACAGGAGTGAAGCCGTTCAAGTGTGCAGACTGTGACCGAAGCTTTTCCCGTTCAGATCACTTGGCATTGCACCGCCGAAGGCACATGCTTGTCTGAAAAATGCTACCTTGTCAAATAATAATAATAATTAATAATAATAATAATAATAATGGAAGTACCAAGAGCTGGGTCTCTTTTAACTGCAGCGAATTCAGCGGGGCTGAATCCTGTTTTGACGGCGTTAGCACAAAAGGGGGCGTTCTGCGTTGTCCCACACACTTAAAGAAGCAGGAAATGCAGTGCCACATTTCTCCCTCTCCTCTGAAATCAGCTTTTCAGCGTGGGCAGAGCGAGCCACCCTCAGCAGAAGAATCACTGCTTCAGTGCGACAAGATTGGGCATTATTTTCTAACCCGTCTTCTTTTCCAAGTATTTGCGGCTTCTACCTTTTCTCAAACATCACACTTTTTTCTCCGAAGAATTTCTGCAATTGCAAAGACCCAATGGCACCAACATTTGAAAAGAATAAGACCCCTGTACCTTTGCTTCATCTGCTGCTGTTTCTCTCTCTCTCTCCCCCTGTCCCTCCTTTTTTTGGTTCTTGTTTACTATCGAGACACTGCAGAATATTACCACGGCTGATTGTTGAATAAAACAATTTGCAAAGCCAGCTATATAGACTGGGAAAAGGAGGATACTAAAAAAGAAGCCCTTTTAAGAGAAAGGATTCCTCAGCACACTTATGCAATAAAGATGGTGGTATTTTTACATTTTTATCCCTCTTTCACCATGCCAGACTTTAGAGGCCACTAAAAATTTTAAATTTTCCTTTTTAAATTTTTTCCCTTTCTGTTTCTGTTGAAATCTATAAAGGAGGCATCAATGGCATTTCAGAGCAAAATAGCCCTCTTTACATGTGTTTGCTTAATTTATCATAGACAGATACCATTGAAATGTACTTGTCCTGGTTGCACAATAGAACAAGCATTAAACCAGACTTCTCCAATCTGTTGCCCTCCGGATGTATTGGACTACAACTCCCATAAGTACATAAGAGTCATGCATAAACCTATCTGGTCTAGCCTTCTATTCACTAACTGGCGAAACAGATACCTATGGACGCCCACAAACAGGGCATGAGCATTCTCCCATTCATGTTCCCCAACTGCCTGCATACAGAGGCATCACTGGCCATTTTGGCTGGATATGGAAGAACTTGGAGTCCTACACATCTGGAGGGTGGCTCTGTTAGACCCACTGTCCCTTAGCCCACACCGCAGCCCTGCACATATTTACTTGTGAATGCACCTCACTTCATCTCTCATCCCTTGAAAGCTTAGGAGTTACTGACTCACAACTGAATGTGTGAAATGGCACCATTGCACTGCACTGTGTGTGAGGCAATGTGGTTAAACCTTCTGATCTGGGTTGTTTGATCTATGATGGCTCATTCACACATGTGGTTTCATCAGTTGACAATACAGTCAATGTGCTGAACGGGCGTATATGAATTGGTCCTTTGTCCTAATGAGTTTAGGCTATCATAGAACTGCAGCCTCTGAGAGTGAAGCCTAAAAGTCACTGTCCCGGACAGGGACTTGCGTGCATCAGTGTCAGCAAGAGCAGTGAGAAATGAAGTACTTCTGAAGCACTTGCCGTTTGCTCAGCACAGGAGTCCAGCAGAAGTAATTGAGCCCAAGTTCACTTTGCGATGATTCATCTTACTGGGTTCAATGAATCATCATGACTAGGCTTTCTTGGATCGAGGCCACAGTGGCTCTTCAAATGAGCACGGTCAGGCATCCCAGCAATGAGCCAAAAGACCTGCCCTGTGCATATCAAGGAACCATTTTACAGATGGCATGTTTGCATTGATCCCTGAGTAAGTAATATTTCATTTTAACTGGGTGGACTTGGGGGAAACACTTCCAAAGACATGATAACAATAGAGATGTATGTTTGTTGTAATCAAAGCATGAAATAGTCACTTCCTTCTTCTCTGTTTATGACTGATGAGTCAGGCTGAAATGAAAAGGAAAGAAAGCATACAATGGGCCAAAATACCTTGCTTGTGAGCTGACACACATGTCAAAGGATTAGTGAGGCAGTTGGTAAGCCTGGTTCACCTAGCTGGGCCATTTGGAAAATAGTGTATGAAGAGTGCGGGAAGACTTGCACGCAACCATCACAGCCAAAGGACGTGCAAATACCATCTTGCAGTCCGTGAGTAGCACGGCCCGTAGGACCTATTCTCAAGCCAGGGTGTGCGTGCACATGTTGTATCCTGACATCACACCAGGCCACATACAAGGCCATCCCACACTGCGTGTTCACTGTTTCCAAGTGGCCAACTCAAACTGCCCATTGGCACAGAGTTTAGTCATCTCTACCTGGAAAGGTTTGATAGTTACAGGGCAGAAGAGTGTCTAGAAGATGGTTGACAGGTTAATTATGAATCTTTAAAAGCTCCCGAGCAGACGGCATGGGTGTCATATTGTAGTTGCCTGTTTGACGAATTCGAGTTAGAAGTCCAAGCCAAAGATATAGCTTCGAGTTAGAAGCTATATCAATTGAAAATATAGTGTCTGAATGGCTATAGCAGAGCTCATGGCCACCTTAGATGGCTAGGTGAGGGATATGTGACATAGCCTGATGTATCAGGAGCCATTTCTTGGAAACGAGTTACCACAAAAAGCACACAATGGATACTGCATTCACCAGCTCTGGGCCTGTGCCCACATTTGCACACGTTTTAAACACAGTTGTGAAGGTGTGTGATACGGGGTACATAAAGGCTGCAAATTCCTTACTGCTATCTGCAAACGTGATGGACAGGATCCAGCCAAAGATAAGACAGTTAAGCATCGGTTTAACTTCCTGCTATTTATATTAATTAAAATTGGATTGCTTTAACTGGTTTGCTCATGCCAAGTGTTTGCAAATCATGAATGCTGAACGAATTGGCCAGCCCCTCACTATGCAATTTGCAATTCAACATGACAAAACGTTTAGGAGATGATGGGAATTCCTAGATGAGATCCTTATTCATTCCCCGCCCCCTGCTCAAAAAGTTGAGTTTGTTAGTTAGCATGAATTAATGGTAACTTTTTGTATTAGAACTGCTCAGCTAACAGCCAAATAATGTAATCATGATTCAATGGTTTTGACTGGGCAAGAGTAGACTGATACAAACAGAAGTTT
>JAIXND010000789.1:1867818-2013542 GCA_023646645.1 Varanus salvator macromaculatus | reverse complement strand
AACTGTTCCATTTGCAGGACTCAATGCATTTCAGTCCTATTGGAACATTTTCATTACTAAATACATCCCAACATCTGTACATAAGGAATGTATATTTTGAGCCAGCTTAATTAGTAGGCAAACGAATTGCCTTCACAAAAGAACATGTGGAGGTGTTTTGTTTTGTTTTGTGTTTAGGGCTACTGTTAAAAGTAGTTCACCATCGGACAGAAATTCCATTGGGAATGAAGAACTGATGCACACGCATCTCTTCTCCAGTTATCTGTTTGTTAAAACAGAAACTGGATGTGCTTTCTTTCTTCTCTGCTGCACTGCAGTTGGAGATACACTGCTGGGAAAGAGAACTAAAAAGCATATATTGCTGCGCTTGTAAAAATAGTAGAATCGGGTGTACATTCCAAGGGAAAGTGTTGGAATTTTCAGAAAAATCCACTTTTGGAATACAAAAGCTGATAAATTATGGCATTTAAACTGTACAAGTGAAAAGGCTCGCTCATTAATAAAAGGATAACACATTGAGGCAATTGTGTCCTGCCTTTGAAGCTCAAAGTGATATAGACTTAATAGATTGTAGGTGGAATCTGGCAGGTTTCACAAAATAGCAGGTTTCACTAAATTCAATCAAGCCAATATTAGCCACATTAAGCCCCATGGATTCTAGCGGTGCTATGGTGACCCTTCACTGCCTCCAGGAGAAGCTAAAGGGAATGCATTTGGACTGATATATCCTCTCAAACAAACAAGGTTCTCACACGCTGTTTTTGGGTGATGTGACATGGGTTCCCGGCAAACCATCTGTTAACAACTAGCCTCCATTCATCTACTCTGTCTCGCCTCATAAGCAAGGCTATGCCATGTGCCCTCTCTCCCATGTGTACTGATTACACCACCCGCTGTGTACAAACACACGTGGTTTCCTGGGCAGCCTCCGGCTTCAGAAATACTACTTTGAGGGCAAAATGGAAACACCCTACCAGACCTGGAATCCGCAAATTCCCCAGTCATAATTCAAGCAATAGGATCCTCAGATCATCCCATACCCCCATACCCCATTGATTTGAACAGATAGACCTAACAAGCACTTTGGAAGTAGCTCGTTGCAATACCAGTACAAATGGCGAACGGAAATGCGGTATTCCTTGCACGTGGTCATTCATGAAATAATCAATTATGAAGCCATGTTGGATGATGCAATCTCTCCTGGCTAATGTCGAGTGATGCCTGGTGCCAGAGCTACTGTAATCATTAGCATCTGAGGAGCATTCCTTGCCCAAATCTATCAATGATTAATATTAGGGAAATTATTGTCAGTCATACCTTTCCAGGGCTGTATTGTAGCAATACACCATTCAGTGCAAATGTATTTTTGTACAAAGGTGTCTTTGATAACAGATAAATTATTTGATAGAAAAATGGAAAAATCAGGATCTCTTTCTGCTTTTCTTGGGAATAGGTACATTGAAGCTAGCGTTAGTGTGTAATTACAGAAAACTGTTTAGTGCAGCCTTCTTTGTTTTCAGAACGAACATGCTGTCAGCCCTGCTTTCGAAGCAGCAATCAGTATTCTTCTGCCCCCATGAATGCATCTTCATGTCACCACACATGTGCGTATCACTCATTGTGTGCACGTGTATGATCCGAATTAAGATTTAATAATGCTCTCAAGAATTTAAAAAAGTTGGAAATAGCTTTTCTTTAGGCGAAAATAATTTTACCTTATTAGGATACCAGCTTGTATTACTATATTATGCCTTTGCCTGTGTTTTATAGATAAAGATGTATAAACTTAAAACTGCTATATTTTCACAGTTTCATTAAGAAAATATCAGTAACTGTACTCAACAAGTCATGCCCATTGGTACTTTTAAAGATACTGACATCAAACTGATTGCAGTACTGACACGGTTTTTTAGTATGTACCTCAATTATAGGGATACTGCGTCTTTACAAAAAACAAAGCAAAACAAAAAAGGAAATAAAATAGAACTGAAGGTATTTTACTGTACTTGTAACAGTTTCAATATTCTGTAATATATTATGTGATAGTGAAGAAGTATTTTCAAGCTCACGGTTTTTCACAGGATGTAAATACTTGAAATGAAGGATGTTTTTGAAACAAGCTTTTAGTTGTCATCACCAAAAATGTGCTCAGAAAATGCATTGTAAAAACTTCATAACAATTTTTAAAAGTGGGGAAGAATGTTCCGGTTTGTCAAAAGCATGTTCTCAATGTATCATGTACCTGGCTACTTGGCTTCGTATTACTTGAAATTGTGTCACTGGACAGTGTGAGTCACCTTTAATTCCTGAAAGCTGGGGGAAAGGACTTCTCGTCTTTCTCAAATGGAAACCCAGCCATGTCTGTCGCATGGCAAACCACTTTGAAACGTGTTGTTGGGCCATCCATACTGTGGGTGGAGGGACTGGAGGGCTCAGCTATCCACTGGGCAACCTTGGCGTGTGCCTGCTCTGACCCTTTGGAGCCTTGCCCTTATCTGCAGGGTTTTATGATTATTTTTGTACAAAGTCGAGCTTTCTTAGCCTCTACAACAGAGAGTCTTGGGACATCTTAAAGACTAGCAGATTGCCATGATTTTTCATGGACTAGAATCCGCTTCATCTGGTGCCTGTGGTGTTACTCAGTTGTGACAGATGGATAAATATGAACAGCAGATAGGAGATTCTGCGCTGTGAGATCAGAGGGAAATGAAATTCCAAAAGTACTGACAACAGTACCTGATACCTACATGTATGCTATTTTAGTGTCCATAGTCAATGATTTAAAATAAAATGGCCACGGTGAGCTAATGGCTGTTATCAGATGGAAAGCCTATTATCTGATTCAAGGCACAGGTGATAGAACTGAACTTCTTACACTGTACCTCTTACATTGAACTTCTTACATGCTACTCCAGCCGTTTCATGCTGGAGTCTGCCTTTTCTAAATTTTTGCCATTTTGAGGTTAGCAGCAGAATGCCCTGGGAGATCAAAACGTCTTTGACTATTGCATTTCTTAGGTCAGAATTGTGTTCATTTATTATTTTCCATCGACGCCATAGAGACTGGTCTTTATTTACAGGTGTTAATTAACTTGCCAATGCCAGGATCTCCACCTTATCATCACCAGTGCTTGTTGTAATAACACCACATACACTGAAGCTTTATTTTAAACTTTGATCACTGCTGTTTATATGCTTTGCCTTTCAATTCCCTTTGACAGCGATGCTTGCAATCCACACCCAAGAACAAACCAGCACTTTCTCACACAGACTCACGTATGTTGTATGTCTCTGTGTGTGGCCAGACTGGGCTAATGCTTCATGCACCTGATGAAGTGCACTCAAACGTTTATGCTAGAGTAAATCTGTTAGTCTTAAGTTGCTTCAAGCTCTTTGCTGTTTCTGGTGCAGCAGACTAATGTGGTTGCCCCCATAAGCTTTTCGGCTCCAGTATTCGTTGGCTGATGGGTGGTGAAATGAAATGGCATGAAATATTGGCGGAGGGCATATGAGTCACTTCACTTCTTACTGCTTACACTTAATTGGAGTAAGAACACCCACTCATTACCATAGTGCCAAAGTCAAGTGGTGCATCCCGTTGGTGGCATGGCTGCTTGCACTCCAGGGATATCGCTGGGAATCTCCTGCCTTTTGTGGTTTCCCAGGGTACAGCACCTGGCCAGAGACGCAGATGTTCTGCCTGCACACTACGTGGTATAAAGGGATGCACTTTTTCCCAACATGGAACTGAACTACTAAGGTGTGAAGCAGCCTAAAGGATCGATTAGAGCAAGACCTGGTGCACAGTATGATTTGTTGTGAGCTATGGCCCATAGGTTTGGATCAGCTAATGGATGGAGGGAATCAGAGGTGCAAGGATGTGTAATTTCTATTGTTTAATATGTTAGCTATAGCCTTTTCATTAATTGTTATTCTTCTGGCTTTCCTCCTGTAACTATTCGGCAGAATGCTTCTGCACAAGCAAGAGGGGTAGTCCTTCCTACCCAATTCCAGCAGAATTTGACCTTTTAGATATATTTGTAGATCAAAGAAGGCTGGGCTGGTCCACACACTCACCGATCATTCTCTGGGTGAAGTGGAACGAGTGTCCATTTCAGTTATTCTTTCATTCTTTCAGTCACAATAAAGTGGAACACCAGCTCAGAACTCACAGTTCTTCCTGCTTAAAGAAGTCGCATCCTGAGCGCAGGGCATGCTGCGCAGGGGATCCAGGAGCCTGGCCCTTCACCCTGCCGGGAATGCCCTCTGCAGCCGGGTGCCCATTCTGGCCTGGGAATAAGACACAAAAAGCTGATATTTTCCACCAGGACAGCTACAAATAGATCTACATAGGTGAACAAAATGCAAAGTGCCTGTCTATGAACATTAGAGCTGATGGGGATGGTTCCCTGTACTTTTTACATAGCAATAAACTGCAGTTGAATTGTACGATTCTGTTTTCAGTGATGGGGGGAGGGGGAGGTTGCACTGGGTACACATGAATGCAACACAGCAAATCACGAAGTGCCAATTGTCTATTCTGTGTTACAGTTTTACCTACTCCACACTATGTGGATGGGAAGGCATATGGAAATGCCGCCTTCTAGGCATTTCCATATGCCGAGAAGAAGAAAACAAGTGTCCAGGTGACTTAGAAAAGGTTCCACAGTAGCATCCGGTCATTCTAAATTGTGGCTGTATAAAATTTCTGTTCTTCTCCACACCCCTGCTGATTGGTCAATATTTTCTAGAGTGTTGTCTAAAAATTATCAACTATTAACCTTGACAACGAATGTAGTCCTTGTAGTCGTGTTCTGTTCCTGCAATTCATTGCTAAAATGAAGCCAGACAAACCAGTATTTCACCATGCATCCAGGCAGATGTTTTCTAACACACTGGCTACTTACGTGTAGTCAGATGTTTCTCACTGCTCGGTAGGATGATGCAGGTGACTGAACTACCTTGAGATTCCTTTGAGCACAGATTTATCAGCATTAAAATGAATTCCTATGCAGGCCAACTCAGAAGTAAGCCCCATCAAGCTCAATCGACCTGACTCCCAGGTGACCAAGGATAGGCTTGTAGCCTCTTGATGTCACCCTTGTAACCCGTTGAGCAATACCCCTTTTTAGCATTTGAAAAACAGTGCAGAATGGCGAGAAGTGTTGCAGCTAGTCAGATGACAGGGCTCTTCCATTTTTATAAAAAAAAAAAAAAGGTTTTTTGTCTTAAAGCAAGTGAGATGTCAATATTGAATACTATCTGGAGAGCTACTTAAATAATTGTCAACAACTAACTGATTTATACTAAAGTAAATCTCGTAAGACATGATAAATGCAGGCTTATTTAAAAATACTCATTTCTAAAATATATTTGGCTCATATTGTGTTATATCGCTGGCATAAGTACTAGGAAAAGTATTTCATTATCAGCCTACAATTCATTTCAGCCTCTGATTAGTTTGTACAAACAAGAGTTACCCAGAGCTGGACAATAGATTAGCACAATGAAACCAAAACAATTTGTGAATCCTGGCTTATTTCTGTTCTCCCTCAATATGCAATCGCATTGCCATCTTCCTGGGATATTCAACAATGGTTCCAGTTTAGAAGAATAAATCCACTTTTGGTGCCGTGTTTCATGGGAAGTTCTGCTGCAGAGTCCTAACCAAATGGGAATAAAAAGGAAGCTTCCCGGTGGATTTTGATAACAGCACTAGCAAAGAAAAATACACAAAACCCTTTCCCTTCCTTGCCGATAATGCTGCATTAACAATATTTGGCTTACTCAGATGTACGAATGGCAACAAAAGAGTTTGCTTTCTGGATCCATTGGGCTGAATGCAGCCCACCAGTGAAAGGTTCACTGAATGGCACAGCCAAGTTCCGTAAAATGCCTATTTTGCTTCCTGCGTAAAACCACAAAAGTGGGTGGGAATGTTGAGCACAACCTCCATGGCAGAGCTGGGTGAGTGTGTTCAGCCTAGGGGGATCCGAACTTGGGCAGCCCTCCCTTAGGCCATGACGTGCCGTTGTTCTTTTGCTACCCGTAATCACTTCAAATCCCCTTTTAAGTCTTCGCTGTACCTCTTCTCTTGCTAAAAGGAGGTGAGGTGGCAAATGCTGCAAGGTGCGGAAATGCAACTAGCTCTAATGAGTCATTCGGATGCCGGGGAACACATGTCTGTTGGTTCTTGTTTAAGGCCACAACGCATAGACTTGCGGTTGGAAAAGAGGACTGGTGGAGAACGTCAAGTCCTCAGGAATGAAGAGGTCATCCATGCCTTCTACAATTCAGGACAGAAACGCCACTGCATTGGGTTGCTCTGGGATGACATTCAGTTCTCTTGACCCAAGTGTCCATACACCCCAAAACACCCAAACGACTTAGGTATGCCAGTGCTAGCAAGCAAAATGTAGCTCCTTCTCTTTTTCTTCATTACCTTTCAAATGGTTTTAAGTGCAAACATATTTTTTTCCTTTAAAAAGCAAAGACATTTCCCAATAGTTTCCTTCTTGTGCATTTATATGCTCCATAGCGGTTAAGCAAAGCCTATGTTATAAGTTTATTAATGATTATGTATGTGTTGTTCTTGTATTTATGTATAGTGTATGTATTGTAAATATACTCAGAGCTTTTCCTCTTCTTTACTGTAAAACGGTGATCTTTTTCTTTCTTATTTTTGTTTACCCAATTATCATTGTAAAGGGAGTCCCCTTAAAGAAAACCTATCAGAAGACAATTACTTCATGAACAAGTGTTAACGTTTTTAATGGTGTCTCAGACATAATTCTGTCGGTGCATTGCTTTTATGTATTCAACTTTCCTATGAATTGAGCTGTGAATTGAAATAGAGTTTAAACCTTTAAATGTATGCATTGGTATAAATATCTGAATGGAGGCATGAAGGATCAATAAAGCATTTTGTATGGAATGACCCCTCCCCTAATTATTCCTGGAGACTGTTTGGAACTTTCGAAGGACGGAAACCTTTGCTGACCCATTTTTTTCCTGCAGATGAATAGATGCTCCTTCACTGCTGCATTCCCCCGCTCCTCCCAAGAACTACCATTTGGATTTCACTAACTGGGGAGGATTACTGCTGCTGCCCTGCACTGAAAGTAGATTAAAAAGTTCTGATCAGGCTCAGTGCTAATGCCAGGCATGCTCAAGGACCCTCACAGCCTACCTGTGTCCACCAAACCCGGGGCCCACCCTGAGCTAAGTGTCTCCATCAGTGGGTCACAATGTAAAATTCACCACAAAGCGGCAGGCGTTATGGTGCTCCAAGGCATTGTGGGAAATGTAACTGACAGACTTCACTGAGCGAAGTTACATTGAGGCCACTGTGGAAGACGTTAACTGGGGCTCACTGCCACCACCAGATGAGACAGAAGCCCACTGATCTTGGAAGTCCCACCTACCAAGAATGATTGCCTGCAACACCTTCAACCTGGCATTAGGACTGGTTCAGATGCTCTGGATCAAAGGGCCAGGGGAGAGGGTGTCATGGATAAATTGCCATGGTAGTACTTTGTAGTAGCTAGTCTGCAGTTTTCCCAAAACAAATGTCACTGACTAAGAACTGGTTGAATGTTTAAGTCTGAATTAACACAACTTCTTCAGGTGTTGCTCTGTGCCACTCCGGTAGTTACCTAAGGTAGCAGAATATAGCTTGCTTAAGAGAGTATCACCCTTAAAGAAAACCTAAGCATGTTTTAAATGAATTAATAAATAAGCACACAGTGGAAAGAAATTGGCAAGTCTATCCTCAAGGGTGTAGTTCCAACGCGGTCCACATTAGGTGCCTCCCAGGAATTGAATATATGAGTATAAAAGGCGTGATTATTAGTTCTTTATGCAAAACGATTGCTGCATTGCATCTTCAAGTGGAAGTGAGGCATCCTGATTAAGATGGTGTAAGCAGTTGCTAAGACACGGACAAGCCTACCACCACCCTTAGTCTGCTTCTCCTGCCCAGTGAGCCAACTGCCCTTGACTGTCATCACTGACCTACCAGAGGGGAGGAGAAGATTGTGTGCCCACCTTTCTCTCAGACAGGCAACTATTGGTGGAGGAAGAGGGAGTTGAGCATTTTCTGACATTCTTAACTCAGTTACGGAAGGCAAATGGTGATCCCTCTCTACCTGGGATGGAGAAACATCAGGAGATGCAGAAGTCATTTTTTCTCACCAGGCCCTGACATGGTGAGAAAGGAGCCTAAAAATTTTTTAAAAAATGTAAAAAGGGTACCCAGAGTTCCAAAAGGGTAAAAACTACCTTGTAAGCAAGCTAATATTGACCCTTTTGGAGCTCTGTAGCCCCTATATGCACCATGTCCCTCATTGGGTTTTTTTAATTAGTGGGATGGTGCAACATGGTGTCCTGCAACAGCAGGGGGTTGGACTCGATGGTCTTCATGGCCCCTTCCAACTCTACTGTTCTATGATTCTATGATTCGATGAATTATTTTGTGGAGCACAAGCAAGTGGCTGTGGCTCATGATCCACAGGTGGCCCACCACAATGCCATTTGGAGTACCTCAGACTTTTCCCTACACCAGAGGACAGCTTTAGAAGCTGCACAATGTGTAGATGGCGGCTGTTTCCTTTCTTTTGTGGCTGCGGACTCTGCACAAGCATAAACTCATCCATCACTTCCTCGGAGTTCTTTGAGGGTTGCTGCTTGCAGGCATTACACTGGAAGCACCTAAAGAGGACAATGAGACTAACTTAATATTTATTATTCATCAGGTACCCGAATGACATAATGAGATGTCATAATGATGTCATTCAGGTGTGATGACATTAAGACGGAAGGATGAATATTGGAAAAAAAGGTGTAAAGAAGAAGACTTAAACCATGAATGTGAAAAGTAAAAAGAAAAAAGCCACCCAAAGCTGGTTAGGAGGAGAGGTTGGCTGTTGGGACACCATGTCTTTGTTGTCTGAACATTTCCACATCTACTTTGAGAAAAGTGTGAAGTGGTTGTGCGGGAGAATTCCTTTCCTCCAGATATGCTAGGATGGAATTCACTGCTGTTCACCTGAGTGGCCTATAAGTTTTGGGAAAGCAAACCTTTATGTAGAAATGTGTGAAAGTAGTCTCCATGGTGCCTTCTTTCTGATTTGGGCAGCGGAGGGAAGCCTTCATGCTCTTCCAAACTTGATCATATTTGTTTGATGCTTTCCAGCTGACATTTGGCAGCTGAATATGCTGCCTGTCTCATGGTCGCTGACTACGGACCTCTGAGAACCTCAGGCAGCCAGAACGCAATCGCGTAAGGAGATTCCATGCCTTCCTTCTTTCCATCAGATTCTGAAGGATTCCACATGGGTGGCTGTTTTGCAGGCATGCTTTGCAAAGAGGAAGCGATGCATGAACAGCAAGTTAGCTGAAAGACAGACAGACCAACTGACTAATCAGCCTTAAGAAGTGGTGATTTTCTCTTACCTCACTCCTTTTTATGAATCAGCTCATAGCAACCCAAAATATTTTGCTGTCCAAAGCAGAGCAAAACAGGGCAGCCTTCAAGGTGAATCATAGCTGAGGCCAGCAGATTATTGGGCTGCCTCGATTGGTGCATCCCCAAAGCACCCCTCCCACCCCTGGCAACAATAATAAGTTTGGGGCACAATTCTATCAGTGCTTGGACTTCCTGAATGAGGAAGGACACTAGCGATCACCCAACCGTTTTCTGCCCCCTAGGTAAAGCGCCAGGGAGGGATGGAGAAGGAGAGGGGCGTGTTGATAGGAAGGCGTTGGAATGGGTGGTGGCGGGACAACTCCAAGCTCTCTTGGATGAGACTGACTATCTGGACCCACTTCAGTCCAGCTTCAGACCTGGGTATGGTACTGACTCTGCCTCAGTCACCCTGCATGATGACCTGTGCAGGGAGAGAGATGGGGGAGTGCGTCCCTGTTGGTCCTCCTGGACCTCTCAGTGGCTTTCGATACCATCGACCATGGTATCCTTCTGGATAGGCTGGCGGGACTGGGAGTAGGAGGCAGTGCTTGGCAGTGGTTCCGCTCCTACCTTGATGGCCGATTCCAGAAGGTGGTGCTGGGGGACTTTGGCTCTGTGCCATGGCAGCTATGCCATGGGGTACCGCAGGGGTCCATTTTGTCCCCCATGCTATTTAACATCTACATGAAACTGCTGGGGGAGGTCATCAGGAGGTTTGGGCTGCAGAGTCATCAGTATGCTGATGACACCTAGCTCTATCTCTCTTTTTCAACTAACCCAGGTGAGGCAGTGGCTGAACTGGTCCCTGGCCCAGGTAATGGGCTGGATGAGGGCCAATAAACTGAAACTCAATCCAGCCAAGATGGAAGTCCTGTTGGTGGGTGGTTCGAGCTCCTGTGTAGGTGACTTGGACCTTGCCCTGAATGGGGTTGCACTCCCTCTAAAGGACAGAGTCCACAGCTTGGGAGTGCTCCTCGACCCAGGACTGTCCCTGGAAGCTCAGGTGACTGCAGTGGCGAGGAGCACTTTCCTTCAGCTTTGGCTAATCCATCAGCTGCGTCCCTTCCTGGAGGATGACTACCTGGCAACAGTGACACATGCATTGGTTACTTCCCGGCTGGATTTCTGTAATGCGCTCTATGTGGGGCTGCCCTTGAAGACAGTCTGGATACTTCAGATGGTGTAAAACAGAGCAGCCAGGTTGCTGATGGGGACTGGGCGTGGTTCTCATATCACCCCAGTCCTCTATCAGCTTCACTGGCTTCCCATCGAAGTCCAGGCTCAATTCAAGGTGCTGGTTATTACCTCTAAAGCCCTTAGCAGCAGCCTGGATACCTAAAGGAACGCCTTCTTCCATATTTGCCCTCCTGCCCCCTGAGATCGGCAGCAGAGGCCCTCCTCCAGGAACCCTCTGTGAAAGACATTAGGAAGCAAAGTACCTGGAGGAGGGCCTTCTCTGCAGTGGCACCCCGCCTATGGAATGCGCTCCCCAGAGAGGTCCACCTGGCGCCGTCATTATTTGTTTTTCGGCACCAGGCTAAGACCTTTTTATTTCAACAATATTTTAATAACTTTTAACATTAGCTATATAGGTTTTACTCTGCAGCCAGGGTGGATCTGAATTTTATTTATATTATGCTTTATTTTTCTTATTTGTGTAAGCCGTCCTGACTCTCTGTGAAAGGACAGCATGCAAATATTCTAGATAAATAAATAACTGTTGTAAGTCCTCGGCCTCTCCACTCCCCTTTTCCTCCCCTCTGAGATGCCTTTGTGACTTTAGGGGAGGCAACTGCTGCAGGTCCTTCCACACTGGCCTTGCAGAGGGGCTCTGCCTTGGGATCCCAGCTGTGCAATCACAGGATCCAGAAACTGGGTCTCTGGAGGACAACTGCACCCAGTCATGCAGGATTGCACCAAAACAGCTAACTTTGTGTCACCTTTTCATGATAAATCTAATCAGTTGCCTGGCAGTAAAATAAAATGATGATGATGCATTAAATTACACATTTCTATTCTTTAATGGCACCTAAAATTTTACTTCCCTAGCGCAAAAGCAAAAGGAAGACATAGCTGCCAGATGCACATTCAAGTAATGTCTGTCTTGGCCCTAGCCTAATGCATAGCAGAACAACAGGGAAAACACCTTATTCTGGATGTGTGTGAGGTGCACGTACCAGCCATTTTTTTCTTTTTGCATTGTCTTCATGGCTCTACTGTATGAATAACAAAGGTTCAGCAAGTACTTTAGTGAATTTTCCCAGTGTTTAAAAGCTAAAATAGGTTTTTCACACCAGGCCAAGGCCTTATGGCCTTCAGCTTGTCAAAATCAACAAACAAACAAACAAACCCCAGAGATAATTGCCTTGCAGCTGCTTTCCCAAGATACTTGAAAGATAAGAACTGTTTTTGCTAACAGCACCAAAACTGTTTGCTTGACTGAAGTGGCTTCATTCCTCATCGGTCTCTCACATATGGGTGTAGGAACCTGAGTGCGCCGACAACCTCTGAAAGAACTGTACAAAGGCCATGGCACTGCCTTTTGTTCTCAGCTTGGGGAGAGAACTGGATACACTGCTTGCCAAGGCAACTTTAGAGGCCGACAGAACATCCCCTAACCTATTCAGTGCACAAATACAGCCACACTTCTGCAGGACAATCTGCAGGACCAGCCAGGACTTCTTGGGATCTGCTCTAAAGCTGGGTCAAGCACCAACCACGCATTTTCTTGAGAGAACCTTTGGTCTGCCACCATGAAGGTAATCAGGACCAGAGCTTGGAGTTATTCCAGGTTAACCAAGCAATTGGGACGGTATGCATGCAACGTACGGTTTGTGGAGCAACGCCCTCCAACATGGCCTAGATAAGAAGATTGGAAGACAAGTGCAATTGCATCTCGACAAGCTAAGTGCACCATTTTTAGTCGCTTGATGAGTGGCCACAATTTCAATGATGAAGACATGCAAGTGTGGGAGAGATGTCCAAATGCCATTTATATGGTCTCTACAGAGCAGTCAGGGCTAGCCCAAGACATTTAGCTTTTAGAATTGAAGGATAACAATGCCCTACCTGCCACACACCTAATTCCACATTCACACGTCTTTTCATAGAATCATAGAATCACAGAAGAGTTGGAAGGGGTCATGAAGACCTTCAGGGCCAACCGCCTGTTGTTGCAGGACACCCATTTACACCAACCCACTCAGATGACGGTTCAGTTTCATCTTGAATGTCTCTAGTGTGGGAGTGCCCATGAGTTCTCTAGGCAGCTGGTTCCACTGTCATATTGCTCTGACAAGGAGCAAACTTTTTCTGGAATCTAGCCTGAATCTGGGTTGTCACAACTTGAATTGAGTATTTGGGGTCCTACAGTCTGGTATCAGCAAGATCTTTATGACAGCCTTTGAGATACTTATAGTGGGATAGACACTGGTGACTGCAGAAGATCCTCTTTTGTGAGTGAGGCCAGCAGGATAAGATCCAGAGGGGGACAGATCAATTTAGTGGATGCAGAGGGAACAGTGGGGGACTGCCAGCCCCACTATTCACCAACTGAAGCAGCAGCCTTAATCCTCCCACTCCAAGAAAATACTGTCCAGATGGTTGGGAGCAGAACAGGGAAGAGGAGGCATGGTCAAAACCCAACTCTGCCTTCAAGAAAGGCTTTCACAGCAAGCCCAACCATCCATCTTCGTCTTGCACTGGGGTGTTTCAGCCAATGTGGGTTCCCCCCCACCCTGACCTTCCAGCTGTTCGTTTTTATTTGGATGTTTATTCTTCTAACAAAAACTAAAACTGTACAAACACACAAACACAAAGCTTTTGAGCTAGAAACCATTGGGACTTCTCAAAACACTTGCTTAAAGCTAAGCCATATGTAGATAGTAATAAGATTCTTCTTGGCTGGGCTACTAATATATTTGAAAATGATATAGTCCCACCACCCCCTTATACTGGAGATGTTTTATAGCCTTCCTGACAATAAGTTAATTGTTCCATTTCAAGCTGCTGCCTGGAGTTAATATTTCTGTTTTCCCAACCAGACTGTAAGTCCAAACAGCTTCCCTTCCCACTTAGTTGGAGTCCTCCAAGGAACGCCTACACAAGACACACACTTGACATGTTGTCTGTGTCTGGAAAGTGACGTCCTCCATTTGATTAAACAATCGCGAAATTGTCTCTCCTTTGTCCTCGCTCGGGTTTCATGTGTGCAACGTGAAGAGTGCAGAACAATAAGCAGGCGAGGGGTTGTTTTGCTGCTGTTTTCCAATTTCATGGAGCAGGAACAGAGCTGAAAATTCTCCCAAGGGGAGCAGTGGGTAACTGGGATCCCCTGAGTGAATCCAGCCCACCTGCCTCAAAGCCTCTTGCTGGCTCAGGGAGTTAGGAAATGCCTGCCCTTCGCCTACACCAGATCACCAGCCTCCCCAACATGAAGTTCCACCTTCTGAGTTGGCTCGGTGGCACTTCTGCTTCCATTGCTTGAGTTCAGCTGCATCTGCTGTCTCCTTCCCTAGCATGGTGGAGCCTTCTCTGCACAACTGTGGAAGCCGCTCTGCTGCGGCAACGGGTGCTGCAGCACAAGACATTCCGCTGCCTGAGGGAAAGGCCAAGACGGCGGGCACCCACCCCACCACTGCTTATTTCACCAGTGGAAGCAGGCGGGCAGAAGACTAGCCCAGAGGTGCAAGGACAGCTCCTGTGCAGGAACACCCAGCCACCTTCTCACCACAAGCATCCGACTTCCCCTGCCTTAATGGGAGAACTAGCCCTGCAGTCACCCTGCCTGCGAATTCCTCAGCTCAGATCCACTGCCATTCGCAGCTCAGATGTCCTGCATGGACACTGCATATTATGGGGATCCGAAACCTGGAATTGCTTTGGACTGGCAAAAGCAAGTGGTCCAATCCATTTCCCTTACTCCTTAACATATTATTGATTCATGTCCTTTGCATGAAATCTGGGACGTTTCTTTCCTTTGTTTCCTCTTCCGTTCTCTTCTTCGTCCCTGCTTTCCTGCTTTCCTTCTTTCTCCTACCAAATGCTGAATGCAGCCTATCAGCTATTTATCACAAACTGCCAGGTGCTTGAAAACTTCACTACCATTCCAGCCAGACACCAGAATCACATTTAAGGAGCCCCTGGAGTTCTGTGTTTGACTTGGTGAGTCATGCGCAGGCCTGGTGTGTGTGTGTGTGTGTGTGTGTGTGTGTGAGCACACTGTGTGTGTTTGTGTCTGTGTGTCTGTGTGCATGTGCTGTGAGAGAGAGTTGCTTATCTTTTGAGGTCATGTTGGCCAACCTTCCATAAAATGCCTTTGAAAAATTTCCTAGGTACACCTTTCCCCCTCTTAACTGATTTTTTCATTGCACTTGTTGGTTTCTGTACAGCATGGAATAATAACAGAGAGAAACCAATAATAAAGTTGAATTTTGTAAATGTAAATAGCGAAACCTGGGCACTCGATAAGCTCTATAAATCTCAATGCGCAAGTTCTTGTTTAATCTTTATATACAGGTGCGTCTCAAGGTTATCTCCCTCGAGGGGCTTTTGTAATTTGCCATCCACTCAGTCTTTTATCAGCAAAAAGCATTTCCCCTTGTAACTTTTATTGCTCTTTCTTTCTGTGTTTCTTGTGAAAGCTCAGTTGCCCCGGCAGTGTGCTTTGGTATGTACAGGATAAGCCCTCCTATCTCGATCTCTCCCCTTATCAGAGCAGAGCTGCAGGTCCAGTGCCACCCTAAGATATTGGGCTTCTTTCAGTGGATCCCAAAGAGCGCCCTTTCTCCCTCCCCAGCAAACACGAAAAGTCTTGGTGCACATTAAGAAACCAGCGCCTCCCTCTGAGCCCTTGCTTTGCATGCGAAAGGTCCCAGGTTCAGTCCTTGACATCTCCAAGTGGGGCTCTGGAAGGAGCCTGCCCAAAGTCCTGGAGAGCCACTGCGAGGCAGTGTCAGCAGGAGTGGACTGGACGGCCCAGTGGTCTGGCTCGGCACAGAACGCAGCTTGCTCTGCATCCATTGCCCTCTGCCGTCTCAGCGGAGCGTCCCAAAACAGGGCAGGCCTGTTGTAATTGCAATTACCTTGGCCATTTGCTGCACCAACAAAAGTGTGAGAAGGGTGTCACCCAGAGTGGAGAACTGGCAGGTGGGTGGAAGGGGCACGTTTCTGTGGTCGTGGAAGCCCTCTTCCACTGCATGCGCTCCAGGTAGGTACAGCTGCCTGCTTTTGCACAGCTCCATTCATTTCAATGAGATTCATACAGAAAAGAGTCCCAGGTGAGCATTGCCTACTCCTGATCTCTACACTTATTCCACAAAATGCAGTGCTTTGACTCCAGAGCCCCTTTCCTCTTGTCCTTGATGTTGGCCTGCTTTTACAGTGTTCACTCCCACCACACATGGAGTGTTCCCTTTGAATGTGAGTAAATGGAGCTTTCCTTGATGACACATAATGAGCCCCATAGTGAATGTTGCAAAAGCAAACACCATAAACCGGAGAGTTGGTTGGGTTTTATGCTACTGGCCAAATAAGCTTCCAGCACCAGCTGACAGCAGCGTAGAAACCGGCCTGTAGGCTAAGTGTACTTCATTTTCTCTAAACAGAACCTTTCTCCTAAACAATAGTCTGTGAATGCTGACAGGTTCCCCTTCAGGATGTGTGTGGCTTCAGAATAAAAATGGGCCAATGTGGATGTTCAGAAAACTCAACTTCTGCAAGAACAAGAAAGCCATGCCCTTCTTTCTCCTCATTAAGGACTGCTATCATATGCTCTCTAGAGCAAAAATGGGCAAGTTTGCCTCCAGGTATTCTTGTCTACAACTCCAAGGGTTTTTCACCATTGGCTGTGTGGGCTAGGATGGGGGTTATAAGCGGAAAGCACATGCCCACCCCTCCTTACTGTATCTGGCCCCCTCCGAGTTCGTTGGACTGCAGCTTCTATTAGCCGAGCTCAGCTACAGAGCACACGCTGAGGAGCCCTGGAGCAGCCCAGATCCAGCTCTCAGATTCTTGCCAGAGCAGAAAATGAGGAGCATCTGCCGCCACCATTCCTGAGGGGAAAAGATAAGGAGCAGGGAGAGAAAAGCACCACAGTCCCTAAGGCTCAAAGCACCAGGGTGGGAGCTCAAAGGTAGCGGCCGCTCTGAAATGCTGTAGCTGCAAGGCTGTGCCTAGAAGCATCAAGTGAATCAAAAGTATTTAACACACTGGTCAGTCCAAGATTTGAGTCAGCAATTGCTGAACGAAAAATCAAGTGTTCTCTCATTTTTAGCATTATATTCCTTACAACGATAACAAAAACAAATGTAAGAAAGGGAGAGTTTTAAAATATTCATACCCTGGGGGTCATTTAACTGTATTGGTAAATAAATTGCTCAGTTATTCCTCCACCTGCACTTTAGGGCACTTCTCGTGTGAAGGATTTCCACTGTGCTCGGCTGACAGACCTCCCGAGTAGCAGTGTAAAGTCTGAACTTGGGAGGCTGAGCATCAAAAACGGTTGAAAACATGGAGAAGGTCTTTGGGGGATTTTGGAATAGTTTGTTTATCCCAGTTTCAGAAGGCTGCATCCAAGAAATCCCACTTAATTCAATAAGTCTTCAGTTCATAGTCTCTTGTCTGAATTCAAGTCGTCTTGACCTCTACTTGTGAAGTCCTCTTTTGTTGTCTACCATTCTAGCTTCAAAACCTCAAACACATTTTTCCCACTCAAACCAACTGTGCTAACAAATCAGCCACGTAGTTGGAACTGCATACATGCCAGATCTGAGCTATGAGTCAAGCAAACTTAAACCTTTTAGGGAGCAATCCTATGCTTGTTTAGGCCAAAACCAGTAAGCTACCACTCCTGGCATGGCCCTTAAAAACATTATCTATCTATCTATCTATCTATCTATCTATCTATCTATCTGTCTGTCTGTCTATCTGTCTTTCTATCTACCTACCCTTCACCATACCTGTGCAGTCCTAAGAACATGGGACTGGATCAAGATTTATCTCTACTTAGAGCAGACCTATTAAAATCCATGGGGTGTAAGCTAATAATGACTGTGTCTTGTTGATTTCAATAGGTCTATTCAAATTATGGTGAAATCTGGATATCCACCCACAAGTATGTCTCATTGAACTCAGTGGAAACACACCTGCACATAATATGCTGCCCTCTTCCACAACCTGGTGTCTACCATATGTATGAATTGCTGGCATTATGGGAGTTACAGCCCAACACATCTGGAGTATGTCAACTTGGGGAAGACTGGTATACAGTGCCTAAAAATGAAACTCTGTTGGTGACCAGTCCACAAAAAATGATTGAGCACACATAACTACATATTTAAAATATGCTCAATGCTAAATACAACCCCAGATTCAAAAGATACACCAGCTAATAAAATCAGGAGTATACATCCATCAATGATTTTCAGCTATTAGCCCTAACAGCTCAGAGGAGATACCAAAGCATATATTGAAATACTAGATGTTGGACACAAGCAGAGGACGTCTATTTGCACCATAATTTGTTGCTTGTAGACTTCTGGTTGGCCACTGAGGGAAATCAGATGCAGCTCTGGATGGATATTTGGTCTGATCTAATGCTGTGCCAAAGTGTTAAATATGTTTTTTTGGGTGAGTAGGGACCAGAATAATCCCCACTGTAAGATGTGGTGGGTGGGAAGAAAAGACTTGTCCCTGAAATTTAAGGAAAAGTGGTTGCTACTTACTTTGTTTGACCTTCCAAGATGCCCAGGATGATCTGTTTCTTTTTTTTTCCCCCTTGTATTTCCAACTTCTGAATAAAATTCCTTCATGGTGCCTGGTGGCAGGAAGCATTCCTTACAGCTTCCCACCTGCCACACTTCCTGGAATGTTTTGGGAGTGGCCCAAGCCAACTGAAGTAACTTTATATCATCCCATTCCCGTGGCACTTGGAGATGCCCAGCATTCTGGTGGAAAGTACCACGAGACTTTCTCCACAGCTTCCTTCCAACTGCATTTCTTCCAATGCCTTGAAAGGGATCCCATTTATCAATTCACACACCACAAAAGGGGCATTTTGATACCTTTGCTTTCCTTGCACTCGGCTTTGCTTTCTCAGGTGGGAAAGGAAGGGATGGCAGTGTCAGAGATACATGGCCCAGAGTCCACAAGGTCCCTCTTTAAGCTTAAAGGAGGATCCTTAACTTATGCTTGGGAAAAGACTGCTCGGGGCAGGGACTGTTTAAGCACTGGCAAGGGACAGCTCAGCCTCCCTTTTATCAACTGTATTCCAAATGCTTTAAATTGTCTGCATAATTTGTAAAGGCAGCCCCATGGGGATTAATTATGGCAAGGCAGGCATGTGTGAATAGTCAGGTAAGAATGCATTGCCAGAAAAAGTATAAAAGAAGTACTGTGGTCTGTATAAAATGTTCCTGCACTGATCTATATATACAGATGCAAAACTATAAATAATGGTTATCATTGAAATACAGGCAAACTCACAAATACAAATACAGGCAAACTCACCATAGTGTGAAAGGCTGTGAACAGGCAACCTGTGTGCCTTTCTTAGTCTGTCAACCAGGTGGGGGTGAAGAGGGTCACTCGAAGGCTCAGCAGATCATTCTGATGATTATTTTGATCCTGGACTCATTCGGAGCAGCCCTTCAGACAGACAGTGCTTCCACATAGAGAGGACTGCGCTCTGTAAAAGCAGCTTTTCAAAGAGGACTGTCCTTTACAGAGGTAAAAAGAGGCCAGCCTTCCAGCTGCCACAATTGCCCTGGAGCTGCCCAGACAACCTTTAGTAGGCAGACTGGCCCAGATGCAGGCATCGTGTCTCCAGAAGCCACTCGGGCATCCAAACCTAGCGCCAATCTGGAAGCCGGATCTTTCACAAGGAGCGCAACCCCAGGCAGGACTGGTTAAAGCAATGCTCAGGCCAGGGGAGCCCTCCGCCATCACCGCTCCATTTCCTCTGGATTGTTTGTGGCCCCAGGAACTGATGTGGTGCATCCTCAGCTCTGAGGAGGAGCTAAAGCTGGGTGCCATTGACATTCTCAGGAGATTCCACCCCAAATCGTTCCAATCACTTCTCGCAACTAGTAACCCTAAGCACTGGCCCAAGCACATGCCCTCCATCCTTTTCAGCCTTCCTGATTAAGACAGGAATTAATGCACCAAGAATGGGGAGAATGCTGGCTAAGGTGACTGAAACGAGAGGAGTTGGGAGTCTGAAAACGCGTGCAGGGCTACAGGAACCCCCACCACTGCTGTCAAGTCCTCGCCAGATGTGTGCACATTTATTTGAAAAACACTGGTGTGTTCACACTCAAAATGACTAGGTAGAAAAGGAAAGAGAAATCTCTTTTTCCCAATTTGACTTCAGTCCATCTCTGATATTGGGAGGGAAATGAACTGGCAAGAGCATGATGAGGGAGATGGACTTTCATCTCTCCCTTACATGTTCATTGCCATCCAAAGGCCACCCCAATTCCATGTCGATCCATTAACAGGAAAACAAGCTCCACAAACTTTTAATTTGGCTCTAAAAATATTGGGGATAGAAATATAGAAAAAGAACGAGTTAGAAGGGGCCTCCAGGGCCATCGAGTCTGACCCCCAGCTCCAGCCTGTGCCGCTCATGACATGCCTACCATGTGCATGTCCAGCCTATCCTTGAACACCCTCACCGATGAGGCCACAACCACCTCCCCTGGAAGCCCATTCCATACCCTCGAGGTCCTAGCTGTCAGAAAGTACTTCCTGGCATCCAAATTGAGCCTTGGTTCCCTGAGCTTGGTTCCGTTGGAGCGCATCCTCCCTTCCTCTGCAGGGGAGAACAGGTCTCTACCCACCTCCGTGTGGCACCCCCTCACATGCCTATATGTCACCAGCAGATCCCCTCGAAGTCTCCTGTAGTAATAGATAGTAATGGTATTACTACAGAAGAGGGGATGTAATAACTAAAGTAGCTTTGGGGTGTAATAATTAAGGAAACGCTAATACAGAAAAGCAAATGTGGCCAGCTGGGAAGCTTTAGCAGAGAGAAGGAGTCACAGCCCAGGTTCTTAAGACTGGTCAGTCTGGACTGGACCCATGGGCAAGTGACCTTCATCTTTACTTCTGAAGGAGGAGCTCTGCAACTTTTCTCAGAAGTGCTACTGAAGTCTTTACACCCCACATCCATTAGTAAATAGGAAATGAACTCTCCTCTAGAGCTCTTTTAATTGTGCTTTGGATAATGGTTCCAGGACTGAAGTACAAACTGAAGCTGTTTGTTAGGACTTTAATAAACATTTTAAGAGCATTGTCGCCTGCAATTTGTTCCCCATTGATGAATCAGCTCAAAGTTATAGGAACTGGCTAAGACAAAGTTATGTAGAACATTGCTTTAAATGGGTATTATGGAGGGAGAGAGAAAAGTGTCTGAAGTCAGAAAGCAAATGTGTGTGCAGGAGGAGACTGGCCATTTCTATTTTGGGGAGAGACAACATGTCTTCTAAAACAGCATCCCCCAGATGAACATGTCCTCCAGATGTCCTCCAGATGAACATAAATAGAATAACTGACAGAGTAGACCAAAGGACCATTGAGTCCCAAGGGGCCAGCCAGATTCCTTGAGGAAGCTCCCAAGCAGAACAGAGGCACCCTCCTGGTCATGTAGCTCAGCAACTAGTGTTCAGAGGCATATTATCTCTGGTACTGTTGGCTGGGTTGATGGCAAGAATAGTCTAACACATCTGGAAAGAACCAGCTTGGGGAAAGCTAATCTAGGCCAGGGGTGGACAGAAGATAAAGCTCCAATAGTTTGGACTTCAACTCCCAGAAGCACATGTCAATGTGGCTAATGGCCAGGGATACTAGGCATTAAAGTTCTAAACATTTGGAGAGCCATTTCCTACCATGTTCCTACCAGTGGTCTATCGGCCAGATGTGTCTTTTACCATGCTCTGTGAAAATCATCATCATCATCATCACCACCACCACCACCACCATCATCATCATCAGAGTAAGAACTTCAAAAGCTATGGAGCACCTCAGGCAATAGTGATGGAGCTTAAAGAGCACCTCAACAGTTGTGGAGCAGCTCAGAAATTATGGAGTCCTTCAGATAATAGTGATGGCAGTTATGGAGCATCTCAAAGTTATGAAGCAGCTCTACCAGCTTGAAACCCTTTTATTTTGTCCCCTACAAATATATGTGATTAAATTTGAGAGTGACATCAGGAGGTCTGATGGGGTAACTTTGGGTCTTGACCTTCAGGCCATCTGTTGGCCATACCTAGTATAGATCAGCACTTCCATCATGAAGGCGGGTTTTGGTACTTACCTCAAACCTCTAAGCAGTCCTGATTCAGTGATGTGAACCAGGAGAGGACAACCTTCTGGGGATGGGGAATCCTACTGGCACACCAATCCATGCACACAGGTAGCCGACCATAGAGATACTCACATGTACAGAAGTGCACGCACATGTCCATATGAAATTGCTGGAGGAGAAGGTTCAAGCCTCTTTGCCACCCCACCCCACCCCCCAGCAAATCTTTAACAGGCTTACTAGAGGAAACCAAGTGTGCAAGGACGCTCATGCCTGCCTGCTCTGGTCCCCAGCAGAACTGGCTGGTGAGCTCCCCACCCATTGGCTGGAGGAGTTCCCCACATACTCAACACAGGTGGGCTCCAAGGACCACACAAAGAAGATGGTGTTTGGATTGCCCACCCTGATGTACACCTGATTTAAATGTAGTCCCACGCCTTGGCTAGAATTGTGAGTGTCCATCTGCATCAAAAGAATCACATGAAGCTAGCTCAATGTTCCAAGATTAGGGTTTCCAGGAATCAGAGCTGAGATGACATTTCAGGTGTTAGCTTTCTTCTTGGGGTTTGAAGGAGAAGGATAAAGTAAAATCCCAGCCTACAGAGACCAGTATAAAAAGGAACGGAGTATTTTGTGGACGGCTTGAGAACTTCTGCTATTCTTTCTGTCCCACTCCCATGTCCATCACCTTCTACTCACACTGCCAGGAACCACACACATCCAGGTTCTTCCTTGGCCACCAAGTGCTGTCTTTGCTCCCCATATCCCAATAGACTTTCCTACTTCACGTACATACCATGATCCTGGTCCTTCTTAATACTCCACTCAAATGCACACATACTCTTCATTAAATAGTTTGTTCCTTATAATCCAGGCTGCCTCTGTGATAAACAGATATAATAAATATGGGGGGGGATTGAAAGAAAGTTTGTTCAGTGTTTACATCAGAAGCTCTGAAACAATATATTAGATGTGTATTCTTATTCCTCTCCTCTCCTCTCCTCTGTTATAAATTTACCATCTCAGACATGCAGTAAGCAGGGCAGATGTTAAATATGCCAAAGCTCTAAGGAGAGCTTCCTAAACATGCTGGTGAGTCAATGAAAAATAATGGTGATACAAAATTTCAGATGAAATCACTGTAGCAATAATTACTCTGGGTGGAATGTTTATTTTGATGATTAAAAGTTGCATCACAGAAGCAAGAGTTAATCCTTTAACTTTTTTTCATAATGTCATGACCTGAGATGAATATGTTATTGTTTAATTTGAACCCTCTCCTTCTCCCTCTGCCTAGACACATAAGGCAACGTGTGTTAGCAGAAACTCAATAGGAGAGATGCTATCCCAAGGTTTTGACAGACGAAGTCTCATGGGAGGGGGTTCCACACCCAGACAAGCGGAAGGGCTTGAGACAACTCAAGAACAGAAAGGTGGCAAGGGTCCATCTCAGCCACAATGTAAATGAACTAATAAATCCGGGGCAGGCAACTTGGTCTCCTTCAAATGCATTGGGGTGCAGCTCCCATCAATCCCAGCCAGCATTGCCAAGGGTCATGGATGTTGGGAGTTGAAGGCCAAAACATCTAAAGGGCATGTACCCTACCTTGTAATAAAGAGCCCAGTCCAACGCCCTCTGCCACAAATGTACATGAGCCCCCCAACCTGGTGGCTTCCATGCTTACAATACATGGAGCAAGGCAAGGCGTGCCCATCTCTGATGGCTGGTTTTGGCCCTCCAGGTGAAGGGCCATGGGGTGAGGAGGCTGGGGCAGCAGGAGGAAGCACTTCAGCCCCTGTGTCCTCCCCCAGCCTAGCCCTTTTCCACCTCTCCAAGACCCAGTTCCATCATCACAGAAGTGGCCACCATGTTCCTTTCCACACCATCTGTGATGAAGCAGGGCCAGTGTTCAGTCATCAGAGTTTGGTCTCCAATATTCGTGTGCCTTCCTCCCACTCAGCCAAAGTTAGGTGGCCATAGGACTGCACCTAAATGTACAATGAATGCAATAAGGATAAAGCAGAAGTGTCGATTCAGTACGATACACTCAAACGTCGAAAGCCTGAATGCAGCTCAAAACAGTTTTCCCCGACCGAGTTCTCTCTGCAGCCCCTTTTATCACCAGCCAACATGGCCTGCCCATCTGATGGGGCATGAAATTGGGGAAGGCTGACGCAGCACAAGATGCACTGCATGTGGAAACACAAAAACAGTACAATGTGATGCTGCATCACTATGCCATGGGGTTCTATGCATGCAGCTGTGAATCTATTAATATTCCGGGCCAGTATCCAATTTACCTGTTTTGGTATTTCCCTATGAAATATGTTCATGCAGGATATGTGCTTTGAGAAGTGGATTCTTGCCTTAGGCCACTTTCCATAGCCCAGGGGCTCGGTCATTTGTCGGAGCTCATCATTCATTAGAATCTTTATTTCATTTATAATTCAGAAGGTGGGTTTCCCTCCAGGCATTTAATCAATGGCAATCAAAGCAATGAGCATTTCCATCATGCAAATATTTTAGGATATGCTCCATTCCAAATAGCATGCACGTCTACTACTCAAATGTGTTTCATTTTCTCACCTTGTGCTAATCCCGCTTTGGGACCGTCATGCCTTAAAGTTCACCCTCGTGAAATGAGGGTCCATAATAAGTATTTTTCATTCAGGATGCTGTTGGTTCAAACCTTTGTTTTATTGGTCTTCGTAATGTTTTGGGTTTAATGCCTGAAGCGCCTTGGCAAGGAGAAAAAAAATTCTGAAAACACCGCCGCTCTAAATGATTATTGTAATTACAGATTTAATCTCACTCTGCACAGTGTTTCCCATATTGATTTGTCTTAGGCATTGGTTTCACAAAAACTATTCGTTTTCTTGATCTTTTCAGTAGGATTGCAACCAAACTGCAAAACAGGAAAGTCCTGGCACTAAATTGGCACATTTCTCCAGAAGACAGGTAGATCACTATTTGTCCACTGTTTTGCAAAACTATGTGCCAAGGTTAACACTGGCTCAGGGAGGCTTAACCTGAAAGGTCGTAAGGTCTTCGATCCTTTCCGGCTGTCGTTTCCTTCCCAGCCTGTTTTACATAAATCTGTCTGTAGAGGGCTCTGGCAGAAAGAAGGAGTGGGAAGGAAGGAAACATGGAGTGAAGAGACAGAAAAGAAAGAAGAGAAAAACTGCAAGGAAGAGTACATGGGTAAAGAAACAACTTGCTTGAGTCGAGTCCTTCTCTACTGCATCTTCCTTCACAGGAACAGGGTTTTCAAAAAGGAGCTTTTATTCTCCTGTGTATATGGGAATTCGCAGTCTGTTTGCATTATTTGTATCCCCTTCAGACCTGGGCCCTTGTGCCCTCCATGTTTCTCCTTGGATCTATTTATCTATCTACCTTTTTTCTGGCCCGTCACTCGAAGCAACATGAGCAACCCTTTCCGTTTCACACAGTGACCCTGACTTAGCCCCGTGCTGGAGCAGCCTTCCCCAACCTTGTGCCTTCCAGACACATCCGGACTGCAACATCCAGAATTCCCATCAATGGCCCTGCCAGAGGGGAATTCTGAGAGTTGTGGTCCAAATGCCTCTGAAGGCCACCAGGTTGGGGAAGGCTGCTCTAGAGCACTATGGGAAATCAAAGGGTAGCATGGGCAGCCACCTGGCACCATTTATGGCATAGCCCTTGGTTTTGGCTAGAGGTAAGTCGCCAAAACCAGGGGAGTGGGGCCATCAGAAGATGCCTTCTCCACCACCACCCTTCCAAAACTGGAGCTGACCCTGCTTAGCTCTACAGGAAGCATCCAGGCTGTTACAAAAGAGGGGACACCAAGACATAGCCTCATGCTCTTCTGTGTCCTGAGAATGGTGCTCTCCAGTGTTCTGCCTTTGCACATGAGTTCGGCCACACTTCAACTGGCATTTCCACAGCTGCGCAGAAGACGATTCTTCAGGAAGGCCTGGCACACTGGCTGAAGCTCACGGTGTTTGGTTTCCTGCTCCACTTTTGGAATGGTTTTATGGATATTTTTTATGGCTGTGGTTTTAATGACTGTTGTAAGTGTTTAAAATTGTTTTATTGTAGTGAGTTTACTGGTCTTTCTGTATGTTGTACCCTGAGCTTTCCCGTGTGGCACCGGCAATGAAGGACACAGTACAGAAATAAATAGCAGTAGTAAAAATGGATCGATGTTTGCAATGTAGATGTACTTAAAGCAGCAGGGACCTCTTTTCACCACCTGGGCTCTGAAACCGAACATCCTCCAGAACCCTACACGGTTTTGTTTCCCCTCCTGTTCTGATGCCATTTTATTTCAAATCCACATCAGGCTGCATTCTTATTCATGTCAGGAGGAAGCAATCCACTGTCCCATAATGTAATCCACAAGCCATAATGTAATACCCTATAAAAGCCCAGACACTCCAGTATGGGAGAGATCTCACAGCTCTGGCAATTGTGGGTCCGAGCCTCTATGGGGTGACCACATGAAACTGGCCATGTCAGGGGACACCCAACCTTTGACACGGCATTATTTGTGTTCGTGGAGGTGAAGGGGTTCAGAACTTTCTAAGGGTACATATTTTGCCTCCAGCTCTTGTCATAAAATTCAGAATTCTGGTAAAACACAGACCAGAGTTCCCAGACTCGAAGTCTGCTGCCCAGCCCTGACTTAGCAACAGCGCTCTACCAGCTCCACACCAGCATCTGATACTGGATGGCAGTGCAAGTAGAGGGAATTGCATGAGATTGCACCAACTTTGAATCTGCTGTGGCTATGAAACTCGTCTTCGGGGGCTGCATTCCTGTGCCAGTCTTGAGCAACCATGGCTTTAAAACCATGATCTCCTGAGTTTAGATCTCCGGCTGAGCTCTGCTTAGAGTGGACTTGAAATGAATGGGTCTGAAGGGGGATGAACAGCGCATGCAACTCAGGGCACAGGACCTGGGGTGGGGGGGGCTGGAATCGTGTTGCTCGTGGGCCCCACGCGGCAGCCTCCTCCTGCCGCCAAAGTCCCCTGCCACTGCTGAAGTCTGCTGGCCAGCTGTACAAGTGCAGCCGGTCGCTGAAGCCATTGCTCCAGCCAGCTGACCTTGTTTCCACCTCGCTGGGGGAGGCCGCAGCACGGGAGCTGTTGCCTCCTCACCTGGCCAACCTTCTTACTGTCAAAGTGCTGCAGATGCTGGAGCGCTGAGCCTGCAGCTTTGCAGGGCCAGGTGTGTGTGTGTGTGTGTGTGTGTGTGTTTAAAGATATGCTTGAGTGGCAGCAATTGGAGTCACTCAGGCACTTCCTTGGGAAGGAGACACAGCCATGCTTACACCTTCTGGGGCCTTCGTTGGCAGGGCTCTTTCCAGTGTCCGATTGGTTCGAGTTTCTGGCACTCAGATGTAACTTTCCAAATGCAATGCAAAACCGTCTTGCGGAATGGGGTGCCACAGGGCCTGCAGGCTTGGGTCCAGGGCTTCCTTTGACAGTCGGAGGGGTGAGCAAGGAGGAGACGGATGGTGTGGCTGCTGGGACGGCTTGGGGCAGAACTGCGCCCTCTGGTGCTTGGCAGCTTCCTACCTGTCCCTTCCCTGATGCCAGGCCTGGATGAGCCCCATTGGATGCAACCCAGTCTCCTTGCTTCCAGACAGCACCAGTTCAACAACAGAATGTGCTCCAAACATTGCAGCACAGGAGAACTGTCCCCTTGCAGTGTTCCTGCAGGTCTTAGGGAGACAATTGCACATGACTCACTGATGGCTCTTGATTGCGGATGTCAGGGACTGAAGCTGGGAACTTGCATGCAAAGCACGTGCTGTTCCAGGGCTCCTCCCCAGGCAGGGAGAGAACTTGCCATGGAGTCGTCCCCTTCAGGTGCATCACGCTACTGGGTTTAGCCTGCTCTCCATCTCTCAGGCAGCAGGGTCCCTAGACACAATACCAACATAGAGGGGACACCTGAATTCATGCTGTCCCCATGAAATGATGTACATTGCACAGCGTTTCAGCAGGTCAAACATTATGCCCACCATGTAAAGTGCTGCCAAAGGTAAGAACTTCTTTGGGGTCTCCAGTGGGGGCTGCAAACCTTTAAATGTGTCCAAGTGGGCGAGCTGCTCACATTTGACAAAACACATTTGATGTCAGAGATGTGTCTTCTATGCTGCAGTTAGCACCCGCCCCCCGCTCCACTTCTCCTGCCCTCCTTAAACCTAGCAGATTATTGTTCCAGATGTATAATCAGTGGGAACACAAGGGCTAAATTACTGTTAATAGGCATGTTCCATATAACTCTTTGGAAAGTCTTTGCTGTATCTGTAAACTTTCTTGGTGCTAAAAGTTTGCTCTGCTTAGCAGCTGCTGCAAAAGTTCAGTTCCGCAAACCAGAAGGATCTAGTTCACAGGTGGTGAGCACAGCACTCTGGAGTGTAAACATCTGAGGGCATCTCAGAGAACTGGAGCAGTGCAGGTGGTCTGGGATGTCCCCAGACGTTTTGGAGAAATGCCACTTCGGTGACGTGCACCCCCAACGCCTCTGCCGCATGCCTGCGGAAATGGTACCAGGCAAGCACCAGTCTAGCGCAGTCTTTGTAAGTTGCAGCAGGTCAGCGGAAGAGAGGCGACTCACGCTGTTAATGGCTGTTTTACAGGGCTAAGCTCATAGCATGGCACCACCACAAGCGTGGCTTCTTTTGTGCACGGTGCTTCTCTTCAGGATGCCAGTCAACCTTGCACGATCCATGTCATCCTCCAGATCTCCATCCTACCCCCTAAACATCATGCACACATATTCCCAGACATTCAGCACTGAGTGGCCATGGAACAAGGCCACTCCTCGTTCTGGATTCCACACACAGAAGGTTCCCGCCGACACACTAACAGTTTTCTAAATTTTGCTGATATTTCACTCTCGTGCGGATGGTACATTTTGGACTACCTAAGGCTCAGCATGGGGAGAACTGTCCGCCTTTCCCTGTCCTCCAATAAGAAGGCCTAATTGGAAGAACACGGATGCACTCAAAATGTGGTGCTGGAAGAGAACCTTGTGAATACCCTGGGCTGGCAGAAAGGCAAAGAAGTGGGTCTTGGATCAAATCAAGCCAGAGCTTTCCCTGGATGCAAAATCAACAAAACTGAGGCTATCCTACTTCAGACACATCATGGGAAGGCAAGGCTCCCTGGAAAAGACGATCATGCCAGGGAAAGTTGAAGGTGGAAGTTCAAATATGAGTTGGATCAAATCCATAAAGGAAGCTGTAGCCTTGAACTTGGAAGCGCTGAGCAGGCCTGCCAAGGAGAGGACATCTTGGAGGGCTTTCATTCATGGGATCACCATAAGTCAAAGATGGCTTGGCAGTAGCTGATGTATAAATTCATTGCCTGCAGTGCGAAACAAATATGGCCTCTTCCACATGTGTGAGGTTATGTGTGACTCAAGCCACACATTAGAATCGTTCATTAATCAGCTCAATGTGTGCATCTTCCCCTCCATGTTCATGTGTGCCCATGAACAGAGAGGACTACATGAACTGGCTGCTCGGTACGGACATTTGTACTCCTCAGTCGCATGGAAAATCTTTCTGAATCCGCTCTCTTGCTGAAATCCAGCACACAACTGGCAGGACTGCGAGCTAAAAGCAAGCAAAACATTCTGCAGCCCTCATGAACGGCCAGAACAGAAGCTGAGCTCAGAGTCAACTGTGCGAAAGGAAGCATGGTTACAACCAGTTACATTCTGTGTGTACTGAAGGCAGAGACTGCACAAAGAAGATGACAAATCCAGTAAGACTGGCAAGTAGAACTTCAGGCCTGGGGTGAAATAGGGGCCCCTGGTGTTCCCTGGATGGCCATGCCTCCTTCCCTCAGCTCCACCCACTTTCTCCCAACCACCGACTTGTTGGATCTTTTGAGTAGCTTTTTCCATTTCAAAAGGTTGGAATGCTTTTCTTAAGGCGTAATTATTAGCAGTAAGAATTTTAAGCAGCAATATGCAGGCATTTTTAATATTTGTGGCTTCACCCTTTGGCCCTGCCCAGCAACAGAATTTATCTCCTGAAAGCATCTATGAAATGGAATTAGGCCATTAGACTGAAAGCAACTCTACACTCCTGCAATAAGAAAATACATGTTGGAAGTGCAATGGTTCTGTACGGTTCAAGGCAGTAATCCAATGGGCCTTTGCTTCGAAGCCAAGCTCGGTCAACTGAGTTGCAGCTTCCTTCTGAGGAGATGTGAGCTATGAGGTGAGGACTTGAGCCAGCCAAAGAAAGAACAAGAAGCTGCATGTGCTGAGTGAATGAGAAGCGAAATACCCTTTAACACAAGGAGACGATTAACATTTTGTAAGTAAGATTATTTCAGGCTTCTCCCTGTAGCATCCCTCCAGTTAGCTCTGACCTTAAACATCCTTGAGGTTCATGTTCTTACTATGGAACCCTCTTGTCTATGTTAACAAGCATTTTGTGTGAATGAGCTCTAGATGTTGACACTTTAAAGCACTTGCAGAACATTTTAATACACAGTTTCTTCGCCTGCAGCAAGTTTCTTAAGGATAATTTTCCCGTTTTTGTGTAGGCTGCTTTGAAGTGCTTGAGATTAAAGGTTTCTGTGAAGTGCTATTTGCGTTTGTGTTTGGTTACTAGGTTAACAGAGAAGCAGAGTCCAGAATGTGTGGCTGCTTCCTTACCTCTTACCTTGCTCTATTTATAACCAAAGCACTATCGCTTTCCAAGGAAGCCCAAACGATGAAGCAGAGACTTTCTTGCCACACAGAAAACAGGGTCTGATGGAATCCATGGCTCAGATGAGGGCTCTCCAAGCACCCTATCGCAGAGCTGTGTTAGATTTCTCCAGTGCTTTGGAAGAAGGGAGCGAATATGTAGATCTGGCAGGCACGTTTGCAGCACATGTGAACATCTTGGGCACACACGACCTTGTTGATGGAGCAGCGTGTCCCGCGTTCCCAAGACATGTGACATCTGCCTGCCACACAGATGATCCAGTCGCAGAGTTAAAGTCTCGGGACCAGCTGTCTTTCCTTCCAGTTCTTTCTGTTATCTGTTAGCAACCATGATAATCTTGAGAGTGTGGAATGGGCTTCCACGAGAGGTGGTTGAGGCCCCGTCAGTGCGGGTGTTCAAGGACAGGCTGGACATGCACATGGTGGGCATGTCGTGAGTGGAGCTGGCTGGAGCTGGGGGTCAGACTAGATGGCCTGGGAGGCCCCTTCTGACTTGCTCAGTTTCTATGTTTCTGTGATGCAAAGGCCTCAACCAAGAATGGAGTAATGAATTGTGCCCAATCAATGGAGTCCTTCATTCTCATCTATTTTGCAAAGTGTCTCAGATATTAGACTTCACTTAAATCACCAGAAAGGGATACTTCAATTATAGGATGCCACAACAGCTCTTTGATAAGGGTTTAATTAAACTGGCCAATTGTTGGAGATACAATGCTGCTAAAGCGTCTCTTCTTCATATGTTTTGGCAACACCCCATGGTAGTTCCCTTTTGGGAGGAGGTAAAACTTTGAATAAATCTTGCAATGGAAAGTTCTTATATTTAAGGATAGCTACCCATTTCTTGGAATTTCACACAAGGTCAATGTAAATGGATTTTCCACACCCTTTTGACAGCTAAAAATTTATATCATAGCACTAGAAGGATAAAAGACCAGCTGTAATGACATAATTGGTGGAGGATTTAATGAAGCTTTAGATTTTTTAATGGGTGGTCATTGAGCATAATCTACAAATGGATAAATACATGAATCTTTGGAGTGCCTTTGTTGACATACATGCATAATTATTTTAATAATGATAGTATTTTCTCTTATATACTAAAATATAGTGATATATAATACGGATGTAATTAGTGTCATGGCTCTTCTAAAATTTCATTCAAAATTATACTGTTTTCGTTTATTGTGTTCTCTTTTTTCTTCGCTGCTGGTGTGGCTTGGTTGTTTTGTGTTGCACAAAAAAATAAAATAAAATAAAAAACAGCAAAAGTAATGAAATGGGATTTGTTGCCAAACAGAAAACAGGATTCCATGGGAGAAATAGTTAAGAAGACTATACAAATACTCTATTGCGTCATCAGCTTGGGGAACTCTGCTGGAAGCTTAGATTCCTCCAATACTTTGAGGAAAGGGAACTATTATGGGTACCTGCCAGGCATGTTTGCTGCCTGTTTGAACATGTTGCACACACATGACCTTGTGAACGAAGCAGTGTGTTTCTTGGTCGTCAAGACTCATGCCTTCTGCCTGCCACACAGAGAATCCAACTCTGTGGAATCCAAGAATTAAGTGTTTGAACCAATCTTGCTTTGATTTGTTTGTCTGCAATATGCAATACATCAGCTTAATCTAATCGGCATTCTCTGCGGCTTTCCGATACACTGGCTCTGCAAACACTCTTCATTGGCCAGAGCCTTTTGTTACATTCCAACTGAAAGCAGGAAGCACTCAATGGATACCAAGGTGGACGTCTATGTTGATTTCCATTATATTTGCATATGTTAATTAATGCAAATTTACAAAGAATACCTTGCATAGACATACAGTGCATTTCACTGTGGTGGCAAGAGTGTTACCAAGAGGTTTGCACACCTGTACGTTCACTGTTCTGTCCAAGCACTGACTTTTGATGCAGCTGAGTTGCTATGACTCTTTGTCCTTAAACCAGACTTGGACAAGACAGCCCTGCAAACAGAAGCTGTCTTCAAAGAGAGGACTGTCCTCTGTAAAAGCGGACACATGGCTACCCAAGGGAAGCAGGCTTTTCAGTGGAGATGCAGTAGGTGGGCAGTCTGGTTTTGCAGAAGTGCATTTCAGCCCTGGGTGAATCCAGAGGACCATTTTAGACTGGTTTCCCTGCAATGATACAATTGGAAAAGCAAGTGAGCCCAATCAGGACTCTGCCAATCAGGACAGGCAAAACTGAGTTCTACAGACCAATCATCTGGCTCAGTCTTATGTTTGAAAATAAAACATGAAGAGGCAAAATGCTGTATCTCAGGACTTCGTCTGTGGATGGCGATGAAGAAGGAGGAAGGAGAAGAGGAGGGACACGCAATGCTCAGAAGTGTGGAGAAAGGGTGTGAGCACCACAGGCACATCCAGGCAGTGCAAGGAGCCTTCAGGACACAAGCCTGGGAAAATGTTCAAGGAATACTAGGTCCTGATGGGGTACCAAAGAACCGCAGCATTCTTCAGTTGTTCTGATGGGCAACTTCCAGATTGCCAAGAACCAGGAAATGGAGCACCAAAAGAGATCACATGCCTTTGCATTAAGTGCAATATGCACTAATTTATGTGCATACATACAGTTTTAGAAATGATTGCTTTATTCAGCTTAATTCCTGTATACCTGCCAGTTTTGCCTGTCATTCAGAGGCTAACTGTCCATGGGCAACCATTCTTACATTTTGTTCTCTTAAAACTGGAATTTGAATCGGGCAGCTTTTCAAATAAAGGATGCCTTCAGATAAAGGAGGGTTCTGTACAAAAGAGGCCACACCATTATACCTAGGATGCAAACATACCATGTGGATTAGTGGTGCAATTCCATTCTTTTGGATTCAGTAACTTACTGATCTTACGGCAGGGGCTCTTTTTTTAGCAGTGAATATGCTAAATGTGTCCTGCTCTTTTTGCTGACACCAGTCCTAGAAGGAATTGGCCTTCAAATACAGCAGCCTACAGCAAGGGTTTCCTTTCTGTTTGACTAGTTTTCAGCACGAGAGAACTTCCAAGGCCCAATATTACCTTGCCTGACTCCGTGGTGCCCTTTTGTTCTTTCCTCACTTTGCTGGGACTGCGTAAAAAGCTTTTTAGCTTACCACGCCTTTGTTTCCAGGATTAATTGTACATCTTTGAAAATGTGCACTCTGAGGTTTTTACTCTGGCCTGTGCTTCCACTCTTACATATCGGAGGCTGATGCTGACCTTCCATCATTTAAGTGGTTTTCTTGATACATTTTCCCTGGAATTGATAGACATTGTGGGCTTTTTTCTGTTGTAGGGGCTTGCACATTTCAAAACAGGCCAAGTACTCTCCTCCATGCTAATATTCCCCCAATAGCTCAAAGGCTAATATATCCATTCTTCCTGCATAATGTTTGGAGAGCATTGGTTTCCCTGCACACTTAAAACTCTTCTGGAAATATTATCAAATTTACCAGAAATGAGTCTTTTCTAATGAATCCCCTGCAGAATAATTTAATCCTAATTTTGCTAGCTTTCAAAATAAAACATCCTTCCATTTGTTTATAGAGAAACTTTAATGTTTTTGCAATACAATAGTACATGGAGTTATTTTCCAGGAGTACACAAACAATTCTAAGAGCAAAGGGCAATGATAGGAAACAGGCGGAAAGACCAGAAATATGAAAGGGGGAGGGTGCAGAAATACCAACTTCTCATCTCTCCTTGCTCTGTAACTGAACTGTGGAGGCATTTCAGTGAAATGAGCGGGAGAATGCATGGATAAGAGCAATAAAGGTTTGTGCTTCCACAGTGGAGCATTAAGCACCCTAAAGTGTTCACATTAGCTTGATCATCAATACTATGTGGAAAAAGTAGTCTTCTCCTCCTCCTCCTCCTCCTCCTCCTCCTCCTCCTCCTCCTCTTTATCATCCCCTAGAATATTCTTTGGACTATTTAGGCCACATATCTTATTAGGGCTACGATTCTGCTTTCACCAACAAGGTTGGGTTGTTGAAACTGGCTGCCCTACGGAGGAGAGGAGAGAAGCAGACCAACTGTTTGTGATGGTGAGGCAGGAAGGCAGAGGTCAGCTGGGAAGGGTGGCCAGTTAAGAATAGCCAAGAAAGAGAGAATGCATCACATGCACAAGAAAGATATGCATGTGCATTAAATGAGCATATATAAATATCAATGCAAAGGTGCAAATTTAGTCATAATTCAAAGAGCAGATCCCATTTTCTGATTCCCTTGCTCCATCGATGGTCCCAGTGCTTTGAGGGTCTTGCTTTCATTCCTGATAGTTCTTCATCTTTAAACTCATCTTTAAACAGAGAACTTCCACTAGCATGTAGGATGCCTGGCCACCCTAAAACCTCTCCAAACTAGAACCTCAATTTGCTTTTCTCCCCATCCCTCTGAAAACTTGTTTTGTTGATAGTAAGAGTAAGTTGGGTACTTTTCTTTTCAATGCAGCAAACCTCAGAGAAAGGACTATCTTCTTGTTCTTTGCAAGGTGCTCCAAGAACAGTAGGATAGGATAGGATAGGATAGGATAGGATAGGATAGGATAGGATAGGATAGGATAGGATAGATAGATAGATCATAAACAGTCATTGCATGGGAGGCAATGAAATAAACTGGCAGAAGCACTTCTGACAGTATTTTCTGGACCCATTTCAATCAGTCTTTAGGCCTGATTTAGTAGATATGACCTTAGTTAGTTGCCCTGTGGAATGACCTTTGATAAGAGGAAGGTGGAAGTGTGTCCTGGTTGAGTCTTCTGGGTTTTGCAGCGGTTTTTGATACCATCGATCATGGGATCCTTCATGGAGGCTTTATGAATTTGGAGTTGGTGACACTCTTTTATAGCAGTTCCGTTCCTACTTGGATGGACAATTCCAGAAGGTGGCATTGGGAACATATTCCCGCTTCAAGGAGAGTTTGCCCGGGCTCCAGTCAGACCTCTGTTTGGTCCTCCATGCTTTTTCTCCTCTAGATGAAACCACTGGTAAAGCTTCCATGGATGGATGGAATGAAGCACCATCGAAATGCAGAGAACACGCAACTCTCTTTTCTTCTGAAGTCACACATGGGGCAGTGACTGTCCTGAACTGGTGCTTGGACTTGGCAATGGGAAGGATAAAGGCCAAGAACCTGAGACTGAGGTCAGACATATTCTTTTGGTTCATGGGCCTAGTTCAGTGGTGTTCAGAAGTCGCCTTAATGCAACTTCCCTTCTTGGAATAGTGCAGGCTCATAATCCTGGAGTTAGACTCAGTTCTGTCACTTGAGATCAAAGGAGGACTGCCTACCGGGACTGGGCAATTTAGACATAGTACTTCAGTGTTTCATCAAATGCTCCAGCTGCAATACTATACAAATTTACACTGAAAAAGGCTGGGGGTTGTAGGCCTTGTTTTCTGTCTAATTTGGCAAAAAAAATTAAGCCCTTAATCATTCACTAATTCTGTGTTTTCATGGGCCGTATTCTTGTGTTAGTCTTAAATTTTTTAGTGAAAACTGCTCCAAGGGAATTTGGTTGGATGAGGGTTAGATATTTAATAATATAAGGATACTAATTTAATTAATGCATTTAATAAACAAATGAATGCATTGTGATTTTTAATTGCCGCTGGCCACCCAGCTAAAGGGACAAGATGATTTTCCATTTAAAACCTCAGCTTGAGCTGCCTAAAAGATGAAATGCCTATAAATATTGTAATTTTGACCTACTTCCTCAATAAAATTGGGTCTGCCACCCTGCAAGCCCTTTTTCTTGTTCAGTTTTCCTATATGATATATAAGTTTTCAATGACCTGTCTGTTATCTAAATATTTCCCTGAAAAATTGTTTCGAAATCTCAACCTTTTTGCCTCTCTTCCTCATCATTCCTTCAGCACTATTTTCTTATTTCAAGAATCTTCTTTTTCAATGTGATCTCAGTCAAACAGTGGCAATGCTGCCTATGGCCAAGAAGAATTGTATGGGCCAGAGTGACTAGTTCTCATTATCACCACAGGCCACCTTGGCTTACTAGGCCACAATGGGTTGGTGCATGTGCCTGTGGCCATTTTGAACATTCACAACATGGCAGGCAGGCAACAAGACTTACTGTGTTGCGTAAACCTGGTTTGGGTTAACCCACGAGCTGTTTTATGTTTATGTGAGGGCTGCTTGACCTCTGCTTAGATCACCCTTGGCAGAGTCACATGACATGCTAAGCTATAGCAATATTCTGAAGAGTGGGCAGCTGCAGTGACCATGCAAACCAGCCCCATGTTTCAAAGCCAATTCAGAGTGAGAGCTTTCTGCCCTCGCTCTGAATTGGTAATTATGCAATGCCATGTAGTTAGTTTTGCCTGTCAAGGAAGTTTGCTGTGTGCTAGGCACTGTATGAGTCCCTCATAAAAATGGCTTCTCTCAAGGAATGAATAAGTTCTTGAAAGCACACACACACACACACTTCAGCTTAGTGCTACATTTTTCAGTGCACATTTAATTATGTCCTTTGCTAGCATAGGCTTTGTTCTGTACCACAATTAAAATGAAGTTCAGTAATCAGCAGTTTTCTATGGCAAGTTGCAGAGCAGGGCTGGGGGGTGAGGAAGAAACTGCCCAGGGTTACATCCATGTAATTACATCCCATAAAGTCTAATGTGTCCCCTTCTCCTGGTTGTCAAACATGAAACGAGCATCTGACATGAGAAGGCAGGTATTTTCAACCACTTGCTCTCTAATTTTCATAAGGGGGTTCTATAAGGAAAGTGGAGCCTTCCATAACAAAATAAAAAGGATCTTTAAGTAGTTTAGTAATATAGGCTGGAGGGGAGCAAGTTGAAGAGGCTTGCCTCCCATTATTCAGCTCTTACACGCAGGACACGAGCAATGCACGTCTCAGGACTGCACCTTTTCACCGTAAACAGTAGGCCAAGCAGCATGAATCTGTTTCTAGCAGCTATGTCCTTTGTTCATTTTTACTCTAGAATAGGCAAAGGGATGCGGCCTGTTTGGATCTTAACAGCCTCCTCTATTCCCCATGTTGATAGCATCATCCAAATCAGGCCACTCGCAGCTACTCTAGAGTAAAACTGAAAAGCTACAAGATGCAGATGTCTGTCTTGGCGATCTATGTGGGCCTTTGACTTTTCAAACCTCATTCATACTGGAAAATCAGCATATCAAGGAGAAAGCTAAAGCAGAATCATTCTTCAACTAGCTATCTGGTGATGCTCAGATATTCAGGAACCCTTTCTGATTCCCAAGACATGTATGGTAGCAATTGAAATTTAAATTAAAAATCAAAAAATTAAAACCCTCTGCCAGGGCTGATCTTGTGTGAACCTAGTTCTCCCAGTATCCCTAACTACTGACCCTGCTTGCTAAACCTTGATAGGAATTGAAGTCCAAGCATCCAGTTGGGTAAAGCTGTGTTACTGTTTATCCACTGGATCCCCACCTGGAAAGCTTGAGTGTGATCTGGTTGCCTTGGACCAGGGCTGGATGCAGCTTTGCCCAGTATCTTTAGAGATTTGCATTAGACTTGCTGATCTATAGTAACTCCAGGACAAGTCAGACATTACTTTAAATCCATTCTAGTGGCTTAATCTTTACTTTTTAAACTCTCGAATAGCTACAAGGGAATTATCCTGGATCCAAACACCACTCAGCCACATCTGCATACTAGAGTCCTGATCCAGACAGGTGTCCCTGTGTCTACACTAGAGTAAAAAGCTTTTAAAAGGAAGCAGCTGCTAGATATGGATTTAAATATTTACAGATATATATTTATGGATTTAAATGAATACTTACCTTGACCCTCAGACGAACATTTGCATTTCGATAGAGAGCTCCTTGCAACTGGGGTGCATAGCAGGGGCTTCCCAATAATTTTCACTTAGCTCTGACTAGCGGTCTTATAAATGAGAAGGGAAATCTGGCAACCCTGCCCTAAACATTAGTGTGGGTCGGGATGGAGCTTTCTCCAGTTAAACCTTTTAGTTTTAGCATTATAAGTCACCTTCATTTTTCTAATACGAGAAAGAGACTTCTGAATTGCCAAATCAGGAGGAAATGTTCTCATTAAAGAAGAGGTCAAATGATGCAGATTTGCAAGACATTTGGATGTGCTAATTTATAGGTAGATATGCTAATTTAGAAATTGTTATTTTATTTTAATAGGACTACATCATATCACAGCATAGTGGCCAGGTTCTAACAGGAAATGACAATAGTTCTTATTGTCCGTGGTCTTTAAACTGGAATTAGACAAGTTTACTTTCACTTGAGGATGCCTTAACATACTGGACAGTCCTCTATGAAGGATACTATAGGACACCCAACAAGCTTTTAAGGTTATGTTTATGAAACAGCCCTGCCTTCCATGCCCCTGGCTTGTTGTACAACACAGCAAACCATTCTTAAAACAGAAGGGATTTTCTAAAACACTTGATGACAGAGTTTGACTGCTTTTCCCGTGGAAATAGAAAATGGTCCTCAAGCACAGGCAGAGTGTGAATCACTCTTTGAATGCTGACCCTGAGAAACCGAGCAGTGTCCAAAGGACTGGGAATTAATCCTGTCTGTTGCAGAACTCTCTCGACAGTAGAACTTTGTCCACTACAGAACTAACCTCCATGTTTTTTCATTCCCAGTCAGAAAGCAAAATCCAGGAAGTCTTCTGGGACACTGATAGGCTGTGAATGATGGATTGTGTTTTCTTTGGTGGCTAGACAGTGTGGTGTAGTGGTTAAGAGGCAGGGACTGAGACTCAGACGATCTGGGTTCTAGTCCCTGCTCAGCCATGGAGCCAACTGGGTGACTTTGGGCCAGTCACAGACTCTCAGTCCAACCTACCTCACAGAGTTCTTGTTGTGAGGATGACATTGAGCAGAGGAGAGAATGATGGGAGCCACCTTGAGTTCCTTGAAAGGAAAAAAGGTGTGGTATAAATAGAATAAATAGATAACTGCCGTGCAGCTTCGGAATGACTTCAGAAATGGTGCTCTGCTCCTTGTGTATCGCTCAGTGGCTTCTCTCCCTCAGTGCTTCCTAAGACCAGCCGCAGCTTCAGACAGACTGGTGACGGATCCCACGGCACATGCGTGCGCTTTTTGAACAGTGACCAACATGCACATTTCTCTGATAATAACTTCTACATAGTATCCCGAATTTTGGCTTTCCGCCTCATTCCCCTGTACATTCCATGGAAACAAAGGCTCCAAGGTCAGAACTAGAAGTTATACAATTGAACTGTAGAAGGTTTTCCCCGCTTCCAGCCACATCTGGTTATTGATAGCTCCACTGACAACTGCAGTGCTGGCTTTGGACCTGCTTCTGGGGCTATTTGGGGGTCAGACTGCTGTAGGGCTGGCAGAGCCACCTTTTTCCTGGACAGGCGTTCTTAACGTTTTCCATCCCCTATCATCTGCATCTCAATCATATTGTTTCACTTCTTGAGTTGCTGAGCAGTTATGGGGAGTGCTTCCCAGGGAGAGTTCCCACCAATGGTTTGCGGGGGAGCCATGGCGTGTTTACACGTTAACAAGAGGACACCGAGTGAGAGGTCCTGCCTAGCTCAAAGACCTGATCTTAGTGGATTCCCAAGGTCGTAGAGTTCAGGAACAATGCAGTTGCTCACAAATGCAGGACCCCCAAGGAAGCTGCATGCCATTGGGCCACCCAACTCAGTATTGCAGAGGTTTTGGGACTCCTTTGGCCTGAGGGTTCGATTCCACTGAGCAGAAGCCCTTGAATGTTGCATAGGAAGGGGCGGGGGGGGGGGTTGAAAGGAAGGTCAAAGAGAAGAGGCTAAAGGCAAAAGTGGTGGACCAGAATGCAAATCAAAGCAAACAAACAATACGAATATGCCTGCCAGAATTATATGCCCGCCCACCCCCTAAACCCCCTTCTCAGGGAACCCTCCGGGAAGGATATTAGGAGGGTGAGTACCTGGAGGAGGGCCTTTTCTGTGGTGGTGCCTCACCTATGGAATGCTCTCCCCAGAGAGGTCCGCCTGGCACTGTCATTATTTGCTTTTCGGTGCCAGGCGAAGACCTTTTTATTTAAAAGTTATTTTAACTGTTAATTTATTATTATTGTATTTATAGATTTTAATAAATATACCATATTTTTTGCTCTATAAGACTCACTTTTTCCCCCCTCAAAAGTAAGGGGAAATGTCTGTGCATCTTATAGAGCGAATGTGTGTGTGCAGTAAGTCTGTCAGATGTGCAGCCCATGGGGAAGTGATGGGGAATGTGCCTGTGATGATGTGCCCATTTGATTCAGAATATTTTTTTTCTTGTTTTCCTCCTCTAAAAACTAGGTGTGTCTTATGGTCAGGTGCGTCTTATAGAGCGAAAAATACGGTAGCTGAGATGGTACCAGTTTTTAAATTATTGATTGTATTTTTATGTTTATTTTATGGATGTTGTGAGCCGCCCCGAGGCTTTGTTGCAATGAGGGCGGCATAGAAATGTTTCAAATAAATAAATAAATAAAATCTAAAAGCTCTTAAAAATTAGGAGAGGCATTCAACTTTTTGATAAGTTTTTAATCCATTGCTTTCCTTAGGCTTCATTCTGGTTCATTGACCACTTTCAGACAATACCAGACATTCCTCCCTTCGATAAAAGTCCTGGGAATGCTTGGGAATACTCTGGAGGAGAATGACATTCTGTAAAGCACATGCAAACAACCATGACATGGTGGGCATGTCATGAGTGGAGCCAGCTGGAGCCGGGGGTCAGACTAGATGGCCGGGGGGGACCCCCCTTCTGACTCACTCTGTTTCTGTTTCTATGACTGGGGAATCAGGAGTATACAAGAAACGCCTTGTGAACAGAAGCCCTTGTAGCCATCAGAAAAGCTCCAAGTGATTGGAGGTTGGAGGAAGGGGCTGGGTCAAGCAGAAGGATATATGATGACCTGGACCACGGCGGAGGGCCAGAGTGGGGTCCCTGGTGGGCTAGATCTGGCCCATGAGCTGAAGGTTTACATCCATGTGCTACTGTCTTTTCACAGCCACTGCCCAGTCTCCTCTTCCAGCACCTGCTATGTGATCCATTTAATGGGAGATGCCAAAGGCGGAACTTGGGCCGTTCTGCACCCAGATCTTGGGCTCTGCCACTCCCCAGATCGCCCCAACTTCCAAATTACAGCATCTTCTTGTGCCAGTCAGGAAGGCCTTGCGGACTGCAGGGGTTGTGCTGAAAGAGCTGCATCAGGCTCACATGAAACTTGTTTGGATCCAGCGGGATTTTTGGCACTTCGGGCAGATCTGCCCCAGCCCTGGTCCATGTGTCCATTTTTTCTGCTTCCTCTGGGAATCAAAAGGGATAACTCCGGAAGGCCCTGGGGGCTGCTTCCATTAACGAGGCCCACCAGTCTCTCCCACTCTCCTCCAGTGTCTTTCCAGTGCGTGCCAGTTTCACATGCTTTCACCAACAAGCCCTTTTGTCCCTTTTTGGTTTAGATCTTCTCTCTAAATGCGAACAGACCTCCCTGGCAATCTCCATCCAAGTGCATATTTTAGGTGAACCCCACAGCATCTTCTGGGAGGCCGTGGGTTTCTTTGAGCTCCATTTCTGAGTTCCTACCATCTCAGAACCGGGACTCTGATGGCTGTGCCTGCACCTGCCCCCTAAAAACTGGCACCAGCTCCCCCTCTCTGAAGTTGCAGCTGGGGCTCAAAGAAGAGAAAAGGGGGCAAGCTGAGCTGAGGGGGGTGATGCCAGTTCCAGTCAATGGCCCAGTCTCCTTCCCTCTCCTTCACCAGTGCTGAGTCTCGGCCATTGGGAGCTGCCTAGAAAAACTGCAGGGGTCAAGACGCAGCAATAGCAACAACCATCCGTCTGCCCTTGGATGCTCAGCAGCCTCCAGGTTCAGAAGCTTTCAAGCCTCTGCCGAGGCAGCAATCGAATTGCACCCTTAACATATTTTTTAACACAATATGCATTTCTAAATTTATTTACTTTCTAATGATGCAGTTCAAAATGCAGACCTAAAAATAGGCATGTATTATTTGCCTCTCCTAAAAATATGTGTTGTTACAGGAATTGTAGTTTTTGGGGGTTTTTTTTCCATTTTTTGAACTGCCAATTATATCACCGCAGTCAGCAAAGCACAAAATCAGCAGTCCACACTTTCGGGCAGGAGATATGGTTTGATCTAGAGCAGCCTTCCCCAACCCTGTGGCCTTCAGAGGCATTTGAACCGCAATTCCCAGAATCCCCCTCCAGTAGGGCCATTGACTGGGAATTCTGGTGTTGTAGTTCAAACGAGTCTACAAAGCACACAACTGGGGAAGACTGATCTAGAGTTTACCGAGCATGAATTCCTCCAGCCTCCCTCACCACCCTTGCACCTTGAGATCATGGAAGGTGGCACAGAGTTCTTTTCAGCTTGGCTTTTCCTTTCTGGACTGCCTCAAAGGTTGTCCCTCTCATCAGAGGCAGTGCTAGGTACCAAATTGACTTGGGGCTCAGACTCACACTTCCCCCAAAATTCACAAATAAGTACATGCTAACTTACATGTGTTTTAAAGTCTCTCTTTGTGTGTGTAGCTTTAGAGGACATTGTCTTCAAAAGTTACTCCTAGTTTTATGGACAGGAGAGTGGAAGGAATTTGATTTCAGCAGGGGCAGGACCAACCTGATTTGGAGTGGGGCAGCAGAAGGTGAAACCTGTGTGAACAGAAAGCCATTTAATCTAAAAGGAGCTGAGTTCATCAGGTCTCCAGGACCTTTATATCAGCCAGTGTCCACGTGCAAATCCTCCCATAGTTGGGGCTTCAGCCCTAGCGGACAACCTCCTGATGCTGCCTCTGCCTTTCATGAATAGCCTCTCCAGAAGGCCTCCATGGACACAATGAACATGGTTCTGATGGGCACCAGGACATTCAAGCCACTGCAAGGTGGAAACTCCCCCATGAGCCCTCAGGTATGCCTGCAAGGTGTGACCACAGCCCAGTCATGAGCATGTACCTTTGCTTCAGGCTGGCCACGTGCGACTCGCAAGCTAAGAAGAAACGCCTCGTCAAAACAGAAAAGAGCCATTTGTGCTAATTTGCATACACTTTGCTTAGGCTAGTATATCTGCAGATGGAGAAACAATTGCTCTCATTTGAACAGAAATATAGTACATTCAACCACAATTGAGAAGACTTGGGACTTAGTGACTGGTGAGCTGCTCAGTCTGTTGTCAGCTGTGGCTGATGGGCAATGTCAAGGGCCTGCCTTGTGAGGGTGCTTAATCTTTCAACTTTCTCTCTCTCTCTCTCTCTCTCGCTCACTCCCCACTGTTATTTTTGTATATGCTTGCAGATCAGTGTCTTTTTTCTTCTTCTTCTACCTCTGCATGTAGGATTTGGCTGCAATTCATTCCTTGGCAAAATAATCCATTTTTGTGAGTTATTCTCCCAGCTTTGAACTTATTTCCCATGAGAGGTGAGGTTGCTGAAGAAAACAGATGTCTTAGTGTAATACCTGGAGGGGATTCTTCAAGTGAGCTGAATGTTATTTGTTTAAAGAATCCACTAAAGATATCTGGTAGTTTGTTTTGACATCGTTCACAAAAAGATATTATTAAGATTTAAATAAAGCAAGATTTCTAATTTAGAATATCCATGACTGGTATAGGAATCTGTTGAGACCTGTTAAGTGTTCATAACCACCATGAAAACATTTTCCCTCACTCGTGAGTGTCTGTGTGTCTCCAAACAAAGTTAATATCAACAGGTTTAACCCTTCATTTGCAACTTGGCAAAAATCATTCTCGGTCCTAAGGGTTGTAACTGAAAAAGGATTGCACAAAGGCTAAAGGTGTAGGGATCCATCCTGAGCTGTCCTGGAGCTTAAGAAATTTATTGTGGCATAGATTTCAGTAGGTCACAGCTCTCACTGTCAAATGCACCTGAGTAGGTAGGTATAATATATGAGTATACAGTGCAAATGCTTCTAGGGTGTCCTACTTGTCAAAGGACTGTTCTCTATTGGAAAGAGTATCAAACAGGATCACTTTCTATTGGAAAGTGTATCAAACAGGTTCAAACAGGATGTATTTGAACTGTTCAGTTCAAATACATTTTAGGGATAAAAGCTCAGAAAAGGGGCTTTGAACTTGCTCATCAGTACTCAGTACCTGGGGAATGCATTGAGTAAACACTCAGGTCACCTGGCGTGTCTTCCACACCCAGGGTGAGATGCACTGTATTTCTATTTCATTTCCACTATTAGCTCTAAATTTGCATCTCTGCATAGACATTAGCATGTGCAATTTCTATGCAGACTAAGGTGTCCCTTTCTGTTCTACTTTTTGGTGATATATTTCCTTTGTTTGGGCAAGGCAGAAGCCACTCTTAGGGCTACCAGGCAGGGCTCAAAGAAAAGTCAGATCTAGTGAAAATTGTAAAAGAGCCAAGAAAGTTGATGTGATCAATCCACAAATGATCCAAGAAAGCAAGTATGCCTATCTTCAACTTGTTAGCATAAACTGACAGTGAAATACGAACAGTATCCAAGAAAGAGAGAGTTCTATATCTTATCAGCATTTTCCACTTATTTAGCACAAGGCCGATGGCTTCAAATCTCTCTGTGGATTCCAAATTAGCAGCATTGTGCCAGAATCTCTCTCTCTTTCTCTCTCTCTGAAGAATGGCTGCATGGCCTGGTGAACTGGGTGTTAACATGGGAGAGAGGCTAGTGTCGGAGTTTCTCAAGTACCTTCTTTCCATGCATCTAGCAAAGCAATAGCAAGCAATTAGCAATGACAAGCAAAAATGAAAGTTGCTGGGGGGTTTTTAATAGAATCAGTTCTAGTACTGGCCTTCTGCAGATCAATCCTTTCCAACATGGCACCCTTCCATTGTTTTGGAGGATATTTCCCAGCATTCCTGACCATGCTGTCTTCGGCTGTTGGAAGTTGAAGTCCAGGAAGTTTGTCCAATTGTGAAGGTAATCCATGCCTCTCAGGTAAAGCGTTTGAAAATGGTGGCTGAGGAAGCATTGTTCTAAGACACCCAGGAGACATAACTGCTCAAAGCACTCTTACTTGGCAGATTCAGGCTGTCTGCAAATCTGATCCAACTGTGGATGGAGAGAAAGCTGCAAAGTTCAGAAGCCAGGTGTGCACTGGCGCACCTTGCAGGTGTTTCCTTGTATAGGTGGTTGCTGCACAAATACTTCACAAGGCAGAGGAGCTGACTTTGCAGGACGTTTGAGAATGAATTCATTAGGGGTTTCCCCAGTGTCCCTGACCGAGGATTTGCATTGTGGGTTCATAGCCTCAACCAAGCCTCAGGGGTATGCAGCGGATGGCTGCCAAGTGAGGGCGGCCTTTGGAAGAAGGAGCAGCCCTTGCAAAGTGTGTATTACGTGCATGATGGCGCTGTTTTCAGAACGATTTTCAGCATGGCAGCTGGTTGTGCAAGACAACGTTCTACTGGTAATAAAAGACAAGTCCTGCCTTGTGCAATTATGTTCTAAAACAAGAAGCAAAGGTTACGTCAGTCACAAATGACATAAGATCCAGGTCAATATTTCCATGCCATTTTATTGCATTTTATTTCATTTTATGGTGTGCAAACTGCATGGAATTGTATTTTGATATACAACAGGCATGATCTGCAAGAAAAGGTTTTGGTTCACGAGTAAAGGGAAAAGGTCAGTAGGGCAGAACTGGGGAGGGTGCATTGTGGAGGCAGAAAAGAACTTTTTCTTCTCTTGCAGAGGTTTTAGGTTAAAAGTACTGCAATGTTTTGGGAAGAGCCAGTGCTGGCTCCAAGTTTACGAGGTGCTTGGTTGAAACACCCTTGGTGGGCCCACTTCTACCTTCTCACTGCTGTGGTCATCAGCTGCTCTAACTCCTTGTCATCGTTCTCAACATTGCCATCATTTCCTCGCTTGACGGGCAGGTCAGAGCATCTCTTGCTGTTCCATCATACACCGCCATTGCCTAGGCTGAAGCAAGGAGCAGGTGAATGTGCAAGTTGCAGTGATGAAACGCAGAGGCAGGCCCAGGAGATCTTCTCAGTGGGCCATGCTGTGGTGTGATCCTTCGGCAGGTGCCCAGTCATGCCTAGCCTTGATGCTGACCTTGGCAGCAACACATGATCCAGCCAAAGAGGCGCAGCTCGGCTCTACTAAAAGTAACATCGGCCAGGCATCTCAACAGCTAACAGTCCTTCCTGCTGATGCGACAAGCCCACAGAGAGATCCCCCTTCCAACATTTTCTTAGTGCTGCCACCTCCTGGCCAGGGAGGGGAGTTGCTGCAATGAACTTGTTCTCCACTGTTGGTCTGAGCACACTCAGGCTCCCTTCTTCAGACAACCCCAAATGTGTGAGGTTTGCAGGATACACTGTCTATCTTCCCACAGTCTGGATCACTAATCCATAGGGCTGATGTGGAAAGCACACATAGATGGAATGAAGGTCTCTACACCTTAACCTTCGCAGGGAAATTCCACAATTGGTGTGAAATTGTCCTCAATTTGCACTATGAAACACATAATTGTTATCCACACTGGACACTAGGGTCTCGTCTGCCCTGCCTTTCAGTCTGGATGAATTTCGGTGACATTAGGTGAAGTTGCCAGACATAATCCACTAATTTTGAGAGAGTCATTTCTGAGCCTGTTTCAAAATTATTACATTTCTATCAGCTCTTGTTTTTATGGTCATGAATAAACACAGCCAAGACCCAACTCCTCTATTCCTGTCCAAAAATCTAGATAAGATCTGGGCCTGATTAAGTTCTCTAGCAACTACTATTGGAATATCTCATAAAACATAAAATAAATATCCCATATGATGTCTTTGTTCAATGAAATGTTCCCAGGGCAATAAACCCACATGGTTTCTTTTCATCTCTCCCTTTCCCACTTCTTAGGGCAGCCATATATAAAAGAGGTCATAGAGTTGCATTAAATGTAGCAGTACAAAAATTTCATGACAACGAGAAAGATAGTGAAGTGTGTACCTGCCATCCAGATACTAGGTGTTGATGGATAATGTCATAGCTCCTGGTCTCCCTTTTATGGTTATTTATCTTTAAATCTATCTTGCTTGTTCATTGCTTCCAACCGAAGAGCCCTTCCAGTAGAGGAGTATTTTCCAGTAGCCCTTCAAATATAGGGCTATAGGGTCACCCAACTTCAAATATAGGGGTATAGGGTCACCCAACTTTGGTGCTTCTATTTTGGCTTCTTAAACCAGAGGCTTCCATTACATCTAAAACAGGAGAGTAATTCTGGAGTGCCAGAATATGGAATTGGGATTGATTTACTTGGACATCATGAGATACAGTGATTATCAAGCGAGAACAGAAGCATCAAAGCCAGGTGTGTAGCGGAAGGAAAGGAGGGTGGTGAGGAAGGATGCAGACCCATGGTTCCTTCCAAGGCCAATAAACCATGCTTTATCAGCTTGAGATCATTACAACTGAACCAGACCAAGGTATTAAGTTTTTCTTTCCAGTTCCTTGAGATATTCATGTTAGACATGTTTTCATATAAGCTTTTAAAATATTAAAACATTTGCAGTGGGCAATACATGAGGAGCTACAGTAATTTTCAATATTATGAATGGATAATTAACATGAAAGAAACCTTTGGAATTAGCACTTTAGTTCACCAGAAGGGACTTTCTTCTCTCATCTCATTCCATTACTAACTCAGGTGATATTGAGAAGCCCCAAAGGGCTTGGGGCAAATAAACACCTTCCTTGGGTTAAATCTTGCATTACTGCAAAACGAAGTAGTCACTTGAATACATTATGAGTTTATGACTGACATGGCAAAGCAAATAGGATGTGAGGTGACTCTGTTTCCGAAACATCTTGAAAAGCTGCAAAACTGTGTGTTAAGGTAAAGCTGGAATGTGGAGAGATAAAGCTCTCCCATAAAGTGTTCCCTCTGCGATTACGCAATAGGAGTCCCCATGTTTAGCACATTCCTCTTGTATACACAGTTGCTCTCCAGTTGCTGATGCAATACAGGCCTCAAGGTTGGCAAGTTATTTATGGTTGGAAAAATCCTCTTCGTGGATTTCGTTCATTCATCATTTTGCATGTTTCTTCACGGAAGGCCAGTTACATGGCGACATTCCATCCAAAGACATGCCTAAAGGCACAATACTTGCCAGAAATGTGTCACTCAGGAACTGATGGTGGCACAGAGATTAGGTGCTCACACAGTATCTTTGCCCGTCAAAGCAACCAAGTCCCACACGGAGAAATGGCACCTGGAAAAAGGACCTACGGGAACATCACCAGGGCACCCTTTTCCTTCCAGTCTCTGTGTCTGGTCCATCACTTTGGCCTTTGAAGATGATACTGGAGGTCTTCCAGCAGAGACTAGGCAGCCATCTTTTGGAGATGCTTAGAGCTCTGAAATTCCCACATCAAGCAGAGGGCTGGATTGGCTAGATGTCTATAGAAAGCCCTCCTCAAACATCGAGTACATTTTTTAAAAAAACCCTTACTGTGTACATTTGCACAAGAGAATATTAGCATCGCTTCCTTTGCCCCTATAACTCCTTGTTTCAATACTAAGGGTTCCTTCATGCATTAACATTAGTATTAATGCTACATTTCTAGGCTGCCTTTTTTCTTCTTGAAAAGAGTCCAAGATGACTTGCACGGTCCTTCTCTTCCTCTCCATTTTATCCTCACAACAAGGCTGTGAGGTTAGGCTGAGAGAGAGTGACTGGCTTGAAGTCACCCCATAAGGTTCATGGCAGAATGGGAGCCAGAACTTGGCTTTCCCAAGCCTCCATCCAACAATCTAACCAAGATGCAGCTCCTTAATCACCACATGGAAGCATTGTTTGAGTGTTAAAAGATAATACTTTTGGTCACTTTGCTAACACAACTTCTTCAGGAGCCATTAATGTAGAGGCTGCTTCAGAATATAAGAATACAGCATTTAGGAAGCTGAGAATCTTCCATAGTGTGCATTTGTGGAGGAAAATTGTTCCAGCTGGGAGCCTTCATTTGAGAATAGGGCCGCTCAGTTTTGTTGTGCTTAATTTAACTGTGCTGTTCTGATGATGACTCTCTCTCTCTCTCTCTCTTGACTTGCCCTTTGATATACAAGTAGCACGATGCCTTCCTAATGAAGCCATTAACTATTTGCCTTGGGAAAACTGTGCCTTGTGAATGGGCAAGATATCTCCACTGCAACAATTTTGTGCTTATGAGGCTCAGAATTCAAAATCTTGCCTCTGACGTGAAAAGGTTTGGGGCCCTTGCTTTGCCCCATGGGTAGAAAAAATAAGAATATAATTCCTCCCCATCTGAACCATTTCCTTAGGGCAGGGCTTGTAGTCTGATTTAAGTCCCATTCATTTAATGGGGCTACTCAAAGTAGAATTAACACTGGACACAACCTTATATGATGTCCCAAGAGGGTTGTCCTCACTTTTCTAGGAGGTATCTGCAGAGGCTTTTGAATTAATAGCTTCACATTCACAAAAACATTGCCATTAAAAAGGCATTAACACCACTGCATGGACCAGATAATCCCGTTTTATAAGATGCAGCAACAAGTAGTTTTCTGTATTTCTTATAACAAATTACATCAGAATGAAGTGTTAGTCCTTCTTTTCCCATGTAATTGTATCCATTGCACTGACTCACAAAGGGTGGTGGAACCTACTTTTCAGTCTTTGGGGGATTCTGGTTAGAGACTTTAATACTTTGCAACAACATTCAAGACTGTGTAATCCCATGATTGGTAATTAAACACCCTGCAACAAACATAATGGAAAATATCAAAAGACCTGGCTATAAATCCTATTCAAGAAGGTACAAACATTTGTGAAGATGCCCATTTCACACTTAAGTATCAAGTTCTGACAGATGAAATCTTGCCTAGATGGTCAAAGGCCCTAAAAAGGAACTGGAATTTATTAGATACACTCTTGCATCATATAAAAATGATGCAAAAACCAGAAAGGTCTGTTCTAAAGAAAAGTTTACAGCGTGTGTGTGCACACATGGGTAATTGCACGTTCCTTTCAGGAAGATAGCTTGTTATTTCCCCAGATAGGAGGACTGGGGCCATCTAACAGGATTTAATAAGCTGAGAAGGAATGTTTTTCCTGACAACAGCACAAGAAAAAATGAACACGCATAGTAGTTTGTTTATGGTCCAAAGCATTTTACACAAAATGAACAGCATGGATGGATCACATGCAACTAGGAACAGAGGTTAGATGAAGTTGTCCTACTCAGAAATGACACCTTCGCAGGAAATTTGAGGGTAACTCAAAACAGATAGCTATTGTTCTGTGACTTTCTAAGAATATCTGTAATGGCAATTTTTGAGAAAACAGCAATGTCCCTATTTCTTTAGGGTCAGCAATGTTGGTTCTATCCACTGATTCATTCCTCGCAAAATCTGAAGACCATAGTGCATTCACAGTTGTGTGTGTGTGTGTGTGTTGTTTGTTTGTTTGTAACAGCAACTGAAAGGCTGATGAAAGAGGGCAATGAAGATAAGAATGAAGATCATAGGTGGGTTGGAGGGGCCAAACCCCACCCACATTACAATTACAAAGAAAGACCTTTCCCCTGGAGAACATTACGGCTTTGGAGATATTATTTTCATTTTCACCCTTCAAAACCTTTTCAGTTCCAAATCATATACCCAAACTGATTTTTCATCTTTGGAGAAAAAGTTACAGAGATGGTAAAGCTGGCCCTTAACTTTTCCCTCCATGGATGAAAAGCCAGCCAGGGGCAGGGGGTGAGCTGCAAAATGACCAGGAGGAAAAGAGGAGGGCAGATTTCCTTGCACGTCTTGCTCAGTCTCTGGTCACTCCAGCAGGGCTTCCGTTCTGCTCTTAAAGGGGCTTCCCACTCGGAGAGGATAGCAACTCTGCTCTTAAAGAACATACAGACTCAAAGTATCACAGACTGCAAAGACCAAGGGAAGAGTGCGGGGAGAAACTGGACTCTAGTCCAGCACAACTGGAGGGTACCAGGTTGAGGAAAGCTGATCAAGAAGGCCTACACAGATAGCAAAACACCATGGGGAGCATAGCTAGGAAGTAGATTTTGTGCAAACCCCACTGTGGAGGTTGTACCACCAGCCCCAAGCAATGCCGGCTTTGATAAATGCACTGCAGAGAATGTGCCTAGATGCTTAAGGGGAGCTAGGAGGAATGGAATTTGTTTATCTGCCCAGGGCTGAGTTCAGAGACTCGCTGTAGGCCTGGGAAAAGGGAGACCAGTGCAACTAAAGAAAGTCTGCATTCTCCGACAACAGCCCCTGAGGCTACTGTCTTCAGTGTGCCAGATTGCTTCTCTTAATAGACAGGCCTAATCCAATCTCCCCTGCCCGGATGAAATGCATACAGGGGACGGATGGGCCTCAGGATCGTTCTTGAAAGATCTTGGGAAATTCTGGCAGAACTGGTCAGGATGCACACCTTCTACAAATTGATGGCATTCAGTTGCTAAGAAAATGCGATGCTTCTAGTTTTAATCCTTGCACAGTCTCTGGGCCTTGAGTTCTTCCCATATTAAGGTTCTTCTGCCCTCTCTCTAGTTAGCTCATTAAGCGAATATAGCCACTGAGTGGCCTGAAACCCTTGAACAAAACTGAGGAGGCTGTCAAGCAGCAACTCGAACAAAATGATGCAGAATCAAACCATCCTCAGATGCTTCTCGGAATTTGGAACTGAAAGTGAATCCACCAATTCTGGGAATGTGCTCTTCAGCCACCTGGCCCGCGGTTGCCCAAGAAAAGGTGATGAGGGTTGCGCTGACAGTCAGTCGCCTGGAGCAGCGGGTTGCTTTCCTGATAGACTCTTTTGCACATTCTTGATCTAAGAATCTGCCCAAGGCCGGGTAACCTAAGGGCAGAGTGAGTTTGTTCACCGTTTGGCTAGGCCTTTGCGGCCAAAACAGAGCACTCCTGCGAAGTGGTTTAACCCATCTTTTGCCCTTGGGATCACTGGAAAAATGAGACAAGGAAGTGCTCAGCTTGTCAAGTCTCTTGCATGACACCTCAAATGACTGATGCTGACGTGCTGCGTGTCAGGGCTGCCGGCATGTGCCCTTCAAAGCAGAACAAAGCTTGGCTTGCCAGGTCTCAACAAAACCCAGGAACTGCAAGGGAGGGAACACAGTTCAGGGGACAAGCTTGGGAATGGCCTGCAGAAGACCCCTGAAAGGACCGGGAAACATCTCTGCCCCAGATGCTGCCGAGAGGCCCAGTTCCTCCTTGCAGTGCCGTGCACTTCTTTAGGCCTCACTTGAAGTAGGCAGCCCTTCAACGAGAGGTCAGTCCTCTGGCAGCCTGTCAAATAGAGGACCGCTCTCTGTAGAATGGGACACCTGGCCACCCTAACACACCCATGTGCTCATCCAGTCCAGCATGCAAATAAAGCTATTATGCACCACATATTCTATTTCAGTGCCAAATTAAGCCTTTCCTTTCCCTTCCTTTCCTTTTTTGGAGGAGAAAAATCCCGTGAGCAGATATCCACCTGGTACCCATCATGCACTGGTGCATGGAGTGTCTTTCTCATACTGACATAATTGATGAAATGGAGGGGAGGAAGCAAGATGCTCCCCCACTGTGTTGGTTGTGCGAACAGGGCTGAAGTCTGCAGGTTTACAGGCGATTTTAATTAGAGAACCTTCATTCACATGTATGCAGAGTAAGCCTGTGCAAGTTTACTCAGAAGTAAGTCCTATTCTGTTTATTGAGACCTGTTCATTCAGGAAGACTCTGTACTTACTGTGGCCCCTAAGAAGGTTTCATACAGAATAAGGATTTCCACTCTCAGTGGGTGAACAGTGGCCAATTTCATGGAAGTGACATTAAGACTGAACAGGTGAGGTTTTCAGGTATTCTAACCTAGGAAAGCTATGCCAGTATATGGTTTTTTAAAATTTCCTAGAGGTATTCAGGTTGATTTTCCACTTTGTATATTTCTTCCTGTGTTTATCCATTGGTAAAAAGCATTAATTGAATACATATTTATATTACGTGACTGTTGTTTGAGCTAGCCGTTTGTGTGGTCAAAAATTACTTGGGCAATTGACCAGTGCACAACTGCAAACAATAAAGAAAGTATTTAAAGCATTCATTTCATTAGACATGTAATTACCAAAAACCAGAAAAAAAGAAAAAAAACTTGTGGTATAACCTATCTAGGACAAGAGTGGGCAGAAAGTCATATCCAGATGTTTTGAATGTCTGCTCCCAGTATGCCTGACCATTGGTCATTTTGGCAGAGGCAGATGGAAACTGAAGTCCCACTGCATCTGGAGATCTACCTTCTGCCCACCACAGATCTTGGAAAGCCTTCTCCAACTTGGTGTTCCCCAGATGTCTTGCACTGCAGCGTCCACTATTCTCAGTCAACATAGGCAGTGGGATTAACACAGGAAGCTGTCTTAGACTAAGTTAGATCTTTGGTACATCTATGTCAGTACTGTCTACATCTGGGGTCTCCAGATGGGGTGGCAGCAGTGGAGAAATGGTGCTTAACCCTCCCCTTCCTGGGGCTGCAATCTCAAGCTGAATCAGTCACCCACATGAGCATTCAAAGAAAATAAAACCAGGAAGGGAATTGGGCACACATTTCTAATGTAGCATGTAGTCTGACCATGAGATGGGGCATTATCCAGCCTTACCTCCACACGCAGGTGCTGAGCTCATGAGGAAGGATCTACTCCTAAGAAACAATGGCTTGGTTTGTACAACCACTGCATCCTGCCATAGCTTATTAGTCGCAGTGGGTTGCAGCACCCAAGGTACCAGGTTGCCAATCCAAGTTGTCCCAGCAGACTCTGGGAACCAACAGTCCAGAAGTGTTGGAAGTGCACATGGGAGAGGAGCCAGGAGAGCCCGGTCTGCTCCCTGACCCGTGATGTGGCATCAGGAGAGAAGGGCTAGTCAACCAGAGGCCCTGCATACAACCAGGGGGCTTGCCCATATCCAGAGGGGCGCTCCCAGGGGATGGGGACCAGAGTTGCTCAAAAGAAGTGTTCTCAGTAATAGTTTTGGGTTTGGGTTCATCAAACCTCTCTGTGCCTGGTCAGAGACTTGCTCTTTGCTGGATGTAGCTTACAGCTTGCTGGACGTACATTGGAAAGGAGCTGCCGGTAAGAGATGAGGGGGAACCTAGCTCCCTGCAGCCCCCTGCACAGCATATCCTCACTGGCTTTGCATGCAGCTGTACTGCACCACTACCGCACCCTAAATATTCAACATGGCAGCTGCTGCTGCAGCAGGAATACCTGCAGGGAAATCCATCCATGGCGACTTCCCATTAAGTCTACCCAAGCCAACGAGTATCCATACTGCATCAGGTTGCATGCAATCCCAGCCTTCTGGAGAAGATATCTCCAAATATATCTGGCATTACTCTTGTGTCAGTCACATTCTGTCTCTAGTTTTTATGGGGGCCCTTGGAATGTCATCTGTGAAGAAGCTCTCGGTGTTGTCACCTGATGCAACATTATGAGCAGTTTTGTAAGCAACTTCTTAAAGCAGCTTCTTTGTTAAAACGGACAACCCACGCAGCGATATCCTGTGCCAGGGACCTCTATGCCTTGGCTTGGAGAAGTCACCAAATGGACCTTTTCACAATACAGAGATCAGGCTTATGGCCTATCAATATTTGCAGATGAAGCTGTTATGGAAGGCCTGGTAAAATTTAGCAACCTTACATCTGTCTGGAAGGTTAGGCAGAAGAAAAAGGGTAGCCAGAATATGAAAAACTTTTCAAAAAAAAAAAAAATCCTGCAGCTGAAATATTTTTAAACACTCACAGGATTAACGTGTTGAAAGGCATGTTAAATTGGGATTCATACATAATCAAGCCATTCAAAAACATATAAATAACTTCCCAAATAAAGTACTTCGTATTCACTTTGGAGATCACAAAAAACCCTTTGTCTCTCCAGACTGAATTGAGAATTCACGGTCAGCTAAGCATGTTTTTGCTTTGGGGGTGTCATTATTTGGTTTGGCTTCTGTTACCAAAGCCAGTTTCTTTGGCTCGTGTTTTGATTCTTCTGCTGCTTCAAGATGGAAGCTCAATCAGATGTTGAGTATTTCCATGAGAAGTGGCTGAGTATTTGCCTTCCATTTAGTGAGGAAATGGGAAGCGAATACCAAGGGTCTTGATCCTTGGCCAGGTCCAGTACAGCAGACACATTCAAAGCCTTGTTGCTGTCAAAATAATCTGCATGGTCAAATTCAGCTGGCTGGATCGCCGAGCCACCTTCTCGGTGGTGGGAACACATCCATTCATCTCTCCCACTAGGCTCTTACCGGAACCTCCTCACGCCCAGTGTTTGAGGACCTGCCACAGCAGCTATGCAATTGCTTGGAGATGCAGTGTGCGTTCACCATGCGCAGCATCAAAGAAAGAGGCTCAGGTGTGCTGTGCCTGTGAATACCAAAGGAAGGAATGTAGCACTTCTAAAGCAGAGACTGGATACGATTCCACTGTGAAGTACAAACACCGCAAAACACAGTGGCTTGTTGTGATGGGTAAGAAAATGCATCATAGTTGCATGCCAGCTTAGACTGTAATTGTACGTATACTTAAACTGGGATTAAGTCCCATTCAGCTTGTCTCTAAGGGACATGACAAATATTACTTTAAATTCATAGTTAGCAACTAAATATTTTCTTTCCCTATTTCTTCTTGAACATAGGTATGGGGCCTCCAGCCTGGGGTCTCCAGTCTAGACCCTAGCATTGGGGAACTGGGGCTGGGGACCCTGCACCTACTCAAAAGTAAAAATGGAAGAATGTAGCTGCTACTCATACTGACCAGGTTTGTACAACACAATTCCCTACAGTGGGTTGTCAGCCATGTTTGTTTTAGATGTCTGAACCTGGTGTGGTTTCTGCTCTGTGATTGGTTGACCATGCACAAACCATCTGCGAGCCTATGGCTTGTTGGTGGGTTGTTCAGGGTGGCTTGTTGTAACATGTGAACCTGGCACAGTGACTTTTGTGTGGCCTCTCAAAAAGAGCTACAGAGCCGTCCATCAAGAGCAGCAGAAACTCACCTGCTCTTCACAGTCTCACTAAGTGTTCCTCATACTTTCCTCTCTCTATTAGATCTTGAGATGACACTCATCAATCTCAGCTTCATCTCCTCCCTAGACAGCTCCCTCAAGGAGATTTACACAAATGTGCAATGCAACTTACTGCAGTTTAGCAAATTTGCACACATTGCCTTTAAAGTTAAAAAAGTTACATTTGCACCCATGTTCCCCAAAGTGGGGAAAATCTTAAATATGTTCAAATCTCTCTGAATGCAAAAAGTTATGTTAAATATACACAAATCTCCTGGAGGTGGAAGAAATTACACTCAGTTTGTCTAAAACTCCTCCAAAGTGAAAGCAAATTGCATGAAATATGTGCAAATCTCCCCGAAGGTGAAAATAAATTATGTTTAATGAGTACAGAACTCTCCAAAGCTTAAAAAAGTCCACCAGCTCAACTCATGAGTTCATGTAGCAGCGTAGACTTCTAAGACTGTGCCACAAATACCCATGAGACATATTCTAGAGTGGGCAGGAAAAGCAAGGAGAAAGCAAGCCAAGACAAGCCACGGAGTTTCTGAGCATCCGTCAGGAGCAATATGGGTTGGGAAGCAAACGGCCAACCCACCATGGCTTTTGTCCAGGTTGGTTTCTGGTGACAAACAACTGGACCATTGTCTGTTTGACCCCAGAAGTAAAGATGCATAGGATTGCATGGCTAGAAACCTGCTGGTTTTATAAATGCAACACGCCTAATTCCTCTTGCTATCCTTTATAAAACTGTAAAGGATAAACTTCAAGTATGTCCCAAGAACTGCCACGTGACCTGGTGTGTCATTTCCCCCTTTTTCATCTGAGAACATCTCGTCTCAACACCTGCATAGACAAGATTAGTTAGACAGGAATTTACTTTAGGGAAGGGAGGGTACCTGTTTTGGAGATCCTCCCTTTGTCAAGAGTAGGTCACATGACCTCACGAGTCACATCTTACCAGCCTTGCTTAAGTGAAGAGTGAGATTCTGGCATGACAGAGAACATTAATTGTCCCACAGGGTTCGGGTAACAAAAAAAACCCACAATCTCCTACAATCATTGCCACACTGAGCATAAAACACTGCTTGGAAGGAAGAACATTCTAGAATGTGCAGCAGAAATAAATGGTTTCTGAGAAGAAAAAGGCAGAAACTGCAAGAAGCAGGAAAAGAAACATGAGGACTTCCTCATCAACACATTTTATCATTTCGATAAAGTCTTGAATAGCCCATCCAGAACGAACATGTAATCCAGCCCATTCTTGCTCATTCTCTTCTTTCTACTGCATCTTCTCTTCTTGTGCAACAAGGAAACACCTGACCCAGTGCACAGCTGCCATGACAAAGGAAAGTTCTGCATTGGGCATAATTGGAAAAGAAATTCAAGATAAAAAAAAATGTAAAAGACTGTGTTGCTCTTACCCTGATCTATTGAATGACCACAGTTGGGATACTGTGTACAGTCCTGGCTTTTCAAAGCTGGTGTAGTGTTGGAAAAAGTTAAGAAGGGGGGAACTAAAATGACCAAGGGGGTATTGGTAGGGACCTGAGGGCAGTCAAGACCACAGGCTGGAAGTGTTCATTTCCATGGTCAGCCTTGCCAGAGGACTCTATCATTTTTCCATACCAATTATGGTAAATGGAGATCTGAGGTCCAGAGAACTGGAGAAGCTGCAGTGAAGTGTGGAAACCTTAGAGGAGACTGTGGATTCTCTCCAGAGTTTGAGAAAATTAACCCTACCCTGCAAGAACTCCAGAAGTGGATCTGGAGCACACGGCAGACCCGCAAGGATAAGATTTCACCATGAGTCTTGCATTGTGTGAACCTGCCAACCATCTAAGCTGAAAACCTTTGGATCAGAAGAAGATCCCTCTGCATCAGGCCAGGGGTCTACCTAGTTCGCTGTTCTGTTCACCGTGGCCAACCAGCTGCCCACAAAATCCCACAAACAGGGCATGAGTGCACCCATGTTCTCCAGCAACCGCTGTGCATAAGCATATTGCCACCAGTACTGCACAGGGATCTATTCACAGCCTTCTCCTCCATGAATTTGCCCTCTTCCAAAGTGGTGGCATCCCTCCAGCTTAAGGAAGTAAATTCCATAGTTTCATTAGGTGCTCTCAGAATGAATACTTCCTTTTATTTGACCTGAACCTCCCAGCTTCATGGGATGACCCAGAGTTCTAGCTTGATGGGAGAAGAAGAAACACGTATCCCTATCCACTTTCTCCACACTGTGCAGAATTTTACTAAAACCCCTCTTTTTTGTAAAGAAAGGAGTCCAAGATGCTACAACCTTTCATCACAATAGACCCAATATAAAAGGAAAGCAAATGATGAGGGCAGAGGAACGCAGGTGTGAGAGCAGGAAGGGTATCCCAATCAGCTTGGTCTCTCCCTTGCCATGGGATTTTTTTGGGAGGTAGGAAGTGAAGCTTCCTGGTGGTCCCAGCTGACAGGTGAGACCAGAGTGGTTCAGCTTGGCAGTCCCAGGGCAACCGCCAGACCTAGGCTAACTTGCAAATAGTTCCAGGACTGTGCCCCAATTATTTGGTCGAAACACAGGTTGCTTAGCCCTGTTCTTGGCCAGCATCAAGGTGGGAGGCTGCCTGAGCACTCTCTCAAGCTGCTTTGAGAACTGTATGTCACTGTTTCCAATTATTGCTTTTATCAAAACACAATATTGTACTCCAGGCTTTCCAGACCTGGCGCCCACTAAATATTTTAGACCCAATCTTCCCTAACCAGCATAATCAATGGAAGAGACTGCTTGGCACTGTAGTTCATCTGGAGAGCACACGCGTGGGAAAGACTGCTGTTTGTGATGGCTCTTTTTCCCAGGGTTCTTTGTGAGCGTTTTCCCACTAGGCAGTCTAGAAATTATGCATACCCTGGAATAGAAAGCTCAGTGAGAATGGACTTTTAGCAGAGGAGAATCCAAGCATCAGGAGCTTCTTTTGGGTACTGCTGGAAATGGAAGTGGTGCTGATTCTTTTATTATTATTATCATCATCGCCATTGTATCATTATTATCACATTATCACTGTGCAGCTTTATGGAAGAAGGCACATTCCCCAGTTGTTGTGGGATTGTCATTTTCTGCACCACATTACTAATTCACCTTTATTTCTTGCTGGTTGCCCATCCAGAATTTGGCCACACCAAGGCTTAACTTCACCAAGGCTAGTGCAGCTTGAGCTTTAAGTCATGCCATAGTCAAACACACATGATAGAGCTTACAACAGGGGTGCAGAGCTTCAGGCCAAGTGGCCAAAGCTTGCCTGTTTGACATCCCTGCCTAGCCCTCTGGGATTCCCAAGATGGCCATCCCTCCTTCCTCTGGCCCCAAGCACCAAACCATCATTTCCCATCCGTTGCACGGCTTTTTCTCCATTCTAAATCTTAGAATGTTTCCTAGACTCTGGTTGCTTGCCACTTTAAGCTCAAGCATGCTGGAAATTTTGGCTCCATCCTCCATGGAATTATGGTCCCTGAATTCTTCAAACTGGAATGTGGTCTTCAACATCGGGGCAGCACAGGGACACAAGGATGGTGGCCAGATTGTGAGGGAAGCATATGAAGAGAGACTGAGGGAGCTGATCTTTTCAGCCTGGAGAAGAGAAGACTCTGAGGGGATCTGTTGGTGACATACAGGTACTTGAGGGGGAACCACACAGAGGTGGGTTGACACCTGTTTTCCCTTGCAGAGGAGGGCAGGATGGCTCAGGGAACCAAGATTCAGGAAGTATTTCCTGACAGTTAAGACCCCTAGAGTATGGAATGGGCTTCCACGGGAGGTTGTTGATGCCCCATCAGTGAGGGTGTTCAAAGATAGGCTGGGCCAGCTGGAGCCGGGGGTCAGACTAGATGGCCCGGGAGGCCCCTTCTGACTCTCTCTGTTTCTGTGTTTCTACCCCTCCCTGACAGATGAATGCAAAGGGGGGGGGGGTTGAGGGGCAACTCCATGGCCCACAGTAGTCTGATCACAGGGGAGATGACATGGAAGCAGAAGCGAGAGACGAAAGAAAGGCCTGCAAGTTAACACAGTTGTCTGTGCACAGCTTCAATTAGTCCTGTGGTGATGACGCATTTGCCTCTCTGCAATGGGATCTCCATATAGAGACAAAAACAGTACAGAGAAGCAGCGTGTGCTGCCACACCCTGTCTTTAGCCATTCAGCAAACAGGTTAACTCCCAGGCATCTTATATGCCTCTGGCCACTTCGTCAGAAAACGAAGGGAAGAGGCCACACCTTCACCTCATGATTGCTGCTCTCTTCGTGACCAAAGCCTTGAAGTTATTTCTAGACAGTGTCACCTTAGCTCATAAGTGCTCAATTAAATTCTGTGCAGAACCCTGTAATTTTGACAGCCACCAGAACAACGATGAATTCTCACAGGGCTTAGTGCATGCTTTATGCTAAGCAATGTGCCCATATTGCAGTTCCACAGCCCCTCTGCATGATTCAGTCCCTCTCCGGAAGGGTGCAATTGGACAGGAAGGAACAATAGCATGGAAGGCTTTTTCCAGTGGCCATTTTCCCACATGGAATAACCCCTTTGGTAGCTTTTCCACCCTGGGATGGCCAGGAGCCATTTTCATACGAGACAGTCACTGTCCCAAGCAATACATAACAACCCCAAACGCACACATGTCTCATTCTATCTTGTTATACACAGTAGGCAGGCAAGGTTCCTACTTCTCAGCTTTTCCTTCATTTCATAGAAGTAAATGGAGAGAAGGACAATGACCTTTCCATCCCTTGTGTGGCACAAAGGCAAAGGAGTGGCGGTCAGAAAAATGAAGAACCGTGGTTAAACCCAGAGCTTAGATCTCACTGTCCTGCAGTTTGGAGTGAGGACTGTGTTCCCTGGAAGATGGACTAAGAATTCTAGTTCAGGTGATGTGGGACTAAGTACAAGGCACTGTGAAGGAGCCAAGAGCCAGGAGCCATGAGGGCTCATGAGGACAAGGAAAGATAATCAGATTTGCAGACAATACAAAACTGGGTGGAATAGCAAACACCCTAGAAGACAGAATAAAGTTCCAGGGTGATCTTGATAAACTGGAACACTGGACTGAAAGCAACGAAATAAGATTCAATACGGACAAGTGCCAAGTCCTCCACCTAGGAAAAAGAAACCAAATGCATCCATACAAGATGGGGAATACGTGGCTCAACAGAGCTGGGAAAAAAGAGACTTTGGAATAATTGTAGATAACGGGCTGAATATGAGCCAACAATACTATGCAGCTGCCTATTTTGGGATGCATTAATAGAAGTATTACTTCCAAGTCATGAGAAGTAGTAGTTGCCCTATATTCCTCACTAGTCAGACTCCATCTAGAATACTGTGTCCAGTTCTGGACACCAAGATTTAAGAAAGATGCAGAAAAATTAGAAAGGGTCCAGCAGAGAGCAACAAAAATGATCCAGAGTTTGGAAATACTGTCCTATGGGTAGAGACTGAGAGAAGTGGGCATGTTCAGCCTTGAGAAGAGATGTCTGAGGGGAGACATGATATCCTTCTATAAGTCCCTCAAAGGGGAAGAGAAGATCTCTTCTCGCTGATCCCAGAGTGTAGGACATGGAATAATCAGCTTAAGTTGTGACAAGCCAGGTTCAGGATAGATACCAGGAAAAGTGGAAGCAGTTGCCTAGAGAGGTCATGGGCTCACCCACACTAGAAACTTTCAAGGCAAAACTGCACCATCATCTGAGTGGGTTGGTGTAAACTGATGTCCTGCACCAGTCTGATGGCCTTCATGACCTCCACCAACTTCATGATGGCCTTCATGACCTCTTCCAACTCTTCTGTGATTCAGTGGGGCAGACCTGAAAATGGCTACTCAAGGTGAGTAGGCAAGGTAATGCTTTCTGAAATGGGGGTGATTCCAGTGGATTGGATCCAGATTAGTCATTCTTTAGGGTAGACCTGTTGAAAACACTGGCACTTCACTTAGTCATGATTAGTTGAAGCGCCGTTGATTTCAACGAGTGCACGTTAAGTATGACTAGATGTGAATCTAACCCATTGAGGCAATCCCTTCTGCCTCCTTTCAAACATCACTCCATAAATCTGGATCTGAACCATTTTGCTAGACCCCGATGTGTCACAAATGGCACCTGCATGAACAGGTGGGCTAGGAAAAATAGTGGGCTAGTACCTTTGGGTGGTGGTATTTACACATCTGATACAAGAACTTGCTCAATGTAGATGTTGGCCAGCCAAACCAGTTGCTACTCTCGTTAGTGAGCTTTGGACAAATGGAGTACTTTAAAAACCTAATGTGCTAGATCAAGAATTCCCTGCAAACCTTTCTCCCTCCTATTTTTGGAAAGCCAAGTAAAGTTCACCACAAATCTATCAGCTTAACTCACTATGTGAAAATGCCTCTAGTAGTTTCCTGCACTCAAAACTTAAAAACTGTTGCCAGACTTATCACTGCATGGTTTTTCAAGAGACAGAGCATTCCTACTTTCATCGATTTGGGAAAGTCACAAGACACGAACACTCTTAGTAGTAACTAAGAGGAGGAACATTGCTGGCTATTTTATATTATCTTATATTAAGATCTAAACCAAACTGTTCATCTGCCTCCAGGCAGCATTTCAAAGGATTTGAAAGCTTGGGCCTGCTCTTCAAAGACTGGGCCAAATGCTCTTAGGCACCCCAATTAGCTATGCAGTTAAGTCAAAGTGTTTATTAACAATAATCTTGTACTGCCCTTTTTATTTCCAGAATGCAATGAATATGCTGTACGGTTGCAATCCTTACAACAGTCTTGTAAAGTCGCTGGTGTCATTATACTTATTTGCAGAGGGAGGGGTGCTGTGGTGAGGCTGCATGAAGCCCGAGGCCACCTTTTCAGCTCGAGGAAGAAGCAATGCTGGCTCCAGGTTTAAAGGGCCTTTTGGTGAGATAATCCTCATGGCCTGCCCTTTGGTGGCTCCCCTCTTCAGCTGCTCTTTCTCCTCATCCATTTCTTCCTTGCTTGCTTGACCAGCAGAGAGCAGTGGGCAAGGAGTCATGATGCCCACTGCCTCCATCTCACCAATGCCATTGCCTGGACCAGAAGGAGAGGCTGGAGAACAAGCAGGTTGAGATGGGGAAGAGAGCAGCAATGCCAGGGGACTGGTACCTGTGGGCCCCTGCTGGGCCTTCAACAGCTACCCCATCGTGCCTGCTCTTGACCCTGGGCAGGGCGGAGGCAAGATAGAACCAAAAAGGTCCTCACCTGCAGCAGTCGCCATGGATCCGGTTCCCCTGAGCTACTGTGGCCACCTTGCCACCCAGCAGATGAGCTTGCTTTGTGCTGAGTCAGACCAGTGACTCAGCCAATCAGGTACTGCCTGCAGGGACCGACAGAGCCCTCCAACACCTCCACCAGAGAGGAAAGCCCAGGCAACTTCCTCCCATGCCGTACTGCTTGACACTCTAACTGGAGCTGCTTCTACATTCCCCAGGGGGTGCCAAATAGGCTGAACAAGTCAGCAAGTTGTCCAATAGTGGTCTGGTCTTTAAACCACGAGCAACAAACTACCGCAAATGCAGACAAACCAAGATCAGGAGCTTCCTGGTGGAACGCCACTGGTCCATCCTGTCACCTGAAGACCCTTTCAGGGAGGGAATAACCACATCTGCAGTGCGGCTCCCAAAGTGCAACAGAAAGCAAATCCTCATTTCCTTTTTCTGGAAAGCTGCCTCTTTGGCCAGTGGGGGAGGCCTTGTGCCCAACTTCTACATCCCAGGATTGCGAAGCCTTTACAGGAAGGCCACATCCTCTACTGCACAAGTGGGACAGAGCTGGGATGTTTTCCCCTACATGTCACGAACAGTATCATTTATAAGAGAGAAAGAGAGAGCAATATAAAGCTGCAATGTGCTTAGTCAGGAACCAGTTCTCCCTCCTCCCACCCTCTCACCCTGCATTAATCTCTTATTTATTAGTACCTTTATAACCTGCCTTGCTTCTGCTTTCGCAGAACCCAAGGCAGCTTGCACGGGTCTCCTTCTCTCCATTTTATCCTCACACCAGCAACCCGGTAGGCTGGGTGAGGTAGGCTGGGCTGGGAAGGCCACTGGTCCAAAGTCACCCAATGACCTCCATGGCCGAGTGGGGACAAGAACCCAGGTCTCCCGACTCCAAGCCCAGCACTCTACCCGCTGCAGCTCACGTGGAGCATCTTGGATGTTCTTGCATAGCAGAAGGGAGAAAAGCTAGTCCGAGGCAGTTTTGTACCCGATATAGAAAACCCAAGGACTTCTCCTAAATTGTGCACTTCTTGTCCGTCCCAAGACCAGTGGTACACACACATTTGTAGGCTGGGTTTGCTGTGAAAAAGCACATCATTCATTTTGTTAAGTTCAAATACTTTGTTTTTACTCTCCATCCTATTAAATACCCTTCAGCACCAATACTGCAGAATGAGGGCTTGCTGTCCTCACCTGCTTTGTTTCCCTTCTGGACTCTTGGTCACTCTCTGAACAGGACTTCCAAGTTGTGGGGAGTAAAAAGCAAGCCATGGATCCGGGGCAGGTGTGCCCTCTTCTGCAGGTTTGTGACCTAGGAAATCCTGAAGCTGGCCAAAACAGCCAAGTCGCCTTCCTTGTATGTCGTATTCCGCCCCTTCTCACACTGCTGCGCATTTTTGAAAGCAAGTTGCTTTTAACCTCCATGAAAGAGACCCTAAGACTGCTCTAATGTTTTTAGCCCGCTCCTAATCCCTGGTTTTTCAAAACAGCTGGCATGATTATGGCTTGATTTCTGCATACCATTTTCATAGTGTGGGGAAGTTTTTACATGTTCGGATTACATGTAAGCAGGCTTTGTTCTCCAGTAAATACAAAAATGGGACCAAGGAGGGAAGGTTTAAGTTGGAGTTTTGCACTGAGCATGGGATTGGGCCTGATGTCTCCCTTACCCCTTCTAACGCTAATCTTCTATGATTTTTATGATTGACAAATTTCATTAGGGATATGTGCAGAAAAGGCTTAAGTTCGGAGGATTAGTTCAAAGCCTAAGACTGGCATTATGTTTCAGTTTGGACCAAATACAGCAGCTTTGCTGTCATGCATTTTCCAAAGTTTCAGATGCTGCTGCATTGCATCAAACAGGAAATCAATGACTGGTTAGCAGAACTGAAAGAAATTTGCAGGCAAAGTAGCCTTCTGACGACTTTAATATCAAGTAGGTGCATGTTTTTAAAAAATGAGCAGGGAACTCTAGGTTTGCATCACTGCACAGTGATCTTCACAACATAAATGGTGAAGTGAGAGAAGGGGGCTTTTAAGACAGAAGATTCTAATATTTTTATACGTTGTATACGACTTCAAGGCTCTTCCTTCTCAATGGACTTCTGCAACTTTAAGCCAAACTTGGACTAGATACCTCTTTACACAGAGGACATGTTCCAATGGAGCAAAGCTCAGGGAGCCAAGGTTCCATTTGGAGGCCAGGAAGCACTTCCTGACAGTCAGGACCCCGAAGGCGTGGAATGGGCTTCCACGAGAGGTCGTTGAGGCCCCATCAGTGCGGGTGTTCAAAGACAGGCTGGACATGCACATGGTGGGCATGTTGTGAGTGGAGCTGGCTGGAGCCAGGGGTCAGACTAGATGGCCCGGGAGACCCCTTCTGACTCGCTCTGTTTCTATGTTTCTTCATTCTCCTCTGTTAAGTAAGACATCTGGCCATTGTAAGTCTGGAAAAGCCAGATATTCTGTGGATCTTAAGAAATGTAGATGCCCAGTCCTGCGAACTCACCCCCAGAGAAGATGCTTTGCTACAGCCAGTCATCTGAACATGAGCCACGGAAGAACCAAACCAGTCCAGTCTAAACCTTCTTTCTGATGTTCCACAGCAACGAAACATGCCCAGTCCAAGGCTAGACTCCTGGCAGATCTATCTTCCAATATCAAATCCCTTCTAAGAGTGGAGAAGCTGCAGAAGTTGCCAGACAGGGGGCCCACAGCCTGCCTAGCCAGTCTTCTCCATTATGGTGAGATGTCATGTATTCCTAGTTGAATTATAGTTATTATTTCTAAATTATAGGGGAGAGGAAGAAAAATTGACTTGGTGAAGTCACAGAGTCTTCATGTTCTTAGGCCCAAGATGAAGCGAGGAAGACAGGTGTCTGCCAACATTCAAATTAGGCTCTGCAGGTTATGGGATGCTTACATGTTGGACCTGGCTTTGCTGGGAGCAAGAAAAAGAGAATGTTGGATCTTCCATCCCTCAGAGTATAAAATCCAGCTGTTATTTGGAAAAATAACTTAAGACATTGAACACTGCAGAGTTAAAAGACAGAGTTCACGAACAATTTACTACACATCAGACTTTCTAGAACCGTCAAATAATTAAGCCAAGTGCTTTTTAAAAACGGACAAATATTAAACAAGAAAAAATCTGGATTCAGGTGTTCATTTGACATCAGAATGTTCCCATCTTTGCAGGACTGCACTCATTAGTGTTAAGATGGACAGTGCTATGCAGCCCATCCCTGGACACATTCCTTACTTAGCTAAATAAAGATGATAGGAGTCTGCTCCAGAGCTTGGAAAAGAGAATTAAACTGATATCATTCACAAACGAGTTCTTCTGAAACTCAAGTACATTGTCAACTACCTTCACTTGCTTTAGGCACTGATGCCATGATTAGCTAAGCAAGAAGCTACCTGCTGGCTTAGAGTTATATGAAGTTGCCTCGGGGCATCTAGAAACTTCTCACGCACAAGAAGACTTTCTCTCCCAGCCCACCCCCCTCTGCGCCAGTGCTCTCCCCCAGCCTTTGGCTTAAAATGCAGTTGTTTCTCCATCCAAGTACTATATCATGGGTTGTTATTGCACAAGCTGTCATTAAACTTTGCTTGTATTATTCTCACCAAAGAATTCATTTGCTCACAAGAACGAGTGAGTCCAAATACCTTCCAAAACTATGCAACCTCCGGTTGAGAGCAACTGTGTCTGTGACACAGAACAAGTGGGTTCTCTCTGTCACTAAAACCAGTGTATTTTAAATATAAGTTCAAATGCAGAATGCTAAATTTGATTGTGCATAAGGAGGAAATCGGTGCCTCCCTCCACATCCCAGTATTTCTATCCAATGGAGTCATTCTTAGTGTCACAAATATTCATGGCACTTGCAGTGTTTAACAAGCAGCCCAGACAGGTTTCTGCCCCCAAGGAGTTCCAAAAGCAGCAATGACAAGTGCAGCTCCGATGCATATGCATATCACTTGCTTCACATTATTTGATTTGCTCATCACGTAATTGGCAACGGAATGTATAATTTGGCCTCACTGCATTGGAAAGTGTTGTGCTACAAATAAGATTTGGTGAGATGAATGTTCCACATGCAGGCTGAGACCTGCGATTACTAATTCACACGTGCAATGTGTCTAGAAAAGGTTGGAGACATCACATGGCAAACATGAATGTGTGAACCAGGCCAAATGCAACGCTTGTTCGCTTTTGCATCAGGCTCACAAAATCAGCACTTTCATTGCAACTGACTGCTGACTCTGACAGATGTGAATTGCTGCCACATGGCTTGCTATTCACTTGCCTTGCATTTTTCACTCATTAAAACAGACATTGGGTGTATGTTTATCCTATGCCGAATTACTATTCATTTCCAGAGGACTGAATGATCTTGGATTCCTGGATGTACGTTAAACTGACCCAATTCCATTTGAACACCATGGTGCCAACTTTCATGGTGAACAGTTCATGAATGAAATGTTTATCAGTTGAACATTCTAATGTGCTGGTACAAAGGTTTAAGATGAGCAATTTTTGCAAATTTTCGAGAATTACTGCCCCACAGCCAAAGTTCTCTGAGTGGTTTATAAGAGTCAGTATCAAAGACTTAATTATATATTGGAGGCATCTTCATCTGAATTCAGTTTAACCAATCACTTCTTTCAGTCACTCCTTTCAAACAACAGCACACTGCTCCATGTATCCCTAGCTCTTGTGTGACAGTTCCCATCCACCCCAAACCTCCCTAGGGACCTTCTTCCGGAGAATATTCCAGAAGTACTCTTGGCTCCAGCTTCCTTTGTTGACTGCTCCATATGATGAGTAAGAAAATAAATGGATGCTGAACATACGGAATTATACTTGGTTGTTAGTCACGAAGTCGTGTCTGACCCATCGCGACCCCATGGACAACACTCCTCCAGGCCTTCCTACAGGAAGGAATTCTACTAGGGGCTTCCATATGTTGATGGAGAACAACTCCAATCATCCCTCACCATGGGTCAGGATTGTTGGGGCTGATGGGAGCTGCAGTCCAATGACATCTGGAAGCACATACTGACTGCATTACAGAATGGGGAGAAAAGCTGAATGTCCTTGGGAAGGGTTCATTCTTGGCCAACCACTGAATGGGCAAATCAACCAGAAAAAGAACCTGTGGGAAGATCAAACAATAAGGAACTATTATGGAAACATAAAGGAAGGTCATTGAAGGTGATCGATTGTAATCGTTTCAAAAATGAGAGCAGGTCCTTGGAATAGCAGGTCCCCCAGCTGTGCTCCAAAGGCCAAAACAAACATTGCTTTAAAGCTGGATCTAGCAATGTTATGTACGGGAGTGGAGGTCATATTTACTCTAGAGCAGGTGCAGGGCATCTGATTCAGATCAGGACCGAAGCACAGTATGTGGTGGGCTTTTAAAAGCAAGATGGAGGGGACTGTGCCTTCTCTAGACCATGGTGGGCAAGAAATGGGCCTCCAGATGTTTTGAACTCCAGCCCCAGCATCCCTTCTCATTATTCATCCTGACAAGGGCTTCTGGAAGTTGGTGGCTACCATACCTGGAAGGTTACCTTCTGCTCACCCCTGCTTTAGAGCAAAACAACAAGAAAAGACATAACTGTTGGATCTGGATTTAAAGTAGAGTCTTTTTTGCTCTCTATGAGATGTTTTTGTATATTTCATGTTGGTTTTCAGGAGCTGGGGAGCTACCGCTGTGTCCTAAGGCTCGCCTTCCCAACTTGTGGAAAATTCCAGGGCAAAATAAGCTGAAGTTGTGACTTAGGGCACTATATTTATTTGTAAATATGTACAGGCTCAGCAGGAAGCAACCAAAATGATCAAGGGGTTGGAGAAGCTTTTGTGCGAAGCAAGTCAAATTTAGGACTTTTTCAAAAAGAGGCAGCTAAGAGAGGCTCAGAAGAGGTTTGTAAAATGATGCATAAAAAGCTAACAGAGAATTCTCTTCTCCTTCTCCCATGGTGCTAGAGCTTGGGGTGGGGGGGTCAGACATTGAAACTGGTACCCCCCCAAAAAAGTATGTTTTCTTCACTGTACAGTTGCACAACTGATGGAACTCTCTGCTGCATAATGTGGCAATTTAGGTGGCTTTTAAAAGGGGGTGAGTCAAATTCAACCACAATACTTTATCGAACTATTCAAAGGCTGCTAGCCAAGGTAACTAAACGAATGTTATGCATTCAGAGGTGGATGCCGGTGCCCCGAAACAGTGGAGATCTGTTACCTGGAGAATTCTTGCCTGGCATACATCACCACAATAAAACATGTTTGGAGACACTCTGTGCTGCGGTTGCATCTCTTTCCAAAGCCATGTTTGTCGCAGGGGTGTTTTACAAGTGTTTCTCCAAATGTGGCTCTCTTGCTGGATTTTGCCCTTGGCAGAACCAGAGGTCATGCAAGGTAAGCCAACCTGGCCCGGAAGCTTTCATTCCCTGTCTGGAGTTAGTTGCTTGAGGTGTCCAGTCACCTTTTGTACCACCTCTGTGTCTTATGACTTTGAAGGAATGCTGCAGTGTCTAGGAAAGGCAGGTCAGTTTCACAAGAAGAGGAACCTTTCAGGAGGAAATTGGAGACAGGAGATATCTTCTCCTTTTCTTCAGGCAAGCAAGCAAACACACACACAAACTTGCATTAGGGATTCGCGGATGAATTTACGTGGGGCATGTGCTCTTCCAGAAATCAGCATCTGCTTCACTTCAGGGGACCATTCAGTTTCAGAGCTGCTGATTACGTGCCTTGAAGCCCTCTATGACTTGGTCCAGCATCTTCTCTCTTAATATTCCCTCCTTTCTCTTGAAATCAAGAGGAGGAACCTGTGAAGGAGATCAATTCACTGCTAGATGGGGGGAAAGGGATGAATTGCCAAAAAAGAGGGGCACCCTAATATGCATATGAAAATGTCTAGGGGTTGGGTGCAATTTTGAAATGATAACTATTATGTCAATGGAAATACAATATGGTGGAGAAACCAGCTTGGTGCCCTTGCTCACAGCATCTGGCAAATGGGAAGGAAGACATCTTTGTGGGAGGGGGCAGATGAGGCCTCTGCCCCCGGGCTGCTGGCTCCCAGAGAGGCACAGCAAGACCAGCCTGCCGTCGTCTCAGCCCCAGATCAAAATGTTCTACTTGCTCAGGCATTTTAAACATAAGCATGTCTTTGCACCTGTTCAAGTTTTCAGCTCTTCTATTATGACAATGTTGTTTGCAGTTTAATGATGTGTTTAAGTCTTCTGTAAGTAATTTGGTCATTCTTGTTTGCTTCCTTTTTTGTCTAATTGGCTGTGTTGCTGTACAACACTCTGGTAACCATAAGGATGTGGGGTGAGCTAGAACTAATAGAGTTGATTAATTGAAAAATAAATAAATTGCCCCACTGCTTGCTGTTTGGAGGCACAATAAGGCACTGTAGAGCATTTATTTTATTCATTCATTATTTCTTTAAAGCTTTTATATCCTGCCCTTCTCAATGTCTCGGGGCGATCTCATTTCCATGCAAATGGGATGGGATTGCTGTTTTACCATTCTGGAAGGGCAAACGGTGCTCACCGAACTGTCAGGTGAGAGTTCCTCTTTTAGAATTCATTTTGTTCCCCAGGGTGGAGCCACATGTATCTCAGCAAACCTATCTGCCCAAAGCGAGGTTTCCCAGGAGGATGCAAGTGAGGCGACTGGCAAGGAAGAACTGGTCCCCGGGAAGAATGCTTAGCCACCAGCCCCATGCTGCTGGTTCTCCAGAATGAGCGCCCTCCTGGTGTGGGCTCCGCCTGGCTTGTGGCTGATTTTGGAAACATTTCCTCCTGTTGACTTTCCCCTTGTTCGACCACTGGCCAGGTATTTTATGTATGTATGCATGTGTGTATTTATTTATTTGCATATATTTATAGGCCACCTATAATTGCCAAGGCCCTCCTAGGTGGCTTACAATGGAAAACATACCCACAGAGTCTGGCTTGCTCAGAAGTGTTTGCATGTGAACATTCCTCTTAACGACTCGCTTGCCTTCTTTTCTAAGATTCCACATGGTTAAAAGAGCAAGTTGAAAGGAAGCAATGAAAGGCTAGCAGAGGTGAGTCAAAGACGTCCCCGTACGTTTGCTCTCCTGTTACGTGACTTCTTGAAAAAATGCTAATTCCCAGAATGCAACGGTTCGGCCACATGCAATTACCTCCCATCATGACAGGGACAACAAGGTGGGCCCTCAGCTGTGCAAACTTAATGGCCAGGGAACTGAGCAGAAGGAAGGTTTGGTTTGCTAGCAGATCTCTGATTTGCTGTAGATCTGGGAAGATGTTTACTCCTAAATGTTTAACAGCAGCAGCAACAAAATGACTTATCCCCACACCCTGCATTGCAGAAATGGGGAAAGCTTGAGATGTTCTGAAGAGGGTTTGTGTGAAGGAATGCATGGTGTCACCACGCCTGCTCCTCAAAGCCATTCTTGGCTTACTCAGAATTCTGCAATTCTAAGTAGATGGTTTAATTCAGCCTCCCCCAGCCTGGTGGGCTTCAGAAGCATTTGGACTGCAACTCCCAGAATTCCCATCCAGCAGAGTCATTGCCTGGGAATTCTGGGTGCTGCGGTCAAAACATAGCTGGAAGGCACAAGGTTAGAGAAGCCTGGTTTAATGCATCAGGCTTCGGGAGATGTATCTTGGGATTCCAGCAACAATAGCAGAAATCCTGAAGTCTGCCCCACTCCTGTTATACACTATCACCCTAAACTCCAAAGGAAGCCCTACTGACTAGGGGGACTTACTCCAAAGCACATGTGCCATAGGCTTGGCTTGCAGGTTACTAAATGGGCTTAGTCCGAAATAAGCCAATATTATATTCAGTGGGCACCTGTTGAGTGATGTTCTCCCTAGAGATGTTGGCCAGGCTCCTTCATCAATGTTTTGTGGGAGGCAAGTAAAGATAATTTTGTTTACTGCGCCCTTTGTGCAGGTTGTAATGGTAAAAATGGTGATGATAATGATTATGCTGAAGATGATGATGATGATGATGATGATGATGATGATAGAAGATTATTTCATGCAGGGAAATTACAGTGTTCTCTTTCATGAAAGGAACACTGACATTCATAGTCATGCCTACAACTCCCTAATAACATTGTGTGTAATAAATCAATCTCTTTTGCCTAATAAGCTATTTAGTTTTTCTTTGATTGTGGCCAAATGTTACTTCAGACAAATCCATGGCCATCCTAGTCTGACTTCTTTTTTAAAAGAGTATGTGAATACACGATAATCCAGATTTCCTACTATAATTATTATTTGGAATCTCAGTATGGTTCAAAGCTCTTCTGAACTAAGGGGGCAGAGGATGTAAGAGGGCTTTCTCCCCACGCCAAGTGAGTATGGCCTCTCTTAGTATGAAAGTTATAAAGGAAAAAAAAATTCAGACCTGTGTTTCTGAAAGATCCAGCTGCATCGAGATTTAAAGAATCCCGTTTCTAATTTGTAATTTGACAAAAACCTCCCGGCTCGACCCTACATGAAAGACCCCCCAAATTGGTTTACTGCAGTGCTTTCCATATTGCGTGGCATGAAATGCTGGTGCAGGTTTCCAGATGATTTTCAGGGCAACTAAAATAAGGTACTATTCAAATATCAGCCTTTTCTCCTGAACATTCAGGCTCTGAGTCTTTTTTTTTCCTCTGAGGCCCAAGAGAAGAGTTTTTAAAAATCATTTTAGGGAAAAGAACCAAAGTGACCAAAGGGAAGAAGAAGGATATTTCCCTAAATATTTTTTCTATTTGTTCTCCATCACATTGTGCACCATGCTGTACCCTCTGAGATACCAGGTAGAACAAGGATCTTTCCCTGAAGCTTCTGACCCAACAGGTGCCACCGTCCACCTCCACCTGGCCATGCAGCCTTTGCCCCATCCACTAGGCCTTGACTTCCAACTCTCAGGCTCCTTGGACTTCCAAGTGTGGTCCTTGAGAGATCTGAGCTTCTCTTTCAGCTTTCTTGAAAGACCACAGGCTTGATACAAATCCATGGAGTCGGAGATGACCTAGGGCAGAGGGTCCCAAACGGTAAGGCATGAGCATCATGGAGGCACAAAAGACATATGATAATTATGTAGCATGTCACTGAAGTGTCTCTCTTTTTACTGTACAGTAACAGCCCCAGTACAGACAGGAACCGCCATGTACCAGGAGGCGAGGGCTAAGAGAGCCAGTGTGGTGTGGTGGTGAAGAGCGTGGGACTGGGACTCATGGGGCGGCCATGGAGCCAACTGGGTGACTTTGGGCCAGTCACAGACTCTCAGCCCAACCTACCTCACAGGGTTGTCGTTGTGGGGACAAGATGGAGGAGGAGAATGATGTAAGCTGCCTTGAGCCCCTTGTAGGAAAAGGCAGGATATACATCGAAAAATAAATAAATAAATACCTTTCCCTTAAGGTTTCTGCCTGAAATTGCCTCCACCCAGAGCAGTGGTTAAATAAAGGGGGACAGCTCCGTGGGTGCCAATGGGGACATTTTTTAACCCTCACACAATTAACTCAAGATGTCCTTTGATTGGCAGCTCCTTCTCTGGGTCTGATTTTGACCAAGGTGGGATTAATAAGTCCCTGTGCTGCTGTTGTTGCTGTGTGCCATCAAGTCGTCTCCAACCTATGGCGACCCTATGAATGAAAACCCTCCACAATTACCTGTCCTTGACAGCCCTGCTCAGCTCTTGAAAACATAGAAACAGAGCGAGTCAGAAGGGGCCTCCCGGGCCATCTAGTCTGACCCCTGGCTCCAGCCGGCTCCGCTCACGACATCCCCACCATGTGCATGTCCAGCCTGTCTTTGAACACCCTCACCGATGGGGCTTCAACCACCTCCCATGGAAGCCCATTCCAGGCAGTGGCTTCCTTAACGGAGTCCATTCATCTCATATTTGGCATTCCTCTTTTTCTTCTTCCTTTGTCTTTCCCCAGTTTACCTCCTCAATTTTATCAGTTAAATAATTCATCCTCAGCATCCGAATTTAGGACCCATGGTTTTCATGGCAGTGTGGTAGCTTTGATGATGTTTCCAGAGCAGAAAGATAAAAGGTTATTGAAATACAGGTTATGAAGAATGAAAAATCCTGTAACACCAAGGGGCGGAGGGGACAGAAGGAGAACTGTTTTGAGAAGTGCTGTTTTACAGCTTGCCTTCGGGGTTTGTGGAGTGATAGGAAAATGTAAGCCTTTTCGACATCTCTAGAAAATGCAGAAAAGAGGGTTATGCAGAGGATAATTTTATTACTTTAACTTTGCTATCAAGGAAGTACTTGAAGTGTTCCAAAAACTTTCATAACTACCTGACCAAGTATTGCTTGTTCAAGACAGAGAGGCAGACGGGGAGAGAGAGAGAGAAGGAGAGAGAGAGAGACAGAGAGAGAGCTAAATACATAAATCCTAATTCCAAACTGCTCCAGATTTTAGTATGCTAGAATCACTCCGAAAATATGGATTGGATTATGAAACTTTCCAAGAAGAACAGCAGGCCTGGCCTCTGTTCGTTTCATCTGAATTGAGTGTGCTCCATAAAACACTTTCTTTCCCAAGAATCTTCTGCAATCCATAATGTGGCAAGGCAGGACAACTGGAAAACATTTCCAAGGACAGAATATTCAAAAGTCAGAATCATTTCAGCAAATTGGGCCAGAATGTCACCCTTTCTGGGATCACACATCAATATTTCTGAACATAGTGTAAAAATCTAAATGCAGAAATATTTTATTTCTGAGTAGGTCCTTCTGAGATTATGCAAAAGATTCAGAACTTTGTTTTAAAGTCTGTTTGAAATGTTTAGACTAATTTATTACAGCTCATGTCTAGCTTAAAGATAGGGTCTTGTGGAAGCTTACAAAACAGAAACCTGAAATCAAGAATTTTTTTTTTGTTAAAAAAGCAAAAAAAGCATAATAAAACCAGTCAAATAATTCCACAACTGTAAGAATATTTGTTCCATTTGTTAGATGCAAAATGGATTGCAACCCAATATGCAAAATGCACCATTGTTTAGTATTTCATTGTTTTGGTTGCTACCCATTTTATCTTATTCCTATAATAAAAACATTCAAAGAAACTGAGTGACTTCAGTATCTATTTCAAAACAGCCTAGTTCTGGTTTTTGGTTTCATCAATGGGAAAAGCTTTCATAAACAGAGTTATAGTGACTGAAGAATTTAGCCAAAGCACAGGGGGAAATGATTTTAGGACTTACTTTCGTAATGTTCGACTTTATTTAACAAATATAAACAATATGCTGAAGTAGATGCACAGCTTCAATGCTCCAACCAGCAGCCAAATTCATGGCAAATCTTCAGAGAAAGACTGCGCATTGCAAATGTTGTTAGCCTGTAAACTCCCAAAATTCAACTATATGGGCTGAGCCGTACAGTTGAAAAGAGTCACTGTGAGCGATTTAAATGGTGCTGTGTGTCAGGTGTGGTTTTCCCCATCCAAACCCAGCTTATGATGCTGTCTGACTTCCCCATATTCACTTGAACTCTGCAGTTGTGCAAGTATCGCTTTCTAAAAATGGGGGAGGGGGGAGGAAGGGGAGGGGGGAGGAGGGGGGAGGAGGAGGAGATGTTTGTGCATTTATTTTTATTTTTTTTTGCATGCAAAAGAATCTTCTGACAACCCACTTTGAAGGGACTGCCAGTGATTTTTACATGGGGTTGTCTGCCAAACTGGCTTTTGCAACCGCTGGGAAAGTAAGGCCAAAGGGAGAGGAGCTGCAGCAAGCCCGGGGGATGTTTGTTGGGTGCCTGCTTTGGCAAATGGCCTGGCAAGTAAGTTCTGCTGCTCTTGACAAGTGGGCCAGTAGATGATCCTGGGTACCAACGATCCTGGGTGGGTTGCCCAGGTCTGTATTGCAAAGCAACCTACTGTGCTACAAAACCACCAAGAACAACCATGGGTTGTCAAGGGGGCTTGTTGACCTCAAGTAAGCCATACTGCAGATATTATTCTGGGTTCACACCACACCACAAACCATTGTTGGGAGCAACCCATCCTGGATTATCATGTTGTGTGAACCCAACAGGTGTTGGATTAGCTGAGAGAAAGGCCTGCCCTCTTTCGTGTAGTCTTTACCTCTTTAGAAGACAAAAGGATGATCATCTAACAATTAGCCTGCATGGAGACACTTTGCCTGGGTATCCCGGAGACCCTCCTCTTACACCAAAACTTTGTTCAGATATTGCCTAAGTTAACTCAGAAAGATAATCCTAGAATGCGATAGGAAAAGTCATTCTCGGTATATGGAACCTCAGTGGAATGCTTTTTGAAGACAAAGGAGAGCTCCCTGAGCCAAGGGTCTTACCAAATGGAAAACACACACATGAGAAAACAAAGGATGGGAAATGAAGGGAAGCAGGTGAACCCACAACTGCTTAGTTATGCATGCTAAATGACAGACGCACATTGAGTAAGGGATGCCTCTCTCACATCCGGGAGCAAGAAAGGAGTGGCACAATTTTCAGGGGCTGCAGAAATAAGAAAATGTTGTGCTTTTTAGTGGATCCGTATGTTTTTAAGAGGAGAGAAAAAAAGAAGGGATGGGGGCCTGAATGACGTAAACCACTCAGAGTCATCTTGACTAATGGGTGGTATAGAAATAAAATTAATAAATAAATGAGGAGCGGGAGAGAGGCAGGTCCGGCTGCAGAATACACTGGCAGAGCCGGTTGGAGAACTGAGAGGGAAGGAGGAGAAGCCCATGGAAAGCCCAAGGATGGCCCTGCACCAGCCAGCCCACGCAGCTGTGAGGTATAAACATGAGCTACAAACCCACCCATGGCTGCACTCTGTGCTAAAATATGTGATTAATACATTTTGAGGTCCTGCCCGCCTTGGCTGCCCCCCATCTGTCTCACCCCAGCTCTGTTGCCCTGTGCCTCTGCCTTGTCTCTGGCTGTCCACATTCTGGCTCTGAACCGCGACAAGATAAGATGAGGAAATCAGTGGGACTTAACTTCTTTCCACGATTTCAGTGGATCTACTGTAGGCATGGCCCAGTGTGGATTCAGCCCATGATATTATGTGACTTCTTTGTGCTGGTGACTCTGTTGTCTATGAGTAGCTCAGATGTTTTGTTTTGAGGTTTGCAGTCTTCAAGGGACTGAAGCAGTCAAACTGTTCCAGAATTGTTCTGTAGCATCTGGATAGAGTCTTTGTCCACAGCCTGGGAGTGTGATGGAGTTTGTTGGGTAGCCAGCAGTTCTGCAAGTTCAGAGGCTTCAGAGACAGACAACAGAAATGGTTCCATGGAAATAACCCAGAACTGTCTTCTCCAACTGGGTGCCCTGCAGATATTTTGAACCATCATGCCCAGTTTTCCCAGCCATTGGCTTGTGCTGGTTGGGGAGGCTGGTAGCTGAAGTCCAAAACATGTAGAGGGCACCACACCAAGAAGGGCTGAAACAAAGGTGATTCATCTTGGGAAACTTGCTCTAGCCCACTGCTCTGGCTCTTTCAAAACTATAGAAGGACAAATGTTGTTTCAGCAAAAATATGGCAGTGAATTTGGTAGCCACCAGAAAGCAGGAAACCAGAAGTCACCAGAAAGCTTCATGATAAATCTGCAACATTCATTACTGTCCATGTCAAGTTCAACTACTTCAGCCAAAGCAGAATCTTCTTCCTGCTTTCTGTTTCTGGCCCCAGCCTTCAGCAAGTCCTGCAGGTGAGACCTGTAATTTGGGGATAATTCACACCTTGAAGAAGATGTGAGTGATCTGGTGAACCAGTATTTGTGAAAGGTGTTTTTTTGCTGGCATTCCATGAATACAATTGTGTTGTTATTATAAAGGGTTTGGATATTTAGATTAGGTGCAGGACTGCACAATCCAACAGATACATGTTGATTGCTCAGCAGCAGCCAGGAACAATGCTTAATTAATGGTTACTGCACTGTTTACATTAGCAATTAATACCATTTGAAGAAATCTTAAGTTGTTAAAATGAGGATTTGCAAGGGGTTAGCCCTGGTAGTTTGCTCCAGTAAAAACAATGAAAGAGTCTTGTGGCACCATAAGGACCAACTCATTTAGTAGTCATTACAACTGTTTGGCAGAACTGCACATTGAGCTTCAGTTATCAGAGATCTAGGAATGTAGCAAGCACAAAACCATTTTTGTGGTCCATGGCTCACTTCATGGATGAAAGTGCATTTTAGAGACAATTTTCAAGAGGCATAAACCAACAGTAATTTTGTTGGGTTGGATCCAGACTTAGTCATGGTTTGAGTAGATGTAAGGAAATCAGTGGAGCATCATTTGGTTGGGTCTCACTGATTTCAAGGGGTCTAAAAATGATGACCCAGTTGCAATGTATGGCTGTGAAAGTTGGACCATAAGGAAGGCTGAGCACAGAAGAATTGAGGCCTTTGAATTGTGGTGATGGAGGAGACTCCTGCAAGTCCCATGGACTGCAAAAATATCACACCAGTCAATCTTAAAGAAAATCAACCCTCACTGCTCTTTAGAAGGCCAGATACTGAAGATGAAATGCAAATACTTTGGCCATCTAATGAGAAGGAACGACTCCCTGGAGAAGACACTGATGCTGGGAACAATTGATGGCAAAAGGTGAAGGGGATGGCAGAGGATGAGGTGGCTGGATGAAGACACTGGGGCAGTGGGTGTGGGTTTGAGTGGACTCTGGGGGATGATGGAGAAGAGGAAGGCCTGGAGGAATGCTGTCCATGGTGTCGTGATGGGTCGGGCATGACTTTGCGACTAAAGAAACAAGCAAATAAACAAACAAACAAACAAAAGATGAGTAAGTCTAGGGTCAACCCATGAAGTCAAGGACTTGTGATAACTGAGGGCCTCTGTGTGTAGCCTTCAGGGGCTCTCCCAGCCTTCTTCAGAACCCTCTGGAAATTCTCGGTGTCTTGCTCACAATTCTCTCGGCACAATGGATCCCCCGCTGTGCCATTCTGGGGGCGGTGATGGTTTTCAAGGGAGTCAGCAATGGTGCTGCAGAAGCAAAGATTGCCCATGGGGTGCATACTCGTCCTTCTACAATAAACAGGTTTTGCAGGGAAGTCAGTTTTGCTTGCTTTTTGAAGCCCCGCGAAGAATAATGTGACAGCCAGAAGTGAGTATGCATGCCACAGCCACCAATCCCTCCACCAACAGTTTCCATTGTGGTTTGAGGGAGGGTTTTGCTGAAATGCTCAAAAGCTAATCCCTAAAACAACACAGATGATGTTTTGAAACATTAGGATTTAAGCATGCACTGAGTGGGAGGATCATAAAAGCAAATAAGCGATTCTTTACTCTCTGGCATCTTAGACAAATGTCATTTCTATTCACCAGTGTCTGGCGCTCTGTGCATGCACACTTGCTCAGGCAAGTACTGGTGATAGCAGGTAACTTTTCTGTAATGCTGTGCTGCTGCTTCTGGTGTATGCATCTGAGCTGAGAGCCCCAAAGAAAGCTTGGAGGCAACTGGAATACGGGTTTGCAGAGCTCTCTCAGATTCTATGCAGCACAAGAAAGAGTTCCTTGCAGAGCTGGCTCCATGTTAGAGGAAAGGGTGAAGAAGCTTTTTTCCCTCCTTATTCATTGTATTCTTCCACTGCCATCCATTTTGGGTTCCCAGTGTGAGGCCTGATAGGACTCTCAGTTGCATGATGTTCCATCAAGTCATCTCTTACTTATAGCTACCCTCTGAAATATCCTGAAATGTCCTTCACAGTCTTGCTTAGAAGGCTTCCTTTATACAATCAATCCAACTCAGATTAGGTCTTCCTCTTCTTCTGCCTAACTTTCCTTAGCATGATTGTCATCTCCAGGGAGTTGTGCATTCTCATGATATGCCCAAAGTACAACAACCTCAGCTTCAGCTTCCAGGAAAAGTTCTGGCTTAATCACCTGTTCATCTTTCTTTCAATCCAAGATATTTATTCTCTTCTCCAGCAGCATGCTTCAAATCTAGCAATTTTCTTCTCGTTAGCCTTCTTCACTGTCCAAATTCCATTTCCTTACATAACAAGAGATGACAAGACTGAACATCGACATCTTAGGAATCAGTGAACTAAAATGGACAGGAATGGGTGAATTTGGGTCAGATGACCATCAGGTATACTACTGCGGGCAAGAATCCCTCAGAAGAAATGGAGTAGCCTTCATAGTCAATAAAAGAGTAGGAAAAGCAGTACTGGGATACAATCTCCAAAATGACAGAATGATCTCAGTTCGAATCCAAGGCAAACCGTTCAACATCACAATAGTCCAAGTCTATGCCCCAACCACTGGTGCTGAAGAGGCTGAAGTTGACCAGTTCTATGAAGGCCTACAACACCTTCTAGAATTAACACCAAAAATGATGTCCTTATCATCATGGGGGATTGGAATGCTAAAGCAGGAAGCCTAAAGATAACCGGAATGACAGGCAAGTTTGGCCTTGGAGTACAAAATGAAGTAGGGCACAGGCTAGTAGAATTTTGTCAAGAGAATACAATGGTCATAGCAAACACTCTTTTCCAACAACCCTAGATACGACTCTACACATGGACATCACCAGACGGTCAACACAGAAATCAGATTGACTATGTGCTCTGCAGCCAAAGATGGAGAAGCTCAATACAGTCAGTAAAAACTAGACCAGGAGCTGACTGTGGCTCAGATCATGAGCTTCTGGTTGCAAAATTTAGGCTTAAGTTGAAGAAAGAAGGGAAAAGCACTAGGCCACTCAGGTGTGACCTAAATCACATCCCTGATGAATATACAGTGGAGGTCACAAATAGATTTAAGGAATTAGATCTGATAGACAGAGTGCCTGAAGAACTATGGATGGAGGTTTTCAACATTGCACAAGAGGTAGCAACTAAAACCATCCCAAAGATAAAGAAATGCAAGTAAGCAAAATGGCTGTCTGGGGAAGCATTACAAATAGCTGAGGAAAGAAGGGAAGTAAAAGGCAAGGGAGAAAGAGAAAGATACAAACAATTGAATGCAGAATTCCAGAGAACAGCTAGAAGAGATAAGAATGTCTTCTTAAATGAACAGTGCAAAGAAATTGAAGAAAGCAATAGAATAGGGAGGACCAGAGATCTCTTCAAGAAACCTGAAGATATGAAGGGAACATTTCATGCAAAGATGGGCATGATAAAGGATCGAAATGGCAGGGACCTAACAGAGGCAGAAGAGATTAAGAAGAGGTGGCAAGATTGCACAGAAGAATTATACAAGAAAGAGCTTAACATCCCTGATGACCACGTCACTGACCTCGAGCCAGACACCCTGGAATGTGAAATCAAATGGGCCTTAGGAAGTCTGAGCAACAACAAAGCTAGTGAAGGTAACATAAACCTTGTGGAATGCTACGACAAGGTTTCAAGATGGCTAGATGGAGGGGATGCAGTGGATGTGGTATACCTGGATTTCAGCAAGGCCTTTGACAAAGTGCCCCATGATATCCTGGTGGAGAAACTGAGGAGTTTTGAGATACACCAAAGCACTGTCCGGTGGATTAGGGCATGGTTGACTGACCGAAAGCAGAAGGTAACCATTAGCGGGGAATCATCGGGATGGCGGCCAGTGACAAACGGGGTCCCCCAGGGCTCTGTCCTGAGGCCGATCCTGTTTAATCTTTTCATTAACGACATGGAAGAAGGGATGAACAGTCTGCTGATCAAATTCGCAGATGACGCTAAAACTGGAGCAGTAGCCACAACTGAGGAGCAGGTACTCCAGATCCAAAAGGATCTGGACAGACTATGGAAGTGGGCAGGAGACAACAGGATGGCATTCAATGTGGATAAGTGCAAGGTCTTGCACTTGGGGCATAGGAATAGTTGTCATAAGTACAGGTTAGGTGAAAAGTGGCTGGAGAGCAGCACTTGTGAAAGGGACCTCGGGGTACTGGTTGACTGCAGGCTAAACATGAGTCAGCAGTGTGATGCGGTGGTCAAGATGGCGAATGCCACCCTTGGTTGCATAGCCAGAAATGTGGCTTCTAGTCAAGAGGTACTACCACTCTACACGACTCCGGTGCGCCCGCAACTGGAGTATTGTGTTCACTTTTGGGCCCCTCATTACAGAAAGGATATAGCCAGGTTGGAGTCAGTGCAGCGTAGGGCCACAAGGTTGGTGGCCGGTTTGCAGGGGATGCTGTATTTATTTATTTATTTATTTATTTATTTATTAACAGATTTATAGGCCGCCCCTTACCACAAGCCTCGGGGCGGCTCACAACCTCAAAAACCTTGTAGGCTAAACACTATACAATAATTAAAAAGCCTACACAATATTAAAACATTAAAACTGGCCCATCTCAAGGTCCAAATTAAAACATACAAATACAATATAATTGAACTAAAATTTAAAGTAAATTAACATTTAAAATATTGCTTAAACAAAAAGGTCTTCGCCTGGCGCCGAAAAGCAAATAAAGACGGCGCCAGGCGAGCCTCTCTGAGGAGCGCATTCCCAGTTCCATTCCATAGATGGGGCGCCACTGCAGAGAAGGCCCTCCTCCGGGTGCTCACCCTCCTTATATCTCTCACGGAGGGTTCCCGGAGGAGAGCATCAGCTGCAGATCGTAAGGGGCGGGAGGGCGTATATGGTCGCAGGCGCTCCTTTAGGTAACCAAATGTATGAGGCGAGACTGAGGGAACTGGGTCTCTTCAGCCTGGAGAAGAGGAGACTCAGAGGGGATGTGTTGGTGACATACAGGTATGTGAGGGGATGTCACACAGAGATGGGTAGAGACCTGTTCTCCCCTGCAGAGGAGGCCAGGACGCGCTTCAACAGAGCAAAGCTCAGGGAGCCAAGGTTCTATTTGGATGCCAGGAAGCACTTCCTGACAGTCAGGACCCCGAGGGTGTGGAATGGGCTTCCACGAGAGGTCGTTGAGACCCCATCGGTGCGGGTGTTCAAGGATAGGCTGGATGTGCACATGATGGGCATGTCGTGAGTGGAGCCGGCTGGTGCCGGAGGTCAGACTAGATGGCCCAGGAGGCCCCTTCTGACTCGCTCTGTTTCTATGTTTCTAACAGTATTCCAGCTGAGCTATTCAAAATCTTAAATGACAATGCAGTAAAAGTGCTACACTCAAAATGCCAGAAAATTTGGAAAACTCAACAGTGGCCACAGGATTGAAAAAGTTCAGTTTACATTCTGATCCCAAAGAAGGGCAATGCCAAACAATGTTCAAACTACCGCACCATTGCACTCATTTCACATGCTAGCAAAGTGATGCTCAAAATCCTACAAGCTAGGCTCCAGCAGTATGTGGACCAAGAACTACCTGAAGTACAGGCAGGATTTCGAAGAGGGAGAGGAACTATAGATCAAATTGCCAACATACGCTGGATCATGGAGAAAGCTAGGGAGTTCCAGAAAAACATCTACTCATTGACTATGCTAAAGCCTTTGATTGTGTGGATCACAACGAATTGTGGCAAGTTCTTCAAGAGATGGGAGTACCAGACCATCTTAATTGTCTCTTGAGAAACCTATATGTGGGTCAAGAAGCAACAGTGAGAACTGGACACGGAACCACTGATTGGTTCAAAATTGCAAAATCATTCACAATTAGTTTCTTCATTGTTGACCTCAGCGACATGCTACGACATATTTGCAAGACATTTTCAGGCGAAAGTCACTTGTATCCAACAGGACTTAGGTACAATTCAGGTACAGGGTGCACAAAAACCCTTGACCAATCACCTGTTTGTTCAACCCTTGCCCCTCATGGCTTATTACATCTTATAGCAAGGGACTAGTGCAGGAAATTGTAAGTTCTGAGCAAGAATAGGGCAGTAACTAACTTACCCATCCTGCTAAGTGGTGTAAGTTAGTGGGTGGTGGCACGCTTGGATGAAACAGATTTTCTGGATCCCATTTCAGTTGGGGCTTGGCATTGTTTTGGTACTGAAACTACTTTGATGACTTTGTGGAGTGCCCTTTGTGATAAGAAAGGCAGAAGGAATGCAGCCCTGTTGATTCTTCTAAATCTCTCTGAAACTTTCAGTACAATCAACCAGTTTTGTGATGAAGCTCCATGGAATCCTTTTCTTTTCAGTTCATTGACTTCCTTTCATGCTTGTCCTGGTCTTAGAAGGTGAGCTGAGCTGAGAGGAAGTCTGCAAACACTCCTGGAAGTCAGGTTGCACAACCGACTACCTTCTTCTGTGCCACGTGCAGCACAAACAAGGGTGGCAAGTCATGCGCATGGAAGAGGAACAAGTCTTGCACAGTGGTTATGTGCCTTGTGAATGCTCTACACACTCACCAACTCAGGCTTGTGGCTGCAAGAAAGTGGGCTGAAGTCCAAGGATCCAAGCCCACGGAATCCAACAGATTCCCCACCAAGAAGTTCCTCACACACCCTACCATCAACCATGGTCTCAGTGCAGAGAGGTTTTCTCAGCTGGGTGTGGGTGACACACTTTACCATGGTTTCACTTACACTTAGAAGTCCATTTCCAGAGGGTGGCACTGGAGAATTTCTGCTGAGCTCCACTGCTTTTATGCTTCGAGGACCCCCAGGATTCCAGCTTATCACCGGTCCTATTTAACATAGATCTGAAATCGGATCTTTCTCATCGTATCAAACCCTTAACTGTGGAAATGGAGGGCCAGTAGTCTGAAGTGCAAACCAGACGAGATGTTTTAGTGGATGGAAATTTCATTTGGTATAACACCTGTCAGCTGAAGTAAGACTAGAACAGGGTGTACGATCATACTATGTCTGTATCAGCTAAAAATTCTCAAAGTCAGAAGAACCTGTATAAATATATAAAGAGAGTATTGAGAGTAATGAAAAAATAATACATGAAAAGAACATGTTATGATGCACAGTTTAACTAGAAAATGTACTCAGACTGGATTTATACAATAGCCAACTACAGTCCTGAAGGTAGAGAGTAATTTTTATAAATGATTCTGAAATAAAGTTGTAACAGCTGTTGTTTACACTGGAACTGTTGTAGTTGTTAGTAAAATGATGGTAGTTGTTTGTTGACAAGAACTCCGGACTGCATTTCATTGCATTACTTCATCAAATCCAAGCTGGAACAGAAACATTTCTCATGGTGGGCAGCCGAAAACACCCTCTGGCCTCTCGCTTCTCTCTTCCAAACCACTTATTATCTGGAATAATTCCTACAAAATATCTACCCCAAAAATGCCCCGAGGGATCAGATTACTCCTCCAAAAGCCTCAGAGTTGGCATCAAGTCACAACAATCTGGACATCCTGAAGGCTGCTAATAGCTCTGAGCTGCTGCATTGGGCCACATGGTATCCAAAGAACCAACTCTTTCTACCTGAGCCCCGAGACCACGACTGGGGGGGGGGGGGGGGGCTGTACAGAATGTCTTTGTCTGCCAAGGGGGCAGGTGGCTACCTGAGGGAAGGTGCTTTCCAGAATAGCTGCCTAGTTATGGAGAGGAATCTCTGGCACTACCTTATTATCCTTTTGCATGCAGGCAAAGGTATTCTTATTCACGCAGGCTTTTTAATCCCCTGTGCTCTTCAAGCAGTTTTTAGCATCCATCTTTTAGGTTTTCTCCTAAGGGTTGTTTAAGTCCTGACTGTTTTGCTCAGGGTGATGAGCCCTGTGGACTTTGCACCACACAAATCATTCTGCAGCAAAGCCCAAAGCTCCATCCTGGTCTTATCAAACCCGTTTTTAATCAAACCAGAGAACTCTTTTTCGCATGCTGGTTATATCAACCACAATGAAAATATTTTGCACCTTCTTTATGTTGAGTGTCTTGAGAACATCAAGAAATAACAAAGTGTTTCAGTCCCAGGATGCACCAAAACGAAATGTGGAAAAGTCAAGGGGGTGTGTGTGGACTTCTGTAAGTAGTTCTATACTCGAAAGACATAATGACTTTCACTGTTTTACACTTTGTATATAAGTTTTCCTAGCATGTAAATGGCCATCTATGCATCACAGAACTCTGGGCACTTACTTGCATTCATGTGCATGAATGCTTCTCTTGAAGAGTGAAAGCAGACACCAGGTTTTATAGCTCATACTAAACACAGAAAATTTGAAAAACATCCCCTTGCTTCTTTTATGCTTTCATCTTCTGCCTGAACGTTAGCTCAAGGAAAAGTGAACAGCAAGAAAAACAGTCTTCCAGCACCTTAGGGGGAAAAACCCAAATGCTTTTTATTCAGGTATAAATAGGCATGGACTATAATCCACTTCATCAGATACCTGGAACATGATGGGGCATTTCAGGCTTATAGATTCATTACAAAGGGCACACCTATGAGATGGACAGCCTAGTCAACACTGAGGGCAAAAGGAGATTAAAGGTAGGAAAGTGTGTAATTAAAGATAGTAAATGCTTAACAACAACAACAACGCCTACTCCACACACACTGCATTGCCTTAAAAACCAAGAAGAAACCATTCCAACCCAGTATCAGACTGGAGAACAACCTTAGACTACTCCTGGCAAAAGGAACTGCTTTGCTGTGGTGATGTAACCTGGAGTTACCCACAGTGCCACAGCTCCTCACACACAAACACACATAGAATATAATGGCAGACTTCCTTGGCATGGGTAGGGTGTGGTCGTTTTTAATGCTTTCTGAAAGAGAACAGTTTTTGGCATAGACGATCTGGGCTAGACAGAACATGAATGCCTGCCATTCCTGCTACTTGCTGTTGGTGGCTAGACATAAGATTGGGCAATGACAGTCATGCTAATGTTCTGGGTTTTCCCGGTGTCTTCTGTGGGTCATAATTGCTATTCTGTGAGGACAGAGTGGGAAGTTCAGTGGGGGAACTAGCAGGAAGTCTCTTCTGCATTCATGTCATCGCTCCTAACTTCTGTCTATGGGCACAGGTTGGCCATGGGTGCAACTTTGTTCGATACCATGGAAGGAGGCAGTAGGCTCATTTTTCACAAGATGGCTGGAAACTGCCCGGATAGTTCACGTCGTATCTCCAGTTCCTCAAGTGTTAGAGACCTATTCTTCCTTCTTTGGAAACCTGGAAAGCTAAGCCAGCTAGCAATCCCCTAGCAATGTTCACCCAAGGACTATAGTCTCCTGAGCCTTGGGGATATGTTGGCAACATACAGGTATGTGAGGGGATGTCACATGCAGATGGGTAGAGACCTGTTCTCCCCTGCAGAGGAAGGCAGGACATGCTCCAACGGAGCAAAGCTCAAGGAACCCAGGTTCCATTGAAATGCCAGGAACTACTTCCTGACATCTAGGACCCTGAGGGTGTGGAATGGGCTTCCATGAGAGGTTGAGACCCCATCGGTGAGGGTGTTCAAGGATAGGCTGGACGTGCACATGATGGGCATGTCGTGAGCGGAGCCGGCTGGAGCCGGGGGTCAGACTAGATGTCCTGGGAGGCCCCTTCTGACTCGCTCTGTTTCTATGTTTCTATGTTAATCTAGCTATAATCTAGCTCAGGCATCATGACTAGTAGCCATTAATGGCTTCCTTTTTCAAGCTGAAGGGCATCCAAACTGGTAGCCATCACTGCATGGATGGATTCCATAGTTTAATCGTGTGTTGTGTGTCTACTTCTTTTTACCAGTCCTGAATCTCCCACTCAGCCTAATATCTAAGCCATTGTGAGTGCTGATGGACCTTTATTGGTTTTATTATACTGTACTGTTTTGATGTCTTATGATTTTATTCTTTTAACTGTTTTGTGTTGTTTTATTGTGTGAACTGGTAGGGAAGCCGTTCTGGCAGTTATAGGCGGCATATCAATATGTGAATGAATGAATGAATGAATGATCAGCTTCATGGAATGACCCCAGGTTGCGGTATTAGGAGAGAGAGAGAATGCCTAATACAATGTCTGCATTCCATAATGACACATTCTCCTTGCACCCACCTTAAACTATGTGTTTGTCACACAAACTGGTCTTTTAAAATATGGTGTGTCTTCCCTTCCCAAACGAAATTGATTTCTCCATGGGCACCAACCCCATTGCTCTGGAATATGAAGTGACCCAATAGCAGGACCTCTTTCCAGCATCGCAAACATCCAGACGAATGTTTTCACCACTCCAATCTGTTGTCCAGTTCTACTCAAAGGTGCTGTCTACATTACAGACATACAGGTGTGTGGATCAACTGGCCAACTTTTAGGCACAACATCCTGAAATTTCTTGATTAAGGATCCCTAGCCTAACCTTTCTGCCCGTCCTATGAAACTAGTTTCCAGAATTTTGGAAAGAAGAAATTACTTGTGAAGCCAAGCTGTAGTGTGATGTGCTCCCAAATTCCTGCATGTCTCTCCCCACTAGCTTCTTTTATGTCACTGAAGCTCCCAAATTTCTAACCTATTGGCCTTCTTCCCCCCTTTGCCTTCTCTGTACTTTTTGCCATTTTACTTTTGGTGCCTCTTCTATTCACGATCTCTTCATCATAAGTTTTCCACAGCACATAGGCCTGCTATATAGAATTATACCATTAAGTTCTCAGCAGTGAAATGAGAGTCCTTGGCTTCCATAGGGAAAACCCATGTTTTTCTGATCTGTAGCATACAGTGAGGAGGGAGCTGTTCGTGATCCAGGTTAGAAGGTTTGTAGCAGCTGCATACTTCTCAAGTCCAAAGTATTTTTTAAAAACTTTCAGAAAATTAATGTTTTAAAGATGCTTGCACACATTACAGTAGTTGTCTGTGTTCTCTCCGCTTTGCATTCTGTCTCCAAGAGGGAGATGAAAAATCAAACAAGCCCTACAGGATTCCTCATGTTTAATATTTTTTGCATAAACAAGGCAAAAGATTTGATTATGATGATGGTTTTCCAAAATACACAGCTTTAGAAGGGGGACGCTTTTCTCTCAGAACACTTGCCTCAGTTCTGTTTTATTAGCGTTGTTGTTTTTCTTCTGACCCAAACAATAGGATTTGCTTTTCAAGAAAACCGTGCGTGTGATCATAAAAACATTCCACTCACGTACAGTGGGTTTTAAAATAAAGCTTTTTTGTTTTGTGACAATATGAAGATGGAGGAAGAGAGAGATTGGCAAAGAAATCCTATCACTACAGGCAAATAGATGGAAAATGCAAGCACACATTGACATTTCCAATTCAGAAAGGTAACACAATTAGATATCTCTTACCTTGTTGTTGGATACCAACACACACTAATGGCCACTATGTAATATTTCCTGTGAAAGGCTGATAATTGACAAAGGAAGCTCTTTATCTTTTTAGTAAGATTTGGGAGCGATAGGAATACCTTCTGCTTAGACAGCATCAAGTAAAAGTCTGTGCCTGCTCTATATTTCTTTCTGAATAAACTTTCCTTTCCTTTCTAAAAGAGTGGTGTATCTCTCTGTGTGTATGAATGCAAAACCAGGACTAGTTCTCTCTGCATGCACATGGAGAAGATCCCAACACTTTCCAGGGAATCTGGTGGGTAAGCGCCTCCTTTTCAGGTGTGCTGTTTCCAAGATGCCCTGGTGTAACAACATTCTAATTACTGTCTCCTTTCATAGAAACATAGAAACAGAGCAAGTCAGAAGGGGTCTCCTGGGCCATCTAGTCTGACCTCCGGCACCAGCCGGCTCCGCTCACAACATGCCCACCATGTGCATGTCCAGCCTGTCTTTGAACACCCTCACCGATGGGGCCTCAACGACCTCTCGTCGAAGCCCATTCCACATCCTCGGGGTCCTAACTGTCAGGAAGTGCTTCCTGGCATCCAAATGGAACCTGGGTTCCCTGAGCTTGGTTCCGTTGGAGCGCATCCTGCCTTCCTCTGCAGGGGAGGACAGGTCTCTACCCACCTCTGTGTGACACCCCCTCACATACCTGTATGTCGCCAACAGATCCTCTCTGAGTCTCCTCTTCTCCAGGCTGAAGAGACCCAGTTCCCTCAGTCTCGCCTCATATCCCATCCCCTTTCATGTACATTCATCCAAAGATGAACACCCTTCTTCCCTTGAGCTGTGTTGCAGGTTGCCCATGCTTTTTTTCATCCCAATGAAACTCCTTGTATTTCTCGCTCAAGGGTGTCTTCCAGGAGAACACATAGCAACCAAAGTCCTGGAATTTCTGATCAGCTGCTCCGGGTCAATGGGAGGAGCTGAATATAGCCCTGCCCAGCAGCCGATCGACAGTCTCCAACTTTATATGAACAGATGCAGGCACACAGCCTCAAAGGCCAGACGGACCAGGGGAACTGGGTGCACAGTACTCATTTGCACCCAGCTATGTAAATTTAATTGGATACCTATGTCTGCGTGCATCAAGCTGGATTGGAGCAACGATTTTTATCATTTACCATAGGAGCAATTAGCCACTGACTTTCACAGAAATTCTTTTTTCAGTTAAACTTGATTTCCTTTCGTGTTCAATAGCACTTTTCAGAAAGGTACCTATAAACTGTAAGCAAGCTGTACTTCAGCATTTTTCACAAAATCAGGAGAACGTGCTTGTAAAAGGGCTGGTACTGCATTTATCTGTAGGCCCCACCACAAACTTAGCAGCTAGAAAATCTCTTGCAATTTCTGTTAATGAACCACAGAGGCAGAACCTCACTTTCCCATGCCTCTTCTTTTCTCCTGGCTGTCTGGAGTCTTCTCAGTTCCCCAGGAGCCATTTCTGCCTGTCTGCATTCCAGGGTGTCCCGAGGTAGATTTCTTCATTGCAGTCCTGAGCTGATTTGGGGTTTTTCTACATGAGGATTTTAACCTGCCGCGTTACGGAGGCTCCTGCTTTTGCATTCTTTGCAGAACTAAGTTCAGGTTCTTTATCCATGGCTTCCCCCTTTCCAGAGGTTTTCTTTCTCCACCTTCCTCTATGCTGAATCTCCCAATCACTAGGTGGGACTATGGCATGATAGAATTGGGCAAATATACTAGGGTTCCACACTGCCATTGATGCAAATACCAGACCTTCCTTGTTAGGCAAAATGATCCCACTAGAGTGGTTGCAAAATATAAAAGAGGCAGAGGAGGAAGGTAGTGTCATCGAAAGCACCTGCAAACTCCAGCGGGCGAGGGGTCATGAGTGCAGAATCCACACCTTGTGTAGAAAGGCTCGGGTTGCATCTTATTGTAGTTTTGCCCCAGTGAAGCTGATTCAGGATCCCCTGGAAGATCCCTGGGTGGTATGCAGGATTCCTAGAAATGGATTAATAACAGCAGGGAGAGAAGAACCCTTTCCTCTGCTAAAATTAGGAAAACTGGGGAGGGGAAACAGGAATATGGATGTGTGAGAGCTCTGGCTCTGGTTCTGAAAATAAACTTCTGGGCTGACAGATGTTGTCATGTTGTTCCTCAGTTCCATGTCCACCTTTTTGACCCATTATTTTGTGCCTGGCTCCTGTTGGTGCAAGACGACGGAGGGAGGGTAGATCCTAATCTGTGCCCACCCTGACCTCACAGTCACCACAATTCAGAGGCGAAGAACCTATGGCCCAGAACATACAGTTGATTTCTAAGTCCCATCAGCTGCAGTCACCACCATGGCAAATGACCTCGGACCACAAGAGAGGTAGAACAATGTCTCCTAGAGAGCCACCACCTCCACACTCTTGCCCCCTCTTTCAAGGACTTGCTTCAGCATCCTGTGCCCTTGGCCAGCTGCCCAGTACCAGCTAGAAGTTCCACCATGATGCGTGAGAAACACAAGAACAAAGCAAGCAGCTTTGAGCCCAAGCATGGCTCCAACTAGTCCAATATAGTCAGCACCGACTGGCAATGCCTCCTTGGAAGTTCAGGAAGGTTTTCCAGCCTGACACGGAGACAGCAGGGGGCAGACCAGGGATCTTCTACTCACAGATCCACTGCACTGCAGCCCTACTTAGAGGCCACAGTACATGGATCTATTTGACTGATTTGTAAGCCGGTGCTGCTGACCACCCCCTTTCATTCTCAGCTCCACACTTCTAGTTCTTTCTGGATATCATGGAGAATGGGCACCATTTGTTGTTCACAGAGTTGACTTCCTTGAGAGAATGTTTTACCAGCACCTTTCAAGCCCTCGAAATGCTGGACAGCAGCTTTTTACAACTGATGTCCAAGTGTTAGGTCTTTGTTCTGAATCAAATTTAAACAAATAGCCTTTTCCCTATGCTCCCCCTCCCAGATTCCTGAGCACAGAGCTCTAATAAAAATAAAAAGTTCAAAGCAAGTTCAGACCTTGTTAAAATATCCACCTTATTGTTTGTGTGTTCTTCAAGTTGCTCATTGTTTTATATTGTGTGTGTGTGTGTGTGTGTGTGTGTGTGTGAAAAATTAATCAAGAGTTGCATTTTAATTACGGTGTTGCTACTAAAATAGACAGCCATCAATTGTCCTTGATTTCATGTTATGATAGATTTAGAGTTCAGAACAACCAGTATTTTAAAACTTGGTAACAGCTGAATATCTTCACGGAAACATGGGCTCTACCCTGACAAGGATAATCTTACTTTGTTTGCACAAAAATGCTGCTGCTTTGAAATGTGTAGCAGCAAATAGAGAACTACAGGCATGAGGGAAATAGCCTTCCCCTCTACCAGAAATGGGGAAGCCCTGGCTCTTCAAATCAAGGGGATAGCAGTTCCCATCATCCTTGACCATTGGCCATATCAGGTGGGGCAGATGGGAATCCAGCAACATCGTCAGCTAAGGAGCGATATAGAAATGGAATCATCAACAGCATCGACCTCTCCAGGATTGTGGTGCCGCATCTTTCCAATCCACTCCTGTTTGTGCTCTCTTTGCCACGTGCTCTTCTTGAGCTGAAAGCCACCACTGACAAAGGGCAAGAAAGAAGAAGAGATACAGCTGACAGTCATCACTCAAAGTGGCAGGCCTAGGCTGTGTTCTCCCTTTCCCCTTCATCACTTAACTGTACCCAGTGACATAATGTTATCAATTTGCCCAACAAGGCAAAGATGTTGGCCAACAAGGCAAGGAAACCATTGCGCAGAGTGCCTGGGTAAGTTTTGGTATGGAGCGGCCATTTCGAGCAGCCATCCAGCGTATTATTTAGTTCCACCTTAATCTTGCCTTTCACCATGCCCTCCTCCTGGTCCTCATCTTCAATATCCAGCAAGAGGGAAGCAATCTGGAAACTCTTGTGGCCTCTTCAGAGTTTTGCAGGACTGCTATGGAGCCTTCCGGGGAATCATGGGAACAGCAAACAGTGGGAGGTTGGTAGAGGAGCAGTGCTTTTTCCGTAAGAAAAAAGGTGCCGGAACTCTTGAAATTATTTACCTTTCGCATGTAGTCAATCACTGTACACTCACCCACGCATGTCAATTGTGTAACGAAACAACGGTTGTCGCCTGCAGTCAGCACTCAGCGTGCGACCACACAACCAATCACAAGCCGAGCAGTGCCATCACAACCAGTGTGGACAAAGTACGCATGCATCGGATTCGACACACAAGCAGCCCGCATGCACCGTTTTAATGATTTTGCCGCCAACCTGCTACGCTCGACAGGGCGATTCAAATTCAAACATCAAATTTTCAAAAGTTACTTTTAAAACTTGGAAAATCTGTTGAAAAATGGTGCCGGAACTCTGTTCCGGTGCGTTCTATGACAAAAAAAGCACTGTAGAGGAGGGATCTGTTTACTTCATGGATCATCGTTCTGCACATCCCAGACGAATCTCAGTTGTGGCAGGAACAGGAGGCCAACAGCCCGAATGCAGAGTGGTTGGCTGAACTTCAGAGCTGAGGTCCAGGGACCTGAGCCCAGGGCTACCCCAAAGGATCATCTAGCAGCAAAGCGGACCCCCATGCCAGGGTTCTCCAGGGCTGATACTGATCACGACAGCATCGTTTTTCTTCTTTTGTTTTCCCCAAAGATTTTATCGTTGGCAGCTGGCCAACCAGCACATTTTCAGCCTATTTACTTTGATTATATTTACTTATTTTATTATATGTACTTTAAAAATATTATCCTTTTCTCTAACAAAAGGATGCTTATTCCCAAGAAAATGTGTTTAGCATCAGGGCAGGACATGTAAATTCCAATTTATTCTTGCCGCTGTGATAGTGCCATAATTTAAGTGAGATTAAAATGTGAAACTGAACATTCCCAGAGGTCACATAAATAAATAAATAAATAAATAAATAAATAAATAAATAAATAAATAAATAAATAAGGGTAGCAAACAGTTTGTTTTATTTTGTGTGGGAGCTTTTGCTCTAAACCTGTAAGGCGTGTAGAACAGATGGTGGGTGAAGAAAGGGAACCAAGAAATGTTAGTTTGGTGCTTCACAACTGAAGTAATGCACATGGCCCTTGAAAGAAGGGGATCCAAGAGGCCAAGCTCAGACATTCACTGGGGTTCTGGGTGCAGGGGAGCCCCAGAGAACTGGAGTGGGATGTTTGCTGCACCAGACTTCGCTCCAGGTTTGCATTTGAGGCAGATCATATTTTTCATCCCCATTTTGCAGATGGGGTGGGGGCTGAAACCGGGGTTCCCTTGATTGTTTCAGGGGCAATAACATTTAGTATAGAGCTTTCCTTAGAAAACCATGTTATGATAGCCAAGCATATCATAAGAAGGCAAAACTCCCTGGAGAAGCTGATCTTGCTGGGAAAAGTCAAAGGCAGGTGGAGGGAAAGGAGATCAAACATGAGATGGAGGGACTCCATCAAGGAAGCTGCCACCTTGAGAGTACAGGGGTTGAGCAGGGCTGTCATGGGCAGGACACTTTGGAGGGCTTCCATTGATGGAGTCACCATAAGTTGGGGCCACCACCATCTGATGGCACGCAACCTCAGCAACAGCCAAGCAAGACTCATCTTGCCTAGTTTGACCAAGAGGCCCAAAGTAAAGAGATGGGGGCTTATGTTTGCTGAAAACTGGCAAACAAGGACCGTTTTCTGTAGGAAAGGATTACAAATAAGAAGATGAAAGCACAAACCTATGCATGTTTAGCCCAGAAAAGGCCTACAGCATGGCTCAGGCTTTTTCTGTAAATATGCATAGAATTGCACCTTCCAAGTCTTTTGTTGTTTAGTCACAAAGTCATGCCCGACCCATCACGACCCTATGGACAAACATTCCTCCAGGCCTTCCTGTCCTCCACCATCCCCTGGAGTCCACTCACGCTCACACCAACTGCCTCAGTGACTCCATCCAGTCACCTCATCCTCTGCTGTCCCCTTCTCCTTTTGCCCTCCATCATCCCCAGCATCAGGCTCTTCTCCAGGGAGTCCTTCCTTCTCATTAGGTGGCCAAAGTATTTGAGTTTCATCTTCAGCATCTGGCCTTCTAAAGAGCAGTCAGGGTTGATCTCCTTTATTTATTTATGTATTTGGTGAGCTTCTATGCCGCCCCATTCGCCGAAGCCTCGGAGCGACTCACAACAAGGATTGCCTGGTTTGATCTCTTTGCACCAAGTCTTTATACAACATGTATATACTTGCCCTGGATTGCTGCAATATGTAGTTGCAGCCACATTGCAGTCTTTCCCATGGAAAGTTAGTGAATTAGTTTGGATGCTTTGCATGCCAATGTTTGCATGTGCATCTTCTTTCTTCTTTGACCTAATGCTCTCTGTAGAGTTATCTGTTTATTCATCCATCCATCCATCCATCCATCCCATCGTTTTATATTGCCTTTTAGCTCTCAAATAGAGGAAATCACGCTATAAAATCACCATCACACAAAGTCTCAAAACAAGAAGGTAGTAAAGCAAACCCACAAAACAGAGGTGCAAGCAGGGCTGCAACTCAGTTTAGCAAAACCTAGGTGGAACATGGAACCCTTACAGTGCATCAGAGATAAGATCCATCACATTAAGTGGAACTTACTCTCAAGTAAGTGCATATAAGACCTGAACTTCCTGCCTGAAAAATGCAGCCAGGGTGGGCAATTTTGGGGAATCCAGGAGACCAATTTTCTGCCCATCCCTAAGCCAATACTGCTCCCACCGCTGCCAACACTTTTTTTAAATTAAGGTGCATTCTGTGGCTGTGGTTCACCAGAAGTGCCACCATTAGCTTGCTTGCATGCTGATGTGCACTCTCTGGGTGCTCCAAAGCCACTATGAATCCACTTGCTAAAGAAATGCAGTCAAGTCAATGGATTGGAGTCATTATTTAGGGGGGAATGGCATGTTGCCCTTGTGTTAGTCATCCCTGCTTCAGAGCAGGGATCACCTCTTTTAGCTGCCTCCAACCTGGACCCTCCAGGCGTTTGGGGTTTAAATTCCCATCAGTCCCTGCCAGCATGACCAATGGTCAGAAATGCTGGGAGTTGTAGTCCCAAACCTTTGGAAGGCATCGAATGGAATACTGTGTCCAGTTCTGGGAACTAAGATTTAAGAAAGATGCAGGTAAATGATAAAGGGTCCAGCGGAGGGCAACAAAAGTGATCCAGGGTTTGGAAATACTGCTCTGTGAGGAGAGATGGAGAAAATTGGGCATGCTCAGCCTTGAGAAGAGAAGCCTGAAGGGGGCGGGGGCATGAGATCCCTCTACAAGTTCCTCAAAGGCTGTCACAAAGAGGAAGGTCAAGATCTCTTCTCACTGATACCAGAGTGCAGGACACAGAATAATCAGTTCAAGTTGCGAAAACCCAGATCCAGGCTGAATATCAGGAAAAGCTTCCTCACTGTCAGAGCAATATGGCAGTGGAACCAGCTGCCTAGAGAGGTGGAGGGCTCTTCCACACTGGAGACATTCAAAAAGAAACTGGGCAGCCCTCTGAGTGGGAGGGTGTGACTTGGTGTCCTGCAACAGCAGGAGGTTGGACCCAGTGGCCTTCATGGCCCCTTCTAACTCTACCCTTCTATGATTCTAGATCAAGGAAGGCTGAGCTTTCTGCTGAATTTTCTCTCCTGGCCTTGTCTGCATCCAAGAAGTCTTTTAGAGGTAGCATGTCAAGAAATACCCATGGAAAGCTGTATGGTGGCTCCCAGCAATATGATCTTCAGCACCCAGCACGCCACATAACAGAGGCTTTGGAGTAACGGTTATGAGCATTATAGGGCAGCCCCCATACAGAGATGTCCTAAAATCTGTTCAGTGTATATTCCATGGATTGTCAGAAGACTTTCATTCCATTGCCTGTTGACAGAAATGGATTTTGTGCAAATGCATTTGCACAACCTCACTGTTGTAAAAGTTTGTACTCTTGAAAATGTGCAAAAACCCTAAATATACAAATCCCTGAAAAATATGTATTTTTTTCAGCCCATGAGTTAAATGCAATGTTGGCCAGTTTTATTTTTTAAAAATGCATAGTTTTCTATAATTAGATTTATATTAATGATAGGGAATTTAAAAAATATTCTGCACGTCTTGAGAAAAGTCAGTCTGGTGCAGAAGTCATGACTAAATTCTTAGAGTCTGTTGCAGATTTCTACATCACTAAGTAGCCCTGACTAGTAACATGTGCATATCACTTGCAAAGAAGAAAACAGTATGAATTTTCTTTTTTAAAAACTCTATACATAAGGATGAATGTGTATCTTTTACATGTAGCCCTCTAAAAGGAGAATAGAAAATATTGAAGTTCAGCTCTCCCTGTCAGCAACTATCCTTTCCTTGTTTTTTAAAAACAATATTTTTTCAACAGATTCAATAAAAGAGTGAGCTGATCCACATGGCATCCCATTAAAGGAGGAAGTGAAGCTGTTTAGGTCATGGACAGGCATCCAAGTGACAGAGGCTGGGTTCCAAGAAACTGTGTGATTTGCCTGCTGCCGTTTTTCATTCGGTCGCCTCCAGTGCCTCATGGCAAGCTGTTTTGCATCGATTGTCTTCAGAGGGAAGGCCTTCCAAAAGTAGTTTGCGATATAGTATGGGGGCCTGCAACTCAAAGGAAAAATGTCAGACATCCTACTGGCCATGCCGAAGCCCTTGGACATGCCTAACTTAGATTTTTGAACCAGAGCCAGATTCTCATGGGGAATGATGGGCTACACGGCCTGTTCCAACAGGCAACAGGCATTCCACTCCTGAGAAGCATCCCTGTGTGTGTGTGTGTGTGTGTGCATGTGAGTGTGTGCATTTGTGGTTTCCAATTATACTTTTCTCAGTAAGTTGGGAAACGTATGGCTCACCAAATGTTGCTCAACTACATCTCCCATTATTCCTCAGTACTAGCTATGCTGCTAGAACTGATGGGAATTACAGTTCATCAACATCTGTACCATTTTTCACCTGCTTTAACACTACTAGCTGTAAATAACAGCAATGAAGATGGAAATTAAAAGGCCTCCCCTTATGTGGCAACATTTCCTACACCTGTATTATACTTGCATAGATACCAGTGCTGTACAGAAAGCATGAAAAGAGATGGACACACTGGGATGGGAAGAAGGTAGATCTCCAGATGTTTGGAACTTGAATTCCAAGAAACCTCTTCCAGCATGGCCAGTGGTCAGAAATGCCAGGAATTGATGTCTACTTTCTGGCCACTTCTGGAGTTGACAAGGAATGGGTTATCTGTGGTCCTCCAAATGTTTGGGCCTACCATGATCCCTCACAATTGGTTGATGGGAGCTATGAACCAAAACATCTGGTGGGCTATATAAGTTGCCCACCCATGGAGTAGACCTATTGTTCTTCAGAGATATCAACATCTAACCTCAGCCCATATCATGTTCTTCTTAAAATGGAAGTTATTAAAAAGAACAAGGATCATTCAAGGTGGAAAACAGAAAACAGGGAGGGAAAACAACCCAACATTTAAGTTACTTGGCAGATTTTTGTTTCATCCATTCCTTAGAATATAAATGAAATGGAAGATATTGTTTTTTTGAAAACAGACAAGTTTCCAGCAACAACAATTTTGTACAAAATATTTTTACAAGCTAAGTTAGAAGAGCATCATTCCATTCATGGTCCACACCCATGATAACTTGAAAGACAGAACTAGAGGACAAATATTATGATGAGATGTTCTTTGTTATGAGGAAAGGTTCCCTTTTCCAATTACCATTCCTCTGAGTTCATCTGGTCCCCCACAAAGAGACGTTCTGAACTTGCATACGGTCAACTTGCAGTCTTTCTTATTAAATGTATGGGAAGGCCTCTCACCTGTGCAGTTAAGGTAAAGAATGAGAACAACACCACTCAGTTTTTCTACCATAGAAATGCAGAGTTTTAAAAAATATTTAGCATAGCACTTACATCTGTGTTGCAAATCAAAATATCTGTAGAGATTCCAACACATTTTAAAGCACATTTTCTTCTCCAAGGTTTGTTTTGCTAATTTGTCCATATCACCAAGGTCTATATTTACTGTTCTGGTACTAATGCATTTTCAGGTCTTTAAAGCTTTTAACCTTTAATCTCCTCTCATTCAAGTGAGGTTAAGTAATTTTTTTTCCTTTCCTTGTAGCCAAAAATAGGTCTTTGATCAAAGTTTCCTCTAAAAAGACAACATTCCCAAAGAGCTTCCCCTTGAAATGAGACAATATACCTACAAACCGTGGAGAAAGGTTAGGTAAAAGGGGGAGTTTATTTGTCAAACAATACCAACAAATAGATAGGTTTGGATCCAAAGTTCATCCTGCTTAGAATTGAGCCATTAAGTTCAATGGGGGACGTTCCACGCCCCCATTGGTGCAACCCTCCCAAACTGACACCCATTGGACAGAAATGGCTCATTCTGAAGACTTCTGTGCATCCCACACCCCGTCAGTTTTTCCATCATCTTTTTCAATGTTTTCCTCAAGATGGGACTTTCAGCCCATCTAGGAGAGCTGAGAGGTTGGGCCTGGAAAGGTGATAGAGGTATTCTTTAATAAGATTTTTTGTTAAAAAAAAAAAAAAAATAGGCCTCTTTCTTACCCAAGAGAATACACGCCTTTTGATCTCTATGAGGCCCCTGAGGTTCATTTACAGTGCTCTGGTTCTTTCCATGGAGGCTGTGAGGTCAGGGAGGGATGATGCCACGTAGTCCCCTCCTGAAGTCACAGTAGTGTCTATGGCGTCAGGCAGGGCTGATATGAGAAATCCGGTGGCCCTTGGAACCCTCTCTGCTTTCTCTACTTTTATTGATTCTCGTTGTATCTTACCTGTGCCTCGAAGCAGGATCAAGTCCGGATCCAAGCTATAATTGCCTCATACATTTAAGCAATACTATTAGAAACAGTTAGGAAATGCAGCAAAGGCTTTCTGAAACCTGCACGCACGTTTGATGGCATGGACCGTTCCACTCCTGAAAGACCTTGCTTGGAAGTGAGTCTGAATGAGCTCAACTCTGCTGGCTTCTGGGTAGACAAGTACAGAATTCCATGGTAAGTCACAGTTGCCTCCATTCCAAGGGCGTTTAGTCCATGGGTTCAGTCACCATCGGCTGCTTCTGGCCCAACCCAAGTGCAAACAGCAGGGGGTCCCCTTCCCTCGTCCTACACAACGCTACCCAACTTACTTTGGCCCCCAAGGCAGAAAATGCCCAAGCACCTCTTTCCTTTCCTGGCAGTACAATGGAGCAACAATAAATTCAAGGAGCATCTTTTTGCTGCCTTCTCATGATGTTTCCAATCATCTGCTGAGGCAGCCAGTTCCCCCTGCCTAATGGGAGGCGGAAGAAGAAGAGGGAGGCTGACCGTGAGATGGATGGACTCCATTCAGGAAGCTGCAGGCTCGAATTTGGAAGGGCGGAGCAGGAAATTCGGAGGGCCCCCATTCAGTTGACTGGATGGCACACAGCAGCAGCAGCGGCAATAGTGCTAGTAGTGGATGCTTTGCACCTGCAACTAGTTCTTGACACTCTTTTACATTGCTTCAAATGCTGCTTTAAAAAGATTGTTTTCTGTGTGCTTTTTTATTTAAACAGCATTTTAAAATTTAACAGCTTTTAACCTTCAGTCGCTCTGTTCGTTTTGTGATTTATTGTTTTGTTCTGTTCTATTATTTATTGAAAGTGTTGTTTTAATTGTTCTTTTAAATATTGTAAGCTGTCCTGAGACCTTGTATAATAGGACGGCATACAAAAGCTTTTAATAAATAATATAATATAATATAATATAGTGATCAAAAGCTCCCTAGAACGCTTGGTGGAGGGTGGCATCAGAATCGCCATAGTGGATGAATGAAGCTGACGCCGTTGTCTCAAGGCCTCACCGAACACAACTGGGGCTTCCTTTTGAGCAAACCCAACCAGGGCCCCATGGCTGACTTGCCTCATCCATCCTTACAGGAATCCTGGGATCCATATTTTGTGAGGACAACCGCAGAAATCAAAGACGCTTCGTGGCTAAATTAAGATCCACAGATTTTGGTGGGTCTAAATGTGCCCAAATCTGGATCGGACTCAGGAGGTGGTGATAAAACAGGTCATATAAGTCTGGCCTTGGAGAAGTGTCTAATTAATTCATTAATCTATTTTTCAAGGCATCTTAGGAATTCTCCTGTGGTCTGCATGCATTAGGGAAGTACTGATTCATATGAACTCTCCAGGCCTGTCTTAGTCCGAAACCTACTGAGATCCATAGATCAATTTTAAGTTTCAGTCATTCAGTAAATATTAATTAATGAAGAAATGCTCTGATGATGTAATATTCTAAGTAACATTCCTAGTGACATCACAGATGCACAAATATTTTCTCCAGGATTCAATCACTTAAAGAAGGAGAAAAAAAAGGAAAGGAACCTTTAAAAGGAATTCTACCACCAGGGTGTTCAAAAATAGAATTCCAGGGTGTTATTTTTTGTTTAGGGTGTAATTATAGCCTGAGTGTTATTAAAAGAAGTCTGAGGTAAGGGACTGTACATCCCTATTCACACGCTATACTGTTAATACCTCTCCCTGTTCACTTGTTACTTTATTTTTAGGGACAGAGTTATAGTGAGCTGCTAGATCACATGCACCAAGGCATTTGGAGCATCTGCAGCTGCTTACATAGCATGCGATCCAAACTGCATTCCTGTCACGAATTGTAGATCTGTGAGTGTGGCGCAACCGAAAGAGCGCGTTTATGCAGCCTGCAACCAGAGAGTCACATTTTACAAGACCTGTCAGTGCCTGGAGAGCTTCGCCATTCCCTCCCACCCACTCTGCCCACAGATGGTTTCTGATGGTTGCCCACTTGAATCCCTCAGTTTTCCAGTTGAACAACATGCCCTGAAGATGTCCAAGCAGAATTGGCTTCCCTTGCCCTTCCTCGAGAAGCTATCAAGGGTTTATAAGATGCCGCAAGCCAGCAGCTGAGGGGGTGAACGTCCTTCAGGCTAGAACTAATGCCTCTTGGCCAGAGATGATAAAGAGAAGGACTGTCAACTGGGTGTGGAAAAGCACCCCCCATTGGCCTCGTACGCTGCTCTTGTACCTTTACCAGTGCCTTGATCTTCTGAAATCAGCACAGGAAGGGTTTAATTGCCGGACAAGAAGCATCACCACTGGCTAATGCCAACATATTCAAGCCGCTGATGCAGGCAGAACTGAAGCAATTGGTTGACTAATGGAAAACACAGCTAAACGCCTTCACTTGCCCAACAGTGCAATTCTGCTGAAGATGGGGTGAGACTGGGTTGGGACAGGCTTCCCTAGTTTAGTTCCCTCCAGATGTTTTTTATTTTTTTTATTTTTTATTTTTTTATTTTTTATTTAAAAATTTATATGCCGCCCCTTGCAACAGCCTCAGGGCGGCTTACAACATAAAACACATATATTGTTAAAAACATGTACCAAATTTAAAAACTGGCCCATCTCAGGTTATCAATAAAAACATACAACAAAAATCAAAACAAGTTTAAATTAAACTTAAATTAAACATAAATTAAACATAAATTAAACATAAATTAATTAAACATAACCTAAACCAAAACATAAACATAAATTAACAATAATATTAATTAAAATATTGTCTAAATAAAAAGGTCTTCGCCTGGCGCCGAAAAGCAAATAACGACGGCGCCAGGCAAGCCTCTCTGGGGAGCGCATTCCATAAATGGGGCGCCACCGCTGAGAAAGCCCTCCTCCGGGTACTCACCCTCCTAATATCACGCACGGAGGGTTCCCGGAGGAGAGCCTCTGCCGCTGATCGTAAGGGGCGGGAGGGCATATATGGTCGCAGGCGCTCCTTTAGGTAGCCAGGGCCCAAGCCGTTTAGGTGCCCCCAAGATTCCCTAGTCTGTTGCTCTCCGTTAGCATCAATCAGTAGAACTAATGGTTAAGGTTGAAAGGAAAACTCATGGACAGTTTCTAAGGGAACTTGTGGCTTGAGGCTTGTGGCAAGGGGCGGCCTATAAATTTCCAAATAAATAAAAATAAAATAAATAAAATAAATAAATAAACTTCATCAGAGCTTCCACTGTCCCCCACTCCTTGGATAAACCAGTCTTTCAAGTTGCTATTCCTGTAGAGTTGCTGCCTACGCTCCTCACTACGACCTACTTTGGGGTCGGCATCAAGGATAGGGATGGTTATACACCTGACCAGGGTGCACACCACAACAGTGTCTGCTGTTCATCCTCCTGTTCATCTCAACTTCATCCTCCTCTGGACTATTGCTTGTTCCCCTACCTCTCTTGCCCTGGCAAGGAGAAGTAGATGATGCCAACTGCCCCCTTGCTCAAGACTCTCTGCCTGTCAAGCAAGCTGGTAGCCACAAATGAGGAGAAGGGGGGTGAGGAGAAATACCAGCTGGCTAAGAGCCTACTGAAGGTTTGGGCCTTCAAAAACCAGGCACTGCACTGACCTACCTCTTACCTCAGCCATAATTTAGAGGTGCTAAAGAAGAAAATCTCTACACAGAGTCGTTTTCTTTCTCAATCACTCAACCAAATGTGATATACTTTCCTTGGCAATGTGTCTTCTCACCTGGGCACATCAAAGAGTGACTCAAGAAGTTTGTCTGTCTGTGATGACTTGTGCACAGAAAGACCATACATATTAATGCCACATGCAAGTCTTGGCTTCTTTCTTTGCAACAGGGGTGATAAAATGACAGTGCTCCATGTCCACATTCTTCTATAGTTCTGCATGCCTACTAGAAGTAAAAATATGATTGTGTTCAATATGAACTAAATATGACCTGGAAGAACCCCCCCCTCCCCCAACTTCCCCAAAGTTTTCAAGAAGATCATGACATGTTATATAAGATGCTTTTTGTTTTGTTTTTATGGACTGCGGCATATTTATTTTACCTTGTTTCTTTGACTATTATCAGTTCTCTATTAACTTGTTGGATTAGGGCAAGCACAGTGCATACAGAGAATGCTGTCCTGGGTAGCTGCCAGCAATTCTCGCAACACTTTGGTGGCCCTCAAGCACAACTGAGTAAGGGTGGAACTAGACAGGGTGGCAGCAGCCGCAAAACATGACGAGGAGCCAGTGTGGTGTAGTAGTTAAGAGCCTGGGACTGGGACTCAGTCAACCTGGGTTCTAGTCCCCGCTCAGCCATGCAGCCAACTGGGTGACTTTGGGCCAGTCACAGGCTCTCAGCCCAACCTACCTCACAGGGTTGTTGTGGGGATAAGATGGAGGAGGAGAATGATGTAAGCTGCCTTGAGTCCTTTGTAGGAAAAAGGCAGGATATAAATTGAAAAAAAATAAAAAATAAAAAATAAATGACCTAGTCCTCTGCATGGTCATCCCGCTTTACCTGTCCGCAGGCTGTTTTCCTCCAAGCTGGACTTAGTTCTGGAACAAAGCAGGTGAGGAGAGGCGCTGCAGGTGGGGCGGGAAGGCTCAGCACTGCCTCAGCACTGCCCCATTCCCAGTCACCTGCAGCCCTGCTTCCAGTCCTCCCACCTTCTCTGCTCCAGTCAACCCATCCACATGAGTGGGAGGGCACCATCTCACTCACGTCTTTGGCTTCCCCATGAATAGCTGGGTGGCCACAGGATGCTAGACGGGCTTTGGTCTGATCTATCAGGGTTCTTCCTATGTTCTCATATTCTCCAGTCCTTCGCAGCTCCTTGGCATGCCTTACATTGGAAGGCGCATCCATTCTTGCTATCCCTTAAGAGCCAGAAATGAGGAGGCACAAAGGAGCTAGACTAGAAGGCTAGTATTGTGTCGCACCATGTCTCACAATGGATGTCGTTGCTTAAATCCTGGGTTATACATACACAATCTGCATGATCCGTTTGGGGGAAGGGGTGGAGTGGTGATTCTTGCCCACTCCCTTGAACTTTTTATGAACCCCAAAAAATCTGCTATGAAAGGATGGAGCATCCTCAGCATTTGACTCTGTGGAGTTCAGAATTGGCAAAAGTCACACACCACCACCTCCCTCTGCAAACGCTGCAAGCCTTTCCATGCATGGAGAGACCCCTCTGGATCTGGTCCACTGCCATCATCTCCGTCTGACTCAGTAAGGTCTATCCTAGTCCTGCCACCAGAGAACTATTTCATGGAATATGCCATGGACTGAATCTGGAATCTTGGACATGGAATGCACCCGTTCTGTTGCTTTCCCGGTTTCAATCAAGAGACTTTGGTACCCTCCTCCAGCTGTACGGCCTCATAGGAAACAATGACCTTAGCCATGCACACCCAATGTGAGAATTGTGTGTCTGATGGACTTATGAAACTTCATGACACAGAGGCTGAATCATGGACAGTATTACGTAGAATTGGCCCCATTGAACTTAGTGGGACTTACTCCCAAGTTAACATGCATAGGATTGTAGCGGTAGCCGTTAAGGCAGATTTCTCCAGCCAGGTGACTTGCAGATATTTTGGACTACAGTTCTCATCATCCCCATCTGCTGGCCTGGGGCCAAAATGTCTGGGGAGCATGAGGTTGAGAAATGCTTCCTCAACTTTCATCACACCACACACACCAACCTTTAATCAAGGCTTTTGCAGATTCACTTCTTCACTGCTTTCCCACTCTATTTGAGCAGTGATGAGCAAAGAGTAATCCTCAGCCATATATAAAAATGAAACTAACTGGAGGATGGTTGTTCTTTCACAATAAGACTTTCTTATTCACCTGCCTGTAAGTGAAGGAGGAACATTTTGTTGCTACCGTAAAGATCTCTTTACACTGTGTCTTGGTTGACATTGTAGCAACAAGCCACCAGGGCGAATGTTGCAGCAACACGTCGTTCCACATTTTGAAAATGCAAGCCACAGAGAAGTGTGTTGCCGCTTGACATTAAGTGGTTGGAATATTAGCAAGCCACCCAGAGCCCACAGGCTGCGTTAGGTTTGTGGGTAGCTTGTTCACCACGGCAAAACCCATGCTTGCTGAACTTGCCCACAGGGATATCAGGGATATACCACAACAACCTGTGGCTTGCCCTGCATCAAATCTTGGATTTTCAAAATGGCGGCTGCCACCCCAACAAGTTCTGCAAGGAAATATACCTCCAATGGCTTTTTCTCACATTGAAGGAATGTGAGAAAAATCCAGCAATAATCTTTTAAAAATAAATCCCAGGTGAACCCACATAGTCATCTATGGCTTCAAGTGTGTTAGATGAGAAAACCGCATGTGGTTCCCATCCCCCTCATTCAGTCCTCCTGTTGTTAGTGTGTATCCCATCAGCCACCCATACAGGATGGCAAGAGGAGCTCCTGCAGCTGCTGATGATTTTGCCAGGGAACTCTATGGTAGCTGCATACCAGAGCCATAGCAACCATGATGCTGGGTCCAGAGGATCGGAGAAACTATGCTGGAGCTGGAACCATAAAGCAGACCATTGTTTCTTCTTGTGGTTTCTAAAAACCAAGCATGCCATGCTGAAATACAATGACAGAGTTCAGATGACACAACAGGCCATCCTCAGCAAGAAACCATCATGGCTTGTTGTGTCATGTGAACCCATATTGCATGAGAAAAATGTAAGTTCTGTGCTGAGGATCCTTGAGACAAGTATAAAAAATAGCATTGTCAGTATCATACTGTCCTTATACAAATATAAGCTACAAATGTAGTTGGAAAACAGATCGCTGCATCTTACAGGGGGCACGGGGGGCAAAAAGAGCACCAAAATTAATCAGTGGCTGAAACATGCCCAACAGATACAAGGAGCGGGACTCTGTCGCTTAGCAAAGAAAGGCAAACAAGAAGAGAGAAAATTGAGCTGTACGAAATTTTGCATGGCGTGCCAAAAGTGAATAAGAACATTTCCTTTCTCTCTGTGGCCATCCCAGGAGGATGAAAGGAGGGAAATTAAGAATACAGCGCATATTTATTTATTTATTTGTTTATATTTATTTATTTTTCGATTTATATCCTGCCTTTTTCCTGCAAAGGGCTCAAGGCAGCTTACATCTCCTCCTCCATCTTATCCCCACAACAACCCTGTGAGGTAGGTTGGGCTGAGAGTCTGTGACTGGCCCAGAGTCACCCAGTTGGCTCCATGGCCGAGCAGGGACTTGAACCCAGATCGCCTGAGTCCCAGTCCCACGCTCTTAACCACTACACCACACTGGCTCTCCAATATTCAGAGTATGCCATGCACTGCCACAAGATGTTGTGTTGCTCCTACAATATAAGCTGGAGAGTTTTCCTCTTCGTTCTTTCTGGCAGATGAAATCTGAATTCATTACCTTTTTTCCAATGGAATTTTATCATATCAAGCACTAGTGAATGGACCCAGGTTTGCACAGGCTGGAAGAGCCCTTCTTCAGGTAGGGAAGTCTTCAAAAAAGCTCAACGCAGAGATCAGAACTAGATGCATTGCCCTGTTCCATTTGAGGGATGGTTAAGAATGTCTTCCCCTAGAGGCTGAAGAGGCTGTTTTTGTTCTGAATACTGATTTAAAAAAAAAAAAGATTTTTTGGTCATGCTTTGTCGTGCACTGCCCTGAGAACATTGTACATCGAAAAATGGTATAATGATTCCAACTGAGTCCTAGGTCAGGGACGGGCAGAAAGTATATCTCCGGACATTTTGCACTTCATTTCCCAACATTCCTGACCATTTGCCATGATGGTAGGATGCAGAGGCTGAACGCTGCAAATTTTACCCTTTCTTTTTCTACAAACCAAGTTTCTAGTCCTCATTTTTTTAAAAAACTGATCATGTGCCAATATGCCACCAAATTCTGCTAAAGGCTTATGAAAAAGTTGGATGTGTTTGCATGGACTGCCTGAAACACTAGAAGAGGAGAAAGAAATCTCAAGTTTATGTCCTTCTTCTCTAGATCTTCTTAAAAACTGGTGATGTTGGGGATCAGCCTTTATTCAGTGCTTACTTTGCATGTTGAAGAGCCTCAGTTTGAGCCTTGTCATCTCAAGTATGATAAATCTGATATATCAGGACTGGGAAACATCTCTGCCAAAGAGCTTGAAGAGGCTCTGCTGGTCAGAGTAGACAGATCTGGCCTTCACGGCACAATGACCCAGTGTAGCACGCCAGCTCTTTGTGTATATTTCAGATCGTGGTCTTAAGCCACGCTGTTTTGTCTGCTGTTATTGCTGCTCTCTCATTTCTGTTTTATCGCCTTCCAGGACCGCTGATGAGAAAATACATTCGATCTGGTTCTCAACAAGGTTTGTTTCTGAGAGCATCGCCATGAAGTTCTGTATCCCCTTCTAATCCATTCTGATATTTTTATATACTGTGGGAATTTAATGAAGAGATCTGTATTTTAAAATGCAAATGTCTTTAAGATGTGTTCGAGCGCCAGAAAGTTTATTCTGCAGTCTGCACGGGGGATAATTTCCTTGCAATGTAGTACAGCTGTTTAATGACGGAGTGTCATCTGTATTCCACATGACAAAGCCAGAAATCTCTCTGTTCATTGTATGTGTAAATTTGCCCTGTTGCATTATTCAAGACCAACCCCCACCAGAATTGAAACAATAAGTCACGGCCTGTCCAAGTTGGCATGCTTTTATTTTAAAGCAAAGCTAACATTATCCCAGCATCTCAAGGTGAGAAACAGGATGACACAATATTAATAGCATAATATTTTCCTTGGAAAGGGGCAAGTACCATGCATTTCAACATGTATTTTAATCTTGCCTTTGTAAGCAATCAGCCCAGAAAATCAAAAGGACATCTTCAGAAAGACTTGCTTTGAGATAATTTTGGGAAGCCACCCACCCCACTCTGCAGGAAGATAAGCACATTTCATTGCCAAAACAGCAAGGCCTGGGACGATGGGTCTTAGACCGCATGTGGAGCTTAGTCTTATTTCAAGAACCCTCTGCAAGTCATCATTGCAGACTTTTGGCAAGGGGAAAAAGAAGGAGAGGAGAAGGCAAGAGTGGCAGAAAGACAGGGAAGTAGATGGCCCACCATCTCCAACATGCACCCATGAAAGATTTTTCCTGATGGAATGTGGCGATCCCTAGCAGCCTGCTCTCAAAAAGTGGTACTTTTCGCTTGCCTGCTTGACAGCATCTGAGTGAAGAGGTCCTACACTTCGGATTTCCAGAAAGAAAAGCAGGACTCATGGAAATACATAAATGGGCCACTTGCTTGAAGCTGAGGTGGGCAAAGACTTGCAGGTGAAGGGTTGTCTCGGGCTGTGCTCTTTCAGGTTCAGAAGGCACATTGGCAGCTCACAAGGACAGAACCACAGAATAGTACATAGCGTTGAAGGGCCCATTCGGTCCGGTCCCCTACTCACTGCAGGACTCCATTCAGGATGTGCTGGGATACATCTCCTGGCTGGGAATGATGGGAGCCAGAGTCTGCTGGAAGGCTGAGAATGGCTGTGCTGGGCAGACTTGTCTGCTGACATCAAGAGCCAAGTGAGGTGCAACTAGTCATGTTTACAGATGCCTTCTCTTTCCGTTTACAAAATCAGCTGTGTTGGTTGGATTAATCTACATGAAATGCACAGGACAGAGTTGGGGTATTTGAGAAAGTATCCCCATATTGTTGTTGTTGTTGTTTACCTTCTGTTGTCCTCCAAAAGCTGCTATTTGTCTTGACTTTCGGTGTGTGCATTTCTGTAGAGTGGGGAAAGAGCAGCTATACAGAGGCAAGATTTTGGTGGGAAGTGATCACAGTGGGGGGCTTTTTTAGCCAAGTAACGCAACACAATGCAATGCAATGCAAAAAGCAAAGCAAAGCAAAGCAAGCCTTCCCTGCAGTGTGATCTGGGGCACTCATCCTGCCTGCATTTTGTGAACAAAGGGATGTGGCCAGCACACAGCCTGTTTTTAAGCCATGCTGCAGTTTGATCTTCCAAGGAGCAAACCAGACTGCCTTGTTGTGTGGGGTTTCTGAACAAAGCCACTGTCCCTATTCTTGCCATAATCCTTCTATCGTATTCAAATTGCACCTCTTGTATCTATAGCTCCTATTTTAATTCTACTTTATTGAATTAGAAATAGTACTATTTCTGGCTGCTTAGTAATCTGCCCCCTCCCACTTTCCTCACTGTGTCACCTCATAGCCATCACTGGGTCAAGAAGTCAGGTATGACCCACCTCTCAGTGGAGCCAAGACTCTCGGGAAAGCCGGGCTGGCATTTTTCACAGGAGACCGTCCTTCACCAGAATTCCTTGTTCCTCCTGAATTTACCTGTAACTGTCAGCATAGCTCTGGGAAAGCATTTTCCCAGCAACAATTCTCCATTTTCCCCTGTTGTGATGGCCCAGGTAGCCTGGGGTGGCCTGGCCTTGGAAGGGCAATTAAGACCCTTTGCTTCACAAAAGAGCCTCTCCTAATTTGCTTTACAAAAGAGCCTCTCCTGAAAGGGCTTTGAAATGGATCAGCCTTTGGCTTCTGCCTGGGTGTGTGACTGGAGGGACTTCATGATGGGTGCCTGCAGTTTGAACTTTACCATTCAGGTAGAACTCTAAGAAAGGGCCAACTAGCTGTATCAGAAGAAAGTGAGAAAGGAAAAGTTTTGTGCGCATGGACTGGGCAGGGGACAATGCAAATTAATGGGCAAATACTTTCGCAAGTTTCATCCAAAGATGGTCAGAAGAAGGACCTTTTTTGACACCTCCAAAAATATTCCCGAGGAACCATGAATAGCTTTGACTTGATCCTCACACAGCGCAACCCTAGCAATATTCATTCTTGCACAACAAAAAAAATTCCTCATGAGTGTTTTATATGCTGTATCAAATCTAACGAGTTTCTTTAACTCAGCAGTCAAACTACCTTGGGTTCTGTATCAAGCAAGGGACTTTGACTTGTTAAGCCAAATATTTAACTACCGCTTGGATTTCTAGTATTGACTTGAAGTCTTTATCGGGCCACTCCAATTCATCCTTGTCAGATAATAAACCCTTTGGCCACAGGCCCTCCATTTCTCCACAGGTGTCAAAGAAATGTATTGCTGTAATTTATTAAAACCCAAGATGACAGAATCCCCATTAGCACAATTGTTAGTCGATGCCAAAAGGTAATCTTGTTACAAATATTACCTCCTTCTCATCTGTATTATTTTCCGGGTGGTCTGAAAAGTTGATTCAGAAAATAACGCCACAAACAGCAACTTGTAGTTCCCGCGGCCAAGCAGCCAGATGTGTCAATAATCAGTGCAAATGAGAAACAGATGCTGGTTCATCTTGAATAATAAATATAATGAGAATACTTCCTTTGGTCTGTTAGGTCTTCTGCTAACTACAAAAAAGAAAGAAAGAGAGAGAGAGAGGAGAGAGAGAGAGAGCAAAGCAGAGAAAAGAAAAAGTCATGAATTTTTATAATCCATTTCCTTGAGATTATCTATCCTTATTATCTTGAGATGGCTGAATTCCAAAACACATTTGCCATGGTTTGGTAGACCTGTGACGTCGTGTGTGTGCAGAAGCATTTCTAGCCACAGCTGTGGAGCGACCAGAAAATGACCATTGGCGCATGGTGCTACTTCCAACTATAGTGCGCAATCCCACAGCAGGACTTGGGGTTTGCTGGGGTAGAAACAAGACCCATGCACAGTGTGGAAAGGGCATGCGATGCAGGGGCAGAAGTATCAAGCATTCAGCCCCGCAGACAGGCATCACCACTATTTTTTTCCATTGCTATACCACACTTGGGGGAAGGACCCAGAGGCTGAGTGCAGTGCCCAAGTAGATCGTGGTTGCGGAAGGCTCTCTGACAGGTATTGTGGTCCTAAGCTATTTAAGGCTTTATAGGTTAAAATCAGCACCTTGAATTGGGACTGGAAGCATTCAGGGAGCCAATGCAAGAGGGCCAGAACTGGTCCTACAAGGTCAGATCTGTGGGTCCCGGTTATTACTCTGGCTGCCATGTTTGGCAGCAGCTTCGGAACCATCTTCAAGGGCAGGCCCATGTAGAGTACATTGCAGTAATCTAATCTCAAGATTACTGAAGCCAAGCTATCCCTGTTCAGATAGGGGTGTAGCTGGGCCACCAGCCGAAGGCACTCTGAGCTACTGATGCCACCTGAGCCTCAGTCGACAAAGGAGCACCTGTAAGCTACAAGCCCGCTCCTTCAGGAGGAGTGTGACCCTTCTAGAACAGGGGGAGCTCCCCACATCCAATCAAAGGAACCACCCACCAACAGGACCTCTGTCTGGCCTGGCCTGAGTCCTCATTGTTTGCTAGCCCTCATTCAGTTCACTGTTGCAGCCAGACACCGGTTTAGCACATCCACAGTCTCACCTGCTGGAGAAATAAAGAAATGTGTGTTATCAACACCCTGAGGGTAATGTACTCCCCTTAAGAATTAGTCTCTGGCAATACTCTGAAGGATAACCTCCTTCTGTAGGTACCTACTCAGACTCTGAGGTCATCTGGGAGGTCCTTCTCCAGGAGCCTCTTCCAGAAGAAGTGAGGTGGCTGGCTAGCAAGAGGAGGGCCTTTTCGGTTGTGGCACCCCAGCTGTGGAAGGAGGGATGCCTGGCACCCATTTTGTATTCTTCTTGGCACCAGGTGAAGACCTGTTTATTTTCCCAACATTTTAACATTTTAACTTTTCAACTTTGTTTTATATATTCCGTTTTATTCAAAACCACTGCTATGCTTCTACGCTGAATAATAGCAGCTGTGATGGCTATTATGGTTTTGTTCTTGGAAATTAATTTGTGTATGTGTGTCTTTTCACTTTTGTTCCATTTTAACATTTGCTAACCAGCCAGCCAGCTTCGACAATTGGGCAGTATAAGAATGGGAAAAAAATAAATAATAAGAGTTTTAAATTAAACACTGCTAGTATTTTGTATTTTAGTCCTTCCCTGTTACCCATGGGTCTTGCTAGTTTTGCTTTGGGCTCACCCACTGCTGGAATGCAGGCAGCAAGAGCTTCTCTCCCAAGGAGCCCTCAGACTGAAGGATGACATGGGCCATTGATGTTACAGATCCATGTGATGCTCTTGCTGCGATGGAATGTCCCCTGGTGATGCTTCCAGCACAGGTGGCTCCCTGAAGTTCCTCTTTGATTGATGTCTTTTTAGAGCCTGCGTAAACAATGATGGCTCTTCCAACGTGATCAATTGTTTTGGCTTCAGGACGTGATCCGGAAGTGAGGCACTGGTTCTCAGGTCCAGGCTGACTTACCTGGGCAGTTTTTGCTTTGAACGCAATACCTCTTGGAGGCACGTGCCATAAATCCATCCTGCCTGCTTGACATCTCCTGATCTCAAAGGCTGGGCCAGGACCAAGTTGGGATGAGGTCTAGTTCTCACCATATTGGTGAGAACTACTAGAACTACTAGAACTAGACTCTAGTTCTCACCATATTGGTGTCATTTGGCACACAGTGCTCCATGCACACGGGGTTTCCAGTCCAACTGACACTGATGACCTTCCAAAGATGCATGAAATCCACATGTGTGCACAACAGCTTCAAGCCACCACCCACTTATGGATGACATATGAAGTGGCTGAGAGGATAAATCATGCCTTAGAAGATAAACATGACTTGTCTGATAAAACATCTTGCTTTTTTTTCTCTTTTGGTGTCCCTGTGAGTTCAGTTATGGCCCTGATCCATATGGGAGCTGTTGGGAATGAGTCCTCCCCACTAGGTTTGCTGTCAATTCCATCTGAGTCTTGCGATGGCCAGGATCCACTAACATCACAAGCAATGCCAGCTCCAGGCTTTGATGGATCCTTGGGCAAGACACCCTCCATGGGCTTCCTTGCTAGGTGAGGCTACCTTCTCTCCGGCTGCTCTTGGTCCCCGTCTTTTTATGGCTGCTACCACCTGCTGGCTTGCTTGGCTGGCAGAGAGACAGGAGCAAGTTGGCCTGGCATCAGCTGCATGCTTTGGCACCACCTCCATTGTCTGGGCCAGAATGAGAGGCAGGCGAGCAACCAGGTACAAGGGGAGGCGGGTTCAACAAGCAAGGGAGAGAAGGAGAAGCAACTCCAGGGTGCTGTTGCCAGTGTGTCCTTACTAGGGTGTGGGCCTTCTATGGCTGCCCAACCATCCAGATGCCTCGATACCAGCTCTGATCAAGAGGTCTTTTGGCCCATGCAGGCGATAGAACTAAAGGTGCTACTGCATAAGCATTTGGCAAACCCTTTCTGCAGAGCTTTTTCTGCACGATGCACTCCCCACTCACCCTCCCTTTTGCTTATTATTTTTCCCAGGGCTGTCTTAGTCCACATTGCTTCTCAAATTCTGCTCTCCAATTGTTATTCGTTATATGCGAAAGACTGTCGTCTCCTTTGAAGTCACATCATCCTTGCCTAGAAACTTTGATGTAATGCAAAGCTCTTGAGCAGAGGGTGAAGATCAAAGGCAAATATGACAGCATTGCTGCTTCTGCTGCTACTGGCCCTCCCAATTGGAATGGGGAAGCTGACATGCCCTCCCCTGCCTTGGCTCCGTTCCATGAGGGTTGTGCAAGACGGCGATGCACGCCATGAGTGAAAACCTTTGCACCAAGCCAGTCACCACCCTGTAATTCCACCTTCCCCAACCTGGCACCCTTCAGATATGTTGAACTGCAGCTCCCAGCATCCCCAGACGGCATGCTGGGAGATGTAGTCCAACCCATCTGGAAAGTGAGATGTTAGTGAATGCCACAATTCATCCCTAATATGTTCCTGGCTGCAAGAGGAGGGAAGCGAGCCTGTGCGCCTACTTACCTGCCCCACTGAACTTCTGAGCAATGCATCAGATGGCTCTGTGAATCAGGATACCCAAAGAAATGATGAGTACCAGGCTTGGGAGAGCTGAGTGGAAGCTGGCTGGCATCTAGTGAACAAGGGGAGGCCCAGTGGCCAAGCTAGATAGACTGGACGAGGGATGCACAATTTGTGGCCCTCAAGAAGTGCTGGCCTCTATCTCTCATCAGCCCTGGCCAGTGTTGTAGGCCAAAAACATCTGGAAGGCCACCCGCAGACAAACTCTGGGATGGATTGACCAATGGAGACTGCAGGCCACAGCTAAGGTGGATCAAAGTACAGGCTTAATAAACAGAAAGGGTACAAAGCTAGGACAACCTGGAGTGAGAGACAGAACCAATTTGTGGGAGTGAAGTGTTAAGGATGCAGCATGGTACAAGGAAGGGCTTGTCTGTCCCTCAAACAACTGAAGCAACTGTAAATTGAGTATCTTTCTCTAAGTCAGCTCTCATTTATGCATAATAGCATGGGATCAGGGTTTGAGGTGAGCTGTTCTGGAGCAGATACGGCTGTTATCGTATCCAACCATGCTACTGACCTTGTTAGGAATGGTCAGAATTCTGCTTGGTTTGTTTTTTGATAACACCTTACCCAAAGCAGCAAATTTCTTAAATGAGGTAGATGGAAAGAATTTGGAATTTAAACAAAATGCAAGTTGGTGAGAGCAAAATAGACAGATTTGGTCACTGAAGCAGAGAACTGAGTGCTTAGCTCCTGAAAGAGTGGCTTCAAATCCCTGTCTATACAGCCACACATGTGGTGCCAAATTAGGTGTGGCTCATGGTTACCACCTCTGCTTTTCTGTCAGGCTCTTCATTTTTCATGGCAACATGCCAGGCAGCTTTAGAGTATCTTTGAATTGAACCAGTGCAAACAACTAAGAATCTCATTCCATTTATTGCATGGTATGAACCAAACAAAATGTACCTGTCTTTATACACAGGGCAGAAAGAGCATTTCTTAAGAAGTGAGCAAAATGGACAGATCTGTCCATTCCTAGCCTTTTCTGCCAAGCCTCCTGGTGCCATTGCATTAAGTTCACCACCCCAACAAAAACCATTTAGAGCAACCGCATTTTAAATCTCACGCCATAATTGAGCACTATTTGTTAAACCTGCTTGTGAATCCCCTGCCAAAACTTCTTCCACTGCTGAGATCAACCCTTAACCTTCCATTTTCTCCAAAGTTCACAGGGCCTTTTCATTTTCTTGCCAGGTTTCTTGACAAATCTTCTGACAAACTATTCAGCTGAGGAATTCTCTTCTACAAGTTAAAGTGATGGGCACCAATTTGGAGGGCTTTAAAAGAGGGTTGGAGAAGTTCATGAAGGAGAAGGCCACTGATGGCTGCTAGTTGGGATGTCTGGATGTTCCATACAGTACACCAGCTGAACTCATGCCTTGCCTGTGAGACCCCAGTGGGCAGCTCTTTGGCCGCTGTGTGGACACAAGGCTGGACTAGATGGACTAGATAGTCTAGGCCAAAGGGGCTCTTCTTATGTTCTTACTTTATTTGACATTTACGACAGAACAGAGCTATTCCAACAGAGCTGCTCCATCCCCAACACCCAGTCCACCACTTTACTACTTCTAGTTGCACTTCTCTGCCTCCTGGACATGCCTGGAGTACCTTTGAAGCTGTAGATCAGTCCTCCCCAACTCAGAAATCTCCAGATGATTTGGTTTACAGCTACCATTATCCCAGACCATTGGCCAAGCTGGCTGGAGCTGATGGGATCTCTAGTACAAAGCATTGGAAAAGTTATACTTTGGGGAAGCACATTGCAGCAAAACCATCAGTGACCTTCTCTTTTCCACTTCTGCCCTACTGGGACTTCCTGGTGTGGGTAGGAAATTTCATAGCAGGAGCAAAGAAGGCATACCCTGCCTTACTTATGCGAAATGACTAGCCTTGTGTAACCATGCCCAAGGCTGCCGTCCTTAAATATGCTTATCTTACTTGCCTGGCTTGCCAGCAGCACACGACCAAGCAAAAGGGCCTTCCCATCGCCTTGCAGGTGTTTACGTGTGCTCTGCCTTGCTTTGCAATCACCAGCTAGCTCAGACTCTCTGGATTATACCAATGTCCACGAATCCCAAGCAGCATTTGCGTACTTGTAAGAAAGGCAGTTTCTTCTATGCATTGCAGTGTCTCAAAAGAACCCTCATTTGTGGAGAAACCCTGCAGACCCGCTTGGAATCTCGAAAGGATTCTGGGGCACATTATCCGGCACATACTTGGTTCACGCTGGGCACCTGGTGGTTGATGTGCCTGAAGAAGCAGAGCCCTGGAAGGTACCTGGTATGGCCAGGACCTTTACTTTTCGTACCTGTTATGCAATGTTCTCCTCCCTGATGCATGTCAAACAGTCCTTCTCTTCTGTCCCAGAATGGGCCATTCCCATAGTCCTCTGTGGAAAGTATACTCTATTTGTCTTGTCCAAATCCAGCATGGAGATAAAGGACCATACAAAGGAGACTGCAAGGGCCTTCAGGTTGCCTATTCACAGTTAGTACCTGGAGAATAGACTGATTTTGATCAGTAATCTGCTCATGTTTGTGAAATAGTTTGGCACATAGAAACCGGAAGCCACAAAACTGGCTAGTCTTGCATCACACATGTACACAAATTTTTGCTTCTTTGCTTTAGGTAGCAGACCAAACCTGAGTTGGAAAAGATACAGTAGAGTAGAACTTTTTTAAGAGTAAATGTACTGAGGATTTTTTTCCACTTGGGATAAGGGAAAAAAAGACCACTAAGATGGCAGAGAAATAAGAGAGAAGATTATAGCATTATGGATTCGGCGGAGAGATTAGATTCTGCCTCTCCACATAATATTAAAAGTCAGGATCACCCAATAATACCTACTGGCACTGGTTCTGGATTAAGGGGAGAAAGGGAAGGCTATCCTCAAAGAGGCATCGTACAACAAGAAAATAGCACTGTACTTTAGTCAAAATAGGACGAGATGTAGGAATCCAAAGTGATTCAGCACAGATTCGGCTTCCTCCCAAGATTCAGATTGTGTCCAAATCTGTTTTTGGTCTGGAAGTCATGAACCAGGTAAATCTTGAGTAGGAATGGACTGACATGTACATCATAAATGCTTATTTTTTCTTAATTTAAGTACAAGTGACATTTCCCCACTGTCCAGCCTCTTCCACTCTTTCCTGTCCTATGTCTTATCCATGGTTGCGCTTGGGAATGCCCACTAGGCACACAGTCCTCCCCACCTCCATTATGCCTCAGGTGGGCAACTTTTAGCCCACAGGCTTAGTGCAGCCCAGGCTGACTTGGGTTTCTCCATGAGCCAGTGTGGTGCGGTGGTTCAGAGCAGAGGACCGGGTCTCAGGCAGCCTTGGTTCTAGTCCCCGCTCAGCCACAGAGCTAAGTGGGTGACTTTGGGCCAGGCACAGACTTAGGGTTGCTGTTGTGGGAATAAGACTGAGAGCAGCCGCAGGAGAAAGGTGGAAGCCACTCTGAGTTCTTAAGGGGAAAAGTGGCATATAGATCAAACAATTAAATAAATAAATGAGCCTACCCCCTCGCCTTCTTAAGCCCCCCTTGCCTGGGGACTACTGGGGGCTTTGGAGGGAGGATGAAAAGGATCCCCTTATCTTTGAACTCTCAAATCAAGGACTTCACTTTTATTGGAATGAGACCATCATGAACGTAATGGAGACTCAGCAAATATCTACTATTAGCATTAGCTAGCATATGTAGAAAGAAAAAGGTACATTTGCCAAAAAAGAAAAAAAATCAAAGAAAATAAATCCCTTTACATCTGATATTTCCCACTTAATTATGGGCTGCTCTAAAATCAGTTACATTGCTAATGAGTGCACATAATTTATTCCTATCAACTTTGGCTCACACCATAAAATATGAATAATTGCATTTTCTGTTCTACTCGCATGTAGGAGCATGCATTTACCTTCTACTCAGTGGCATGTGCTGATGCGAAGGGAGTTTTTGCTTCATCAGAATATGTTAATTAGCTTTGCATGTTTTTAATTAAGCGCAGTTGAATGGGGGTATAGAAAAACATTTCCATCCTTCCATATTTCATCTTTTGCAGGTTACTTGATAATTATTTTCTGTGTTAAGACACAAAGCATTCAGGGTTCTGAGAAACTTGCAGGTTTTTCATTTCCAACTGTAAAGTACACAATTAAACCAAAATTTAATTAAACTTTCATTGCTTGCAGCAGTTGTTTAATCACAAGACAATTAATTATGTTTCCAAAAGTCTTCATAAACAGGAATCTTTTTAAGTTAATGGCATGTTGGCACATTCTCCCAAAAATAAAGTGTATATTAATTTTTAGATCTTTGGAAATGTTTGCTTTTACTTTGCAAAAATGTACTCAAATGAATTGTGTCTAATCAAATTCATGAATTCCCCCTACCAAACAACCTTAGCCATTTTGCAGGCAAATTGAGATACCCAGGAGTTTTTTGTTCTTTTCTTAAAACAAATCAACAAATCAAAAACTCCATTCACAGCAGTGAGGAAAAAGATTTGTGGGTGGGCAGAGAACAGAAATTTAGCCAGAAAGCAGGTATAAACAACCTTTTAAAAAAAGTTAAGTATATATTTCAAAAATTGTAGTGTTGCATTATTTTATAGAGTTGTTTATTTTACTTCTAGTTTTAGTGGAAATGTACACCATTCAGAGAGCCCTACCTGGGCTGTAAGCACATTCTAATAAAGGAAGGAAGGAAGGGTGTGTGTGTGTTTGTTCAAATTCATGTAGTCTGGGGTGCGGGGTGTATCACTGCATGGATTTTAATAAACTTCAGCAAAGGTAGACCAAATGCCAACTGTGATAACACTCTCCATTGCATTATAGGAGGCAAGCATTTGGGTTTTTTTGAATGTTGCAATATTAGTCATTTAGCTTCCAGAAAAATCAATTTATGTTGACCATGCAAGCAGATAAGTAATTTAAAAGAACACCATGCATCAGTATGTGTTAATGAGTGCTCCAATGCCAGGTTTGTCCATATTATAACCTCTTTCCCAAAAGGAGTGACTACTGGACATTGCCAAAACATATGATTAAAGGAGCATTAGCAGTATTACATTTCTAGCCATTAGCCAACTTAGATGAACCCTAACTAAAGAGATATCAGGGCATCCAATAAATGTGAAACAAGAATTTTGCTGACATAACCTGAGCTCCATTGAGGGTCCAGGCACTAAAGAGATGATCCATTGATTAGACCAAATTAGGACAATCCAATTCCCTATCCAATAAGTATCATACTTATTCTCTGATAATAAATATTTGTAAAGATTGATAATGGGTCAATATAACTGCTCAGTCTCAAAAGTGTTGACAATAGCAGAGAAGCTGTAAAAACTGGTAGGACCAAACCCAGGTTATCAGAAATGTTGCCATTGAAAATATTGTTATTTGGCCAAATCTGGAAAAAGCAGAAACTCATACTCAACCCCCAGTAATTGATCCAAAGGAAAATTCAATTCACCCATCCAAGTTCACCATAAAAACATTTTCTTACTAATTTTTAGGGCTGGATTTCACCATAAAGGTAATTTAGTAGTAACATAGAAACAGAGCGAATCAGAAGGGGCCTCCCGGGCCATCTAGTCGGACCTCCAGCACCAGCCGGCTCTGCTCATAGTATCCACAACACGTCTCTGGCAACAAACTGTGGAAGGAACCCTAGCTAGCTTGATATTGCAAGAGCCTGCCATCCAGGTGGAAGAGGATTTAGGCAAGAAGATCCCAGAATTCACCAAGCTGAAATGTCTCATCTAAGTGGGGAACACCAACGTCGACTAGACAGGGCTAGTCGAACACAGACAGGGCTGGTGATATGCAGTGAGATCTACTAAAGCTTTTCAAGGATAGTCACAGCAGTGAAGAACCACTCCCGCAAAAATGTACGCAACAGAGAATTAATGTTTTCACAACCATTTTCCAGGTGTAGATTGAGGAATACCGCATGTTCTTTATTCAATCAAGGTATAATATTCAGTTTAAGTGCTTTAACCTTCTTCCACAAACTCAACTTGAGCAATGGTCATCTGTCCATCTCCCATGCAATCTTCTTAGCCTTTTTGTTCATGTTTAGCTTAACCATTAGAGCTAAATTTCTGAGGATAATGATTCTCAAATAAGTAATGGAATCCAGCTATCAACAAAATTGCCATCTAGCTAATGTACTGGTGATATATTGTCTCTAAACAGCATCTATTCAGACTTTGATCAGTTAATTGAACAATCAGAAGAATTAATTAACTGCATCAAAGATCAAAGATCAAAGATGCAGTGAATGCCTGGAGTTGCAAAATAAATAGTAAGAGACTATCAGCATATAGAATAATTTTAGATTGATGGTTGGACACAAAGCCATTCTATCTAATGGGATATGCCAGGGCTTTCAACAATAAATCCAATCTCAATGGAGAAAGCAGACGTCCCTGTCTATTTCTCCCAAGTATCAAAGAAAGTTTTAAAAAGACTGTTAATCATAACTCTAGTTGTAGGAGTGGAACATAAAAAGTAACACGTTTCAAAAATTCATCAGGAAAGCTGAAATTACTTGGTGTAGCAGAAATGAATTCCCAGTGGATTTTGTCAACGCTTTTTCAGCATCCAAAGAAGCAATGACAGCATAGTTTTAAACTCTTCTAAAACAGGCAATTACATATACAACAAATTGGTTCCATGTCTATGTTTAATAAATCTTACCTAGTTTGGTCAAACAAACATTCTAATAATTGGTTGCAATCAATCACTCAAAGTTGCAGTTATTTTTAATATCTATGCCATAGTACCACATTACAATTTTCATATCTATGAAAGCAACAGAATGAAATTCAGTAGGGACAAATGCCAAGTTCCACACCTAAAGGAACCAAATGTAATGTTATAAGGTGGGAGAGTCTTGGCTTAACAATGCTACAAATAAGAAGGATCTTGGAGCTGTTGTAGATCACAGGTTGAGGATGAATCACAATGGGATGTGGCTGCAAAAAAAGCTAAGGCAACACTGGCCTGCATTGCTAGAAGTATCGCTTCCAAATCATGTGAGGTCCCACTTCCTCTCTATTTGGCACTAGTTACAGGCCAGTTCTGGGCACCACACTTCAAGAAAGATGCAGCCAAACTGGAACACACTTCAGGAAGGATGCAGAGAAACTGGAACAAATTCAAGGAAGATGCAGACAAACTGGAACACATTCAAGAAGGATGCAGCCAAACTTGTTCAGAGAAGGGCAACAAGGATTATCTGGGGAATGGAAACAAACCCCTAGGAGAGGTTGAAAAAGCTGGGCATGTTTAGCCTTGAGAAAAGAAGATTGAGGGGAGATATGATAGCACTTTTCAAATACTTGAAAGGCTGTCACACAGAAGAGCACCAAGATCTCTTCTCAGCCATCCCAGAGTGCAGGACACCGAATAACAGGCTCAAGTTACAGGAAGCCAGATTCCATCTAGATATCGGGAAAAATTCCTGACCATTAGAGCAGTACAGCAATGGAACCAATTACCCAGGGAGGTTGTGGGCTGTCCCAGCCTGGAGACATTCAAGAAGCAGTTGGACAGCCATCTGGGATGCTGTAAATTGCAGTTGAGCAGGAAGTTGGACTCGGTGGGCTACGATTCTATGATTCTGTGATGGAATATTAATGAAATGGGCTGATAGCACAATAAATGTGACCTTGCTGGGTTTAGGGTGTGCTGCACTGCTGACCATCTGTCAGCACTGCCCCATATTTAATCTGTTAAAAAGTGCCATGGGCTATCAATGCCTTGAGAGAAGGCTCCAGCCCATCACAACTAGTTTCCAGCACTTTACTAATCAATTCCAGGGAAGAAATACCTTGGGTGAGCTGCCTAACTGGCCACAAGGGTGAGGCTGCTGTCCCATTCAGGGCTTAGGAGAAGGGATCCTGTGGAGAGGAGCATTTTTTCCAACCGCACATGGAGCTGTTTTCCTATTTTATTGGTAGACCGTATGGATTCCTTCATAGATCATTTTATCATTTCACTTTATTGATACCAGCTGACTTGTTTGGTTTGCTGATATATGGATGTGTGTCCTCTTTTACAAGGGACAATCCTCTCTTTGAAGAACTGCCATTTAGCTGAAAACAATTCCCTAGCTCAATAGATGGATTTCACTTGAAAGATGACAGACCATCTTCCAAGCTCCGGACCAGGAGCTTCCAAGTTGCCATCAGGACAAGCCTTAGTGAGATGAACTGTACGTCTATTAAATGATAATAACAATTTCTAAATTTGCATCTCTATGCATATATTAGCATATGCAATTTTATATGAACTGGTGTCCTCTTCTGTCTTCTTTCTTGGTGATGTCTATCCATAGACTGCCTTGGCTGTCGACTCATTGAAGGTTTGAGTATTCATTCTGAAATGAAAGGCTAGCAAATATTTTTGGCCTTACACAATGGCCCTTGGTGTCATTTAATTGATACATTATTTTGGATAATGTTGGGTGGTGGTTTGTGGCTTCTAAAAGAGCTAATGAAAAAATATTTTAATGCACATCTGTTTGGAATTAAGGTAAAGCGGATTGCGTTAGGGTTTCTTCCGAGTCAACATGCGTAGGGTTGCAGGGTCAGTCAGTGCAGTATCACTTAGGGTGTTGGCCTGGGGAACTGGGGAACCGGGAAGACAGTTTCCAGCCCCCGCTTGGCTATGAACTCACAGGAGGACTCTGGGCCAGTCACTCAGTCTCAGCCCAACCTACCTCACAGAGTCATTGATGCGAGGAGAAAATGCAGCTATCTAAGTTTCCCAGAGTGTCTCACAAGAAGAAAAAAAGTGGGTTATAAATCCAATGTAATAATTTGGAACATGGAAAGCAATTCATCCCAGACTAGATTATTTTCCCTGTTTTCTGAGTTTTGTCTACTTTGACTGGCAGTGACCCTGGTCTCAGGCAGGGGTCCTTCTCAGCCTCATTCCTTTTAACCGGAGCTGCCAGAAATGGAAACTGGAACCATCTGCATGTAAAGGATGCGATTTTCCAGTGAAGAACGGTTCCTTCTCAACCTCAGTGCATGCAGGAATGGATCAGACTAGAAGTGAACCTTCTGCAGTCTTCCGTCGTGACATCACACGTCTCCCTTTATTGCTTTACAACCATATTGACAGTTACCATCATGAAAAGTATGGCTGCCAAACACTGCTTTGTCACAGCAGGAAAAAGGAGCAGTGTATTGAATGTCTGCAGCGCCCATCCTTGCGTCTGCACCATCGCCTTGCGTCTCCTTTTATACATAAGAGAGTGAGAAACATTTGCATAAGTATAGCATCTATTTCATGTATGTGTATAGGATGTGGGATAAGAGAGTGGGTCATATTTGTACATATGTGACAATACCTGCCAGACATTTGGATAATATTCTAATATACTGATGATTCTTATGGCTTTAGGAGATCCAGAACAGTTTGGGTCATGAGGCATTGTTGCCTGTGGCATCACTGAAATATACAGGGTTATCCCCCATTTCAGATACTTGAGACGCTTACGGTTCAATCCTGCACCTACCTACTCAGAAATGAGCTCTCTGGCAAGTGTGTCTAGGAGTTCAGCTTTGATGTGAAAAGTCAAGGACTGAATCTGGAACTTTCTCTATAAAAAGCACTCTGCAGTGCTCTTTCAGCGTACAGAGCTCTAGCGTATTAGGTCGGTAACATTTACAATAATTATATAAGCTAGAGCAGCATTTATTTGTTTAAAATATGCTGCCTGCCCAAGGTTGCAGGCAGCATAATTCAAAACATAAATATTTGATAAACATTGCAAGGAAAAACTGTAGTTACAGCAACAGATCAGAAATGAAATGCAACCCTGTATTGCAGGGTTTGGGGAGGGAGCTGAAGGCTGCAAACATGATGGGCTAGCCTATTCCAGCTGAAAGCTCTTCCTGCCAGTAGTGAAGACTTAGAGAATCATTTCAACCTTTTAAAGTGGAGAAAAAACTTCATAAAAGATACGGAGACAATGGTGGCCAAGGAGAAAGGAAATGGGCCTATCTGGAAAGTCCTGGGAAGGCTGGATTTGAGCCCCTTGGCCTGCTGTTCCCCACCTCTCTTGTAAGTGTTAGAGTACTTAACCAGAATAGAGAGCAGCTGTTTTTGGGAGATCATTGCAATAGATGATTCTACATAGAAGCAGAGAACCACAGTACCTGATGGAACGCCTCTCCCACCTGCTATCTACCTGGGCACTATGATCAAGAACTGGGCTGCCTCTTCTGAGGGAAGCCGGGTTGGAAGCAACAAGGAAAAGGGCCTTTTCAGTGCTGGCCTCCCGAGTTATGGAACAAGCTCCTCACTGAGGCCTGCCGGCACCGACCTGACAATCTTTTTGGTGCTAGCTTAAGACTGTCCTCTACCACAGGGAATTTAATCCGTTTACTGGGGCTTTTTCACTGCCTAAACATGTCTTAAGATTTGCTTTAAGTGATTGTAATGTTTTATATGTGTGTTAACTCTGGTTTTCAATTTCTTATGGTAAACTTTTTTCATAAAGTTTCAACGTGGTTTGACTTTTATTCTGTTTTTTATGTGTTGCTGCAAACCGCCAAGAGAGCTTCGGTAGTTAGGTGCTATAGAAATTGGATGGATGGATACTGGACCAAGCAAAAGCAAGTTGCATGGCTACACATCCACGATCTGTAATGAAGGGAAGCGCCCTTTGTCTAAACTTTTATTCTCACAAGCAACGATGGCTTCCTTTGCACCTTCCTTTGGTGTCATTTCTACTCTGCCTCCAGCCCTTCTATCATGGAGACTCCTTGGGACCTTCCCCAGATGGGCACTGCATGTGGAGGTCGTGATGGCAGTCTGTGCCCTCACCATGCTTCTGCTCCATGGATGCTCTCCAGTTCCAGCGATGCTTCAAAGGGTCTTTGTCCATGGGGATGGGGAATCCCAGGCTGTCCCACAAAAATTCAGGTTGCCTGCTCTCCCTCTTCAAGCCCACATTCAGTCAAGGTCATGCCTTAAGTTCAGACTGGTAGCTTGAGGGCAGGAACTGTCCAGCTGCCAAAGTTACACCAGCGGCTGGGGAACATGGTATAGAGGGTGCTCCTGCACTCATGTCCTATTTGTCGATTTCCCACTGGCCACTGGTGGGCTGCTGAGTGGACAGACGGGCCTTGAGCTGATCCAGCAGAGCTTTTCCCATTTGTTATCTTTACAAGCCACCCTGGGAATGTTTTTGGATCAAGAGGACTGGATACATACTGCAAATGAATAAAGAATAATACAATGCTACAGGGGGAGAAATTGTGCAGCAAGCTAAGGTGGAATTTTTTTCCTTAATGTACTGAGGTCTCTTTTTGACAGGGAAGAGGGTTTTTTTTTATTGTCCCACTTTTTTTCTTTTTGCAGGGAGAAGGCAAGGAACCCAAAGCAGCTTACTTAATCCTCTTTCTCTCTAAGCTACGTCCACAACAAGCCTATGACGTAGCTAAGAGTGAGGGCCAAATTCACTCCATGAGCTTCCACAGGGGGACTAGAAACCAGATCTCCTGAGTCCATCCTACAGTCTAACCACTAAGCAACACTGCTTCTTCAAGCATGGAATACATGCTTCTCAACTTCTTTCTTACAAAGTATCATCTATTTTAACTTCCTAGATTCTGACCACCTTGTTCTGCTTCATGTGTAGACTGGAGAGCATTTTGTCTGTGCTGATAATAAAAGTCCCTGATGTGTCATCCACACATTAGAATTATCAGCTTATCATCAGAAAATAAGCATGGACGTGTGTGAACCAGCTTTCAACTGAAGACAAGAATTGTTATTTTAAACACAACCTCCCCACGCATCTGATTAAACGAAAAATAACCTTTTTATTTGTGTTCTATAGGTGTGACATGTACAATTCATGTGGGAGTGTCAGTAAAAAGTCTGACATTTTATAAATTAAAGCTGTGTTCACAGTGGTATTCTTCAAAATTGCTCACTGTTTTCAGTTCAACACATTCTGGATCCAAAGATGAAGCATGCAGAATAATGTACCTTCCTGTAGTCTGACCATGATCTCAGTGTATGGATATTCACCACCATCTTTCTCTACTAGGGCACTCTCCACCTATCTGAGCAGAGTTCTCCCTCTCAGACTCAGCAGTAACAGACTCACCAGCGTTTTTTGCCAGATGTCTTTCTTTCCCTTACAAGTCTCTGAGCATACACAAATTGGAGCAGTGAACCCTCTCTGGCCTTCTTCATCCAAAGCTTTGCTTATGAACCCTTCTGCACCTGTCCCTGGGAAGAGGAGCACTGTGGAAATGGGCTCACTTTGGCTGCACCTGGAGCTGAGTCCGTTTCAACAACCGTCTTGTTATCAGAGCTGGGGCTGTCAGTCCTGCCAGGATCAGCCAACTCCCCCTCATACATCTCATTCTCAGAACCTGAGCTGTCAGTCCCGCCAAAATGGTCAGCTTCTCGTGGGTGCCTGGGAAACTTGCCAGAACACACATATGCAACACCACCATGCCAAGGATAAGGACGCTTCCACTCTGTTTCTGAGGAAATATTTACCTCACAAAGCACAACATGGCTATATCCTATACCATTGCCATGCCTATGAAGAATACAGACTCTGTTTTGGGGTGACTGAGCAATACTAGTGTCTTTATATATGGACAATAAGCCACCATCAACTCCCTAATTCAATATAGTTGCACTAAATGTTAGCATCGTCTTTCCCAGAATCAAATGCTGAAAAATTAAAGGGACAGGACTGATTTGAACCCAGGATAAATGGGCAGAAGTTGAATGGTGATCTTCTTGTGGCTCTTTGCGCAATTTGCTATACATCATTCCAGCACTCTAGCTCTCAATGGCGTAACTGTTGCCATGTTACGGACAAAAAATAGACTGTTAGAATACCCAGTGCAGAGCCAGTCAGATGTGGATTTCTATTTGCATAAGCAGCGATGGTTCCTAGGATCCACAATGTAATTTGCTCCACCTGCTGAGCTGCCATTTTGTATCTGAGTCCTGCTGGTGGACTTTGGGCTGTAGGAACCCCTACTCACACCACAACAAGGAAGTTGACCCACAACACCTGAGGTCTGTTTCTTGTATCTAAACCGTAGGATATACACATGGCTAAATATATTAAGGAGGATGATTGAAATACAAGAATTATGTCATGCTAAGCTGTAAAGCTTTATTTATCCTATGTGAGTTCCTTCTTGTATTATGCTCAGTTATTAAACATTCCGCTGGCCTTTGCCATCAGGGAATAAAATACTTCCGAATATCCTCACACCGGAGCACAAGTGCTGCTGACCGGCATTGCACGACTTCTCCTGGCATCCCAGAAGCCTCTAGGAGCTTGGCCCAACCAATTTGGTCCTCTCAGGATTCCATTTTCTTGTCCAATGGGCACTCAACATCCAATGCCAGCACCAGGACTCCCAAATCACCCGCACAGGCCCCTTCCTTCGGTGAGTCTCCTTGGCCACCAGCATAGTCACAGTTGCTATTTCTTTCCTGCTTGACAGTCAGGCCTCCAGGGAACAAGCAGGCACAGCCTCTACTGCTGTTCTTTTTTGCTATTGTCTGCAGCAGAGCAAGGGACAGAGGAGCAACCAAATGGCAGTGGAGAGATGGAGGGGCAACTCCATGGGGCCACTACCGTTGACCCTCTGCTGCCCCCAGCAAGTAGCCCTCCCTTCTCACATCAGCCCTGCTTCTGATGCCCACTCGGCAGGCTCCATCCCCAGGGGCTGTTTGGGGCACAGCCCGATTTCGGCATAGCGCTCCCTTGGGATTTATGACATACTGTACATGTTGGGATCCTCACCAGAATGCCAAGATCTCCCTCTGCTTACTTGGCAGTCCTGTTTCAACTCCCTTTCTGTTGGGACAGGAGCACTGAATTTGTTGTTGGAAGGAGTAATTACAGATCATGATAGCAAAGGATAGTACACTGCGATCTAATCTTGAATATGAATGTCTTTTAAGGAGAATGCAAGTCTGGTGTGTTAGTTAAAGTGCTGGACTGGGGACCCAGGAGATCCAGGTTCTAGTTCCCACTTGGCCATGAAGCTCAGTGGGTAACGTTGGGCCAGCCCCAGACTCTCAGCCCAACCTATCTCATAGGGTGGATGTTGTAAGGAGAAAATGGAGCTGTGTTTGCCAGCTTGGGTGGGAAAAAGATACAGAAGAGAAGAACAATGAGAAGAAGGCAAGGTGATGATGGTGATGATGATGCTAACCCCTTTAGCACACACCTGCCAGGCACAATGGAGTGGCTACAAGCAGTTCAGCCGTGGACTTGCCCTTGATGAGCCTTAGGCCTCTCTCTTTGTGCAACAGGTTATATCATTCTAGGACTGAAATACTGGGCTTCTGAACTGAAGATCATCCAGAAAAATCCCTCAAAGGGAGGTCAAATATCCTGCCCTGAAGCATCCCAAGAGAATGAGGTCATATCATGGATCTGCTGCCAGGTTACATAACATGCTACAAGTCAAGGGTAGGTGGGAGCAAAGAGCGCCTCCTCAGAGGTGTTTGGAGGACTAAAACTGCTCGGTGCAAAGCGTTCGGTGGCAGTGCAGGCAAACCTGCCTGGTCGTACTCTCGAGCGAGGGGTGAGGTGGGAGCCGCAGTGCGAAGGCCGATCTGCTCCGAAAAGAACATTCCGTGCCCTCTTCAAAAACATGCCAATCACTTTGACTCCGAACATGAAAGCCAGTGGCATTCCCCTCGTCCTCATTTCAGGAAAAAACATAATTAAGTTTTTTAATTACTTATACTATCTGAGATTCTGCTCATTACCTCAAAGAGCAGGGTTTCCCCTGCTAGCTTCACCAGTCAGGCAGACTCCAAATGAGAAGTTCTCTATGCAGCACACTTCACAAGTGGCCCTACTCTCTGTTTTAAAGCAAGCGTTCCCTCCCTTGGGGGAGGATGGTCTAGAGTTTCACTCCTCTGATAGTTAGAAATGTTCTGATCTCTGCCCTAAACTTACTAATTTACAGCTTAGGCTCATTTATTCTAATATCCATGCTGTCTTTTAACTCTTGAAAAACAAAAAACAAAAAAACCCCTCTCTTCATTACTCTATTTACTCTTTCATGTGTAGTTCAAAAGGGCTAAATGTACACGTGTTACCACAACAAGAGCTCTAAGCATGACAAAAAGTAGCTTTGAAATTCCTCGTTTCTTTTCTTTGAAATGAGAAGTGCATAAATATTTGCTCTGAGGAAGAGCGGTGTGGATAGGGCAGCCAAAGAGGGCCGGTTGTAGATAATCCAAGCATTGACTGTGATTCTCCAGAGAAAACACTGAAGGTGTGTTTACTTCATTGGTACCTGCTCAGCAATGGCCCAAGTTAGTTGTGTTGCTGTCACAACTAGATTGCCAATGGCAGTTGGCTGAGGGCCTAGAGAAGCATGCAGGGCTCACATGAGGTGCCACGGCATAGTTTAGCTCAGAAAATTAAGAGCCTTATAGGATGAATTCCCCGTCTCTGTCTGCCTTGAAGGGGAAGCAGCTGGAGGGTACTATTGGGGTTAGGTGGCTACTTCATGGTATCACCAAAAAAGAGGGCACCGATTTGCTGTAGGAACATAGAAATATCCATTTAGAGATTGCAATTCTCCTTAGCTGGAATGCCATTCATCCCACCCAAGTGTGAAAGTCTGCCCTGGTGACCAGGGCATCCTGTTCAGTCTGCCCTCCAGTGCATTTATTGGAGAACTTCACAGCCCATCTGGAAGGCCTCCTTCTGGTGGTTCTATATTTTTAAGCCAAATATGGACAGCTCTTCTGATAGGGCACAACTCTGAAACACAGAGCAGCCCTCTGGCATCCCTTCAACAGAGGACTGTGCTCTGCAGAAAAGGACATATGGGCCAGCCCAGATCTTCAATGGTGCCACTTCTCCCCAGACTAGATCTGTACTGGTGTCAACTCTCCTACAGCCAATACTAGTTCCTCGTGTGTCTCTTGGGGCCCAAACAGACATGCATTTTATTTTGTGTATTTTTGTTTTTATTCTACAGTAAGCACAGGGACCCCAATTTAGATATGAACCCTGCAACAGCCCCCCAAACACACACAGGGAGGTTCTGAACTATGTGGAATCCACTGAACTTTCTATTCAACAAGCAAAGAAGCCGTAGCTGCTGGATACTGATGTGAAGGAATGTCTGTTTCAACTCGTAGCTGCAGAACTGATGTTTAAAGCAGTTCTGCCACTGCTTTAAATGTGCCATTTTGCAGAGGTCACTGCATTGGATGCGTGTACCTGAGAACCCAACCTTCAATGTCATGTGTGAAGTCTCCCTTGACTCCAGCAACTGCATTTAATAATTTACAGTGCCAACACCTTCTCCTTAATTTTGCTCTCTCTCTGTCTCTCGCTCTCCCTTCTCTCTCTGTCAAATCTCAGAAAAATGTCCACAGGGTTCCACCAATCCCATCCACTCCAATCCCAATGCCCACCAGCTATGCTACTGTGAGGGAGTGGGATGCTGGGAGTTGTAGTCCAACATTTCTAGAGGAAGCCAGAGTGGGGAAGGCAGGACTGTAGCGTCCACTACTGCAGATTTGAATTCCCTTAAGCTATTCTGATGTGTGAAAAGCAAACCGATCTCAGATCATGCATGGATTTTTTAAAAATTGCAACATGAGGAAAGAAAGAGGACGTTGTTACTTAAGACACGTCCTTCTCATCTCATACTATTATTATATCAACCTCCTTATGTTGCATATACATGCAAAGGCCCACAAGCTTTGTTATTTTAGCTGTCATCTATGTAAAAAACTGTATCTTCTAGTATTTTCCCCCTTTATGTTACAGGCTCATGATTCATTCTTGCCTGGCTACAGTACATTTTTCCACCCACATAGAAAAACATGCCAAACCTCTGAGGTTTTGCAATATTCTTTTGTAGCATTGCTTTTATCAGGCAATCAAGTCAATATTAATGTATTTTTTTCCTAAAGCAAAAGCAACCTTAGCTGCCAAAGGCACACAACAGCTCTCTGGGTGATAAAATAAAGTATCAACGGATAGTTTCCCCCAAAATTCAACTGAGATATTCCCAACAATTTGTGGCTTTCATTTTTTTCATGTTAATACGTGCTGTACTCAAGCAAAGACATTCATAAAGATCTCATTCTAAGGATCCAATCTTAAAATGCACGCATTAACATGAAAATTCCTCCTCACGTCAGGAAAATGACGGTACCCCAAACCTTGTACATTTCCTTTGTGAAGATAATCCTAAAACTATAAGTCAGGATTTTGTTATGGAATGAAGGGGATATAAGTTAGGGCAAGCTGGAACAACTTACCTCGTTTATATGTTGATTTTCTGCGTGTCAAAAGCACGTCCTGTTTTGGGTGATTTTTCTAATATTTGGCACACTTTGCAGTCACAAAGTGCAATCACAAAGCTTCCAGACGGGGCTTTTCTTGGGCAATCATATTGCCTTATACACAGAATTTCACAGCAGTCCTGGAGATGCATTCTTCCATTTGCGACCTCCATGTTTCCCCTCTGCTTCTTCCATTTTTTCCCTGCTGGAGGAAATCTACTGAGGAGAGAAATATGGAATAGCTGCACAATGCCTTTTGATTGGACTGCTGGGAGACATCCATCTGGAAGCTCCCTCAGTCAGATGATCTTGTTATGATACTGAGTGAAAGATGATAAGTGGAATCATGTGAGTTACCACTGTACATAGGGCATTTCATTTTATGTCATTCCAAAACTGCCAAATGATCAGAGTTATTACAGTATACAGATAGAATACATTATACAAAGTTATTACAGTATACAAATAGTAAAAGGTGGATACAGATGACAATAAAGTGATAATACAGGAAATCAGATAAAATCAAGAGAAAACCAACAGTAGCACGTAATAAGACCAACATTTAAAGCAGCAGCAGGGATAACATTGCAAAGATTTAACAGCACTAATTAACAAAAGTTCCCAAAATGGCTGGTAAAATTAATAGGTCTATATCTGTCCCTGAAAAAACCGCAATGTAGCTACTAAGAGGGTTTCTCTATGGAGGGAATTCTACAAACAAGCTGCCAACACAGAAAAGGCATTCCACTGAAAATGCTAAGAAAAACTACATAAATCGAAGAAGGCCCAGCAAAGGAAGAAAAATGACATTGAACAATTGTTTCACAAGATGAATATTTTTCAATAATTCATTTGGATGCATCAGATTTAACACATTTGAAGCAGGTATGCAAAATTTGGTGCAGTACTTAAACTAAGAGATTGCTATTTCATGGGAAAGTCAACTGATTTTGTTTTCATTGGTGTTGTCAAAGGTGTTCATGATTAAACACATTACTTCCTGACAAAAGTAAAAAATAGAAATAAAATCATTTTAAAAGTGCATTAGTCTGTACATTTTAGGGTGTCCTTCTGTGCCATCCATCCTCCATGATTTCTCAAAGATTATAGACAGTGGTTCTGAGAGTTCTTCTGCCAGTTCCTTTATTGTTCTAGGATGCTGTTCATAAGACCCTCATTCTTATGAACTCATGCTAAGAAATTAGGTGTTCCTTGACCATTGTCATTGTCAGTCATTCAGCCAAGTCCAGCCTTGGCCATTCTCCATGCCCCTCCATTGCTCTCCATGCCCCTCTGTCTCACACTGCTTCCTTCAAGGCCACCATGTCCATCCAGTGTCTTTCTTCATGGTGTCCAACCAATGGGTGCTTCTCCTTTTCCACGGATCACTCCCATCATGATTGACTTTTCACCTGAATCAGCTGAATGGCCAATGTCTTTGTTTGACAAGCTTGACTTCAAGTGATATTTTTTTGTGAGGCTCCGCCTAGGACTTCTTTGTGATTTCTGCAGCCGATGGGAAGTGCAATAGTTGTCTCCAGCACCACAATTCAAAGCATCCACTCTTCTTCTATCTGCCTTTCTCGGAGTCCAAGTTTCACAGCCATATGTAGCAACTGGGAAAATCATTGTGTTGACTAGTCTGCATTTGGTAGGGAGGCTGGTATCTTTACCTTTCCAGATATTATTCATGCTGGACACTGCATTTCTTCCAAGTGCTGTGTGTCTTCTGATCTGAGGACTATGGTCACCATGTTGGTCAATTTTAGATCCCAGGAAGTTGAATTCCTTTACTGTTTTGATGTTCCTTGGCACTTGTTTATTAATCTCAAGCTTCAATCATTCCCCTTCAGTTGTGCTGGGGAGCAGGACAGGTATAGGTCTGCTTTTGGAAGAAGTCTGAGGCAAGGTAGGAATTGAACACTTGGGGCCTTTGCTTGTTATCTGCTATCCATTTGCTCTGCTCATTGAGGAGCTGATCCACCCCTTCTTTCCACTGTCTTTTACTGCATATGTACCTGGAAAAAAAAAAAAAAAAGCTTTTTGTTGCTTTCCACACCCCTTGTTAGTCTCAACCTTCTCAGCTTTAGCCTTCCTGATTGCATTTCTGTACTTCTGTGCTACCTGCCTGCGCTCTTTCTTTGGGACCCAACCTTCCTTCCCATGCCTGCCCTTTTTGTTTTCAGGCCAACTTGAAGCATTTTGTGGACTCACAGTCATTTCTGCTGTTTCTGTCTATCTTTTGTTTTTGTTAGAATTGCTTGTCCTTGTGACTTTTTTGAAAAAGTCCCAGCCACCTTGGACTCTCTTTTTCTGTAGGGCCCCTTGCCACAGGACCTTACTTATTACTGTCTTGAGTTTTCCCAGAATCCACTTGGCTACACTAAGTGTTCACTTCCTTTAAAATCAAGAACTTGAGTATGTTGTGGTCACTTTGCTGTAAATTCAACTATGCCCACTATGTCATTCTAATGGGGATTAAGAATTAAGTTAACCTAATGGGGATTAAGTATTAAGTTAAAGGCAGCCAATCCTCTAGGTCCTTCCTCTACTTTCTGTCTAACATGCATGTCAAGAATTTCTTGGACAGGCTGCTTTCAGGAGTCAGTCAGATGATGTCTGACTTCTCTGTCATTCACAGTGACCTCCTCTCACTTCCCAGAATCCCAGAATTCTTCAGATGTGTGCAGATTATCCTTGCCACATAAGATCCCAGACCTCTGTCTTGAATCAGTCAGTCAAAGTTTGACTTCCAGGGAATTCCAAAGCCAGCAGAATCCTCTGTCAATGAAGCTGCTTGCTGCAGGGAGAAGAATGTACCCTAACATTTCTGAATTGGCCCTTGGCAGGAACTCAGGTTACTCCGCTAGCAGCTCAGCTGTGCAATGCAACTATCAACAAACAGGCCGTGTGTGTGATCATTTCCAAAGAAGCACTTATATCTTGGGTCTTCACATGGAGTGGCAAACAATTAAATGCATTCACAGTGAAGTGCAACTACACCTTATAGGTTAGCATGTCAAATTCATAAATTCCTTTTTAAAGAGCAAAGAATATATTGGATTTATGTAGATAACATTATATTCAATGAGGCAGAAAGAATAAAGGAACCACGAATACAGGACTGTATCCAGACTAAAGCCATTGAACTTAGGTCCCAATGGGACACACTGATTTCAATAGATCCCCCACCTTCCCCTTCAACCTACTGCAATCTGAAATAGCATCCTGAAAAATTAAACAGAACTATTTTAAAGGCAGTTTGGACATGAAAGTGAGGGGTGTTTTTGCAGTGCCGCGATCTGAGCTGTACACAAAAGGTCTGTTGTTCTGCTCCATAACCTCGGGGAAGAGCTGCGTTAGGGTGGAATGGCTCCAATACACAAAGACAGCGGCATCCTTTCCCCTGATTTAAGGCAGTACCCCTTTTCCCCAATCTGAAAGAAAAGAGGGACTACTGCTCTGAAAAAACAGAAGGGAAATTGGAGGATCATAATATCATTTGAAGAGCCTGTAAACAACCCTAAGTAAGGAATCAGAAGCACACAAGGAATGGCTCATATAGAGAGGCTCTGGTCTTAACCAAAGGAGAGTTGAAGAGATCAGACTTTAAGCATGAGACTTTAACATTTACAATCTGGATTGCAAGTCCAAGTACAATGAAACATTACCATTTTTTCAAATGGCAGTCAATTAGTAAGTGCAGGCAGGATGAAAGCTGAGACAGGCCTGCTGGAAAGCAAGAGGAAGGGATCTCCAGGCCTGAAAATATCCCACGTCTTGTAGAACTACCAAGGAACAGGAAGAGGAATAAAGTTTGAAAAGAAGAAAGAAGCAAAACACCCCACCCCAAAACAGCCCAATGAGGAAGGATAGTGCTGAATGGCCACAGGATTAAAGGTGCGGAGCACTAGCACAATGTCGGAGAACCTCAGCCCAGGGTCCCAGTCCACCAGTCCTACTGCCCCAGACTGGCCCTGCAAGGTTCCCAAGGCTTCCACCCCACCTCCTCAGCAAAGCACTGACAGTTTGGTGCTTTCTCGGCTCTTCTGCAGTGTCCTTCCTTGCCCGACTGCCAGTTGAGCCGATTGCAATGCCTCTTCTCAGTTTTAGTTATTGGAAAGACAAGGTTTGCAAGCCCTCCCCTTCTGGCGTTGGCCCCGCCTCTTTCGCCTTGGTCCCACCCACCAGCAGAGTGCAGACCCCAGGAGGTTTTCTGAGGTGGAATGTGACCCTTGGGCGGCAAGCAATCTCCTGCTCTTGCACTCTCAGGACCCACTGCGAAACACAACGCGAACCTGGTGCAGCAGACCTGCTCATTACTGGAATGTGACTGGACAGTGGCACTCTTTTCTGCAAGTTCTTCTGACTTGTCCTGTTCTGGAAATGAATATTTCAGCTCGTCTCTCATTGCTTCAAGATGGCTACTTCCCCCTAGTGCAACGCTGCCCGTGGATCCCACTAGTGTGTGGAGAGCACTGGATTGTGTCTTGGGAGGAAAATCCCAAACTTGGAGTAGGGCAGATGGAAAGCAGCACTCTAGAAAAGGCCGTGCTTGCAGATGGTCCAGAACATGACCCAAGAGCAGCCCGCTCTGCAGAACGGCGCTGTTCTGAAGGATATGAATGTCAGGGTGGCTTGCTATCTTCAGTGCTGCCCAGAATCTGCTGCCTACCTATCTCAGGCCACTTTACCTTGTGGAATGGCAGCAGAGGCTGCCTGATGGTGGTGCTGCATCTATGTGGGGGTTTCAGCTAAACTTCGAGGGAGCTGTCCGTGGTCCTGAGCCCCATCCCTCATTCACCCCAATAGGCTTAGCACCATGGATAGCACCTTGGCCAGTCACTGCCGCCTGAAGTAGACAGACCGCCCATGGACTCTGGACCCTACAGCCTCCATTGCCTAATGATGATGGCATCCCTGCATAAGGTGCTCTTCATTCTCTGCCCAGAGCCCCCAGTTCAAGCTTTTGAAATGCTGGCTGCCCCTTTAACTACAAGGAGCTCCATTGCTTTCTTTGATCCACTGAGTTATTGGATCACTGCACCCCAATATGGATAATGGATTTTTCTACTCATGACATAATATACAATGTCTTGGAGTTAGGGCCTACATTACTGTGCATGGATAAACTCTCCCACTAGCAACTGCCATTGATACCTGCTGATAGCCTTCTCCTCCATGCATTTTCCAAGCTGTTTAAAGCAGTCCGAGATGGTGGCTACCTCTGCATCTCAGGAGGAACAACCTCATATTTAACTATATGCCGTATCTGCCCAGAATCAGCTTCATGGGATGAACTGCACTGACAGGGTAACCTTTCACAGACAATGCCGGTGATGCTCAGCTAAATCTGATTAGTACTACACAACTTCTCAATTTTTCTTACTTTTAAACCCTGTAATAATATAATCCCTGTAGCTGAAGACCAACTTTTTAGAGTATGACACTTTCAACCACCTAGTCTGGAGCAGTCCTAGATTTCAGACAGGTAACTAAATAGGACTACACCACTGTGGACAGGGAGAAGACTAAAACGTGGATTACATATCCAAAAACTGCATGGAAAGAAGACAATTTATGAGTGCTGCAGATGATAATTCCATATCTTTATGCTGAGCCTTGATCAATTCTGTTTCTAAAATATGTCCCTCATTTGCTAATCCAGAGAGCTTTACTGTGGTTTGGAAAACATTATAAACCAAAGTAATGGCTAATAATTATTGGTGGACATTACAGACCAAAATATTTGATATATTTAAGAATTAAGAATAACATGCAGAGTCCATTAGGGGAACATATAACTAGTGCAACAACTCTTGCTAAAAGGAAGAAGATTATTTCTGTTGCATCTCCTGTCAATACTCTTCAATGCCTATTGGTGGTCAAACATCTCACGCATGATATGTAAATCTAATGGGCTATCCTAAAAGACTGGCTATTAGCAGTGTCTTTTAGCAGGATTACAGGAGAGTGTGGAGATGGTTGTGGGAATTTTAGCAATATACTTGTATTTATCAATGGATCTACTAAACATCTGGCACGAGTTAGTCTTGCTTAAGTCCTCATGAAATCAACTGGAGCTGAGGTGCATGACACCTGCGTTCTGCATCTTTGCAGTCAGTCAGTGAGAGTCGTAAGCTACATTAGCTTTACCAGTGAGGTTGGTGTCCTTGCAGTCCTATGGATCTAAGTTAGAAACTAAATAGGTGGGTTAAATATTGGATTATTAGAAGAACAGTTGCATCATTATTACAATGAGCTGTTACCTAAAATAACTTTAGGGCCATACTCAAAATGGCAAATCACATCACAATTACAGAGTCTAATTTAAGCTTTTAACAAAATATTATCCTTGACAATACAACTAGAAATTCAGACTGTAATACAATTGGGAGGACGGGGGCAAAGTGCCAACAACAGAAACAGCTTTTGCTCTATTAGCAACAAAGAGAGGATCCATAAGAATTGGCTTCTGAAATGTTTTTGTGACAGGTCCCTGAATTATCCTATGGAATCCATGAAAGGATACACAAATTATTGTTTGATTGATTAGATTTATATCCCATTTGTTTTCAATGAACTCAAAGAATATAGCGGCTGTCTCAGCCCCTCCCCGTCCCACAGGTAGAGAAACAAACATGTTCACATGGAAAAAGGTGCACAATTCTTCCAGTTTCATAAGACCGAGTTGCAGACTCCGAAGGACCAATGAGGACAGCAATACACCAAAAGCAGTACTGCACCTCTTTGCCCTGCTTCCTCTTCGACGTTCTGATTTCTCAAACTGCTTTGAACAGATCTCCAGCTTGCCTTGAACATCAAAGTCCCTGTAAGAAAATGGTTTATTTGCCTCCCTCTGTAATCACCCCTTCTCCATAAGTCCCTCTGCCTGGGAAATTAGAAGGTACTTCCGGAGGATGCTTGCATGGGACAATCACCCCATTGCATTCACAGAATTTTATGGGTGCCAGATGATGACATCTTCCAGTTGTAACCCTGCAGTGTTTTCCCAAGGCTTATTTTTTATTTGCCACTGCAAAAAAACCCAGGAAGAATAATTGTATAGTTGCAGAGTGGTTGGTAGCACTAGGAGTTCCATCCAGAAGACACTGCAAGGAGGAATTATCTGTGTGTCCTCCACCAAACTACAATTCCCAGAATTCTTTGAAGGAAGGAAGCCATGACAGTAGTGATGGGGTTTCAGAGTAAGTGACTAATACTTCATAAACTGGGCCACAGTACCCTCCTTGCCATGAATAGTTTTACCAATGGGAACACATGGGAGGGGGAAAATAGATTTTTTAATCACCTTGCTTGTTTCTCATAGCTGTGAGAGCACCAAAGTACAGGGAGTCCTGCGTGACCTGGAAGTATGTTCGTACATGTCAACATGGGCTTTTCAGCAATTTTCTCAGAAGCTCCAAATCTGTTTTAAACCAGCTGGGAATACCACAATCCCTGCAGATATATCTGTCTGGGAACACCAAAGACCGCAGGAATCACAACAATTCCATGAATACAGGACATGCATGCTTATGCATAGTTCCAGCTCATATAAGAGAAACTCCACTCAGTCATGAGTATGTCATGAGGACAATCGCCATGAGGGAATTTTGTAGCACCAGATCATGTAGCTGTTCCTCAGCAAGACATTTCAGTTCATTCACATAATATTTTTTGGATAAGAAATTGAAAACCTGAGCTTGGTGAAAGCAAACCAACTCTCGTTGCCAAGTTCTCTTTAAATTCTTGTATAGGATGAAGTGCCTGCTGGAGACAACAAATGAAGTTTGCACTCTCTGAGATGCAGGAAAGTGTTATTATTTAATTATGCTGATAATGACTCGTGATGGCTTATTCTGAAGAGAGATAAAATGCACGTCACACAGCCTTTCCTCTCTGCTTGCTGGAAAAAGACCTCTCCAGACCATATCTGGAAAACCAGTGCTTTCCTAATAAAGGGAATACTGAAGAAGCACTCGGTGTTATTGGGCTGGAGTTCCAGGCAACAGCCAAACATGGTAGGAGTGATACTAGCGAGCTGAGATAGCACATTTACATCGATGCAAAACAGCAGAAATCTAAAAGCAGGTAAAGAGTTGCAGTGGTTTTGCTGAACTGCACCTCAGTTGGACGACTTATGTGTTAAACATTGACTAGAGTCACACAACTGTGAGGGCTGCTTGTGTTGTAACGTGGGTTATCGAGTTGTCCAGACTGTGACCAACTCACAGTTCACAACCCAATGACAAACCAGGGCTTCCCTTCATGTTTGGGGTGGGGGTGTTGTTTTGAAGTTAACAAGCCATGGCTTATTATCACAGCTGGATTCAAATAGCACAATAACCCACATTTGAGAAACCACACACATTCCAGCCAAGTATATGCATTACAGTGTTGTCCACACCCAACCAATTCTCAAGCTGGACCTGCAAGAGAAAGCTTCAGTGCGGAATCCTCAGAGGGCTGGCCAGCCATGTCCTTTCCCAGAATATTCCACTCCAGGCCCTCGCACCTCCTGCCAGTTTTCCAGTGTCTCCTCCAACCGCCAGCTGGTATTCTGCATGCAATGCCGGGCTGCATTGCTTGGTTTCGGCATCGCCTTTTAGGGGTTATGGGGTTTTTGGAGAAGTGAATGGGATGGGAATTCCATAAACCTGAACATGCTGAATCCTCTGTCTTGTGTGGGATCTGGCTACATGAGGATCCACATTTAATGAATTGATTTTTTAATCAATACATGGCCTTGGTCTTCTCCAAAGGACAACTGGTAAACATCCCTCTTCCTGCTCTGTTTGGTAAGATCACAATGTGTGTTGGATCAGGAGGAACTGCCACGGCTACAACTCTCTCCCAAAGGCACTCATGAGATTCATGTAGTTCTTCATCCATGACCCGCACGAGCTTTCCATTTTATTTCGAGGCAGGAAGTGCTTCCCATTTCTCCTGGATTTTAGCACTGACTGACCAAAAGAACAGAAAGTAGGAGCAGATTTACTTCTTGCTGAGCTATTACTTGGAATAATCTCTACATGTTTTTCGTTACACTCACTCTGGGGGAAAAACATGAAAATGAGGGAGAGAGGGGCCTGAAATGTCTGTTGAAAGATGTGATGTCCCTTGGTGACCTAAACTTTCAAATTTCGAGATTTATCTGGAGAAAAAAGAAACCAAGGATTAAATTAAAAATGCTTCAGGAAGCTAAAAGGAATGGAGGTTTTGGTCTTCCCGATTGGATGTTGTATTATCAAGTCTGTTTTAGTTTGCCTGAAAGAATGCATGACCTTGCGAAATAAGAGAATCTTGTATCTTGAAGGTCATGACTTGCAGATGGGTCGGCATGCTTATATGTGGTACGAGAAAGCTAAGTTGCATGGGTCTTTCCTGAGTCATTTTATTAGAAGATTATTAATGTCAGTGTGGGAAAAACTAAAGTTAAAAGTGTATAATAAACTACCAAGATGGCTTTCACCTATGGAAGCTCTTGTATATCCAAATGTATTGAACTTTGAAGGGATCATAAGATATGATGATATTTTGGATAAGGACGGAGGCTTGAAACTGGATCAAAAAATACAAGAACAGGGACTTAATATCTCCTGGTGGTATAAGGTGCAGATGCAATCGAGCTAGCTAAAGATTGTAAAGCATGGGGGTTTTACAAAGACTTGAGTTTGATCAAGTGATGCTTAAAACAGATGAGAAAGTTATTAAAAGATTGTATGATTTTTTACTTGACAGGAAAATGGAAGGGGAACAGGTTAAGGAAACTATGATAACATGGGCACAAAACTTTGGATTTAATGTTGAACTAGAAAAGTGGCAAAAACTATGGGAAAGAAATATTAAGGTAACATTAACAACTTCATATAAAGAAAATTTATATAAAATGTTTTATAGATGGTATTTGTCACCAAGTCGATTAGTTAAGATGTTTCCAAATATGTCAAATAGATGTTGGAAATGCAAACATAAAGTAGGTACTTTTTATCATATGTGGTGGACTTGTGATAATGAGAAACAGTATTGGATTAAAATACATAAATGGCTGGAGGAAATACTACAAAAACCCTTTGCTTTTAAACCTGAAGTTTTCTTGTTAGGCTTCATACCGGAAGATATTAACAGACAGGAAATGTATTTGATGTTACACTTAATCACAGCAGCGAGGATTGCATTTGCTCAATCCTGGAAAAGTGAGGAACTCCTCACCGATGAACTGGTTTTAAGGAAGATCTTGGACTGCGCAGAAATGGATAGATTGACTTTATCATTGAAGGAGAAAGAAGACACTGACTTCTATCAAACTTGGGATTCTTTCTATAACTGGCTGGAAAAACGGGACTTGGCGTAAATTTAGAGATGTTTTCAAGTTATTATAAACTGATTTGAATTTGACTATAGAATGTTAAAAAATACGTAGTAGGGGGTTGACTCAGTAAATCCGATGTATGTGATATTTGATATTTGATGTTTGTAGTATTAGTTTAAAATTTTAATAATTTTTTTAAAAAAAGAGAAAGAAAGATGCAATGTCCCTGCAGCTACAACCACAGTTAGGGAAAAAGGGAAATTATTAGTCACATATTAACTGGCATTTGGTTTTCTGGGGAAGTAACAGACCCAGCAATGGAAGCGGAAGCAAAGAACACAGCACTCATTCAGCCTGCAGACTGGATTGCAAATCTTGTGACTCACGCTTCACTTGGCTTGGCTCTGAATGCATACATGTGTAAGGGAAAGTTCATTTGCACAGTCAGCTTCAAGGATGGCAAACATGGTCGCTGGCTTATCGTCTCCTACTTTGTCTACCCTCTTTGGATAATTGCCCAGGCGATAAGCGAGGCGATTACAGGGCATGATATTCCCATAGCAGCTCCACACCTTGAGATAATTAGGCAATCGTTGCAATTCTGATATGCCTTTATCATCCAGAAACCAGTCCCAGAGGCTTCGGTCTCTTGTCCACCACTACCTGGCTCCCCCTCCACCCCCCGTGCACACCTGGACAGGATGCCCTGAGAATGGTAGTATATGATCTCCCTGAGCTGCACGGATTTTCACCAGAGTGCCAATGAATTTCCACCCACCCCAAAATGTTTCTGCCTTCTTTCTATGGCTTTTCATGGCTTGAGAATCATAATCTGCCAATATTTCCAGAATGATACAGGAGCACAGCCTGTAGGAGCACCTCCCTCTCTCTCCCTCCCTCCTTCCCTCCCTCTCTCTCCCTCTCTGATAGAAGAAGTGCTGAGAAGACACAGGAAACATCAAAGAGAAAGACAACACCTGCATCCCCATAAAATTCCATGGAACATGCAGAATGACAGAACCATAAATTCTTGTATGTTTCCGGTACTGTGAGGGCTGAAAGTTGTTGTTTTTTTATAAGCTTTTATTAAGATTTTAAACTACAAATTAAAAACATCAATCATCAAATACATCGGACAAGCTGGGTCAGCCCCCTATAACATATCTTTTAGCATTCTATGATCATAATCAAATCAATTTATAAAAGTTTAAAGACATCTTTAAATCTAAGCCAAGTCCCGTTTCTCTAGCCAGTCGTAAAAAAAGTCCCAAGTTTGGTAAAAGTCAGTGTCTTCCTTCTCCTTCAGTGATAGAGTCAGTCTATCCATTTCTACACAATCCAGAATCTTTTTCAAAATCAGTTCCTCAGTGGGTAGTTCCTCACTCTTCCAGTATTGAGCAAGCGCGATCCTCGCCGCTGTGATTAAATGTAGCATCAAATACATTTCTTGTTTACTAATATTTTCCAGTACAATGCCTAACAAGAAAATTTCAGGTTTAAAAGCTAAAGATTTTTGTAGATTTCCTCAAGCCATTTATGTATTTTAATCCAATACTTTTTCACATATTCACAGGTCCACCACATATGATAAAATGTACCCACACCGTGTTTACATTTCCAACATCTGTTTGACATATTTGGAAACATCTTAGCTAATCGATTTGGCGACAAATACCATCTATAGAACATTTTATATAAATTTTCTTTATACGAGGTTACTAAGGTTACCTTAATATTTCTCTCCCACAGCTTTTGCCACTTTTCTAATTCAATATTATATCCAAAGTTTTGTGCCCATGTTATCGTAGTGTCCTTGACCTGTTCCCCTTCCATTTTCCTGTCCAGCAAAAACTCATAGATTCTTTTAATCATTTTCTCATCTGTTTTTAACATCAATTGATCAAAGGCTGTTAGATCTTTATAAAACCCCCATATTTTGCAGTCTTTGGCATATCTTGATTGCATCTGCACCTTATACCACCACGATATATTAAGTCCCTGTTCTTGTATTTCTTGCTCCAGTTTTAGGGCTCCATCCTTATCCAAAATATCATCATATCTTATAATCCCTTCAAAATTCAATACCTTTGGATACACAAAGGCTTCCATAGGTGAAAGCCATCTTGGTAACTTATTATACAATTTTAGCTTTAACTTTTCCCATACTAACGTTAGTGATCTTCTAATAAAGTGACTTAGAAAAGTCCCCTGTGACTTAACCTTCTCATATCACAAAGGGCTGAAAGTTTAGTTGCAAATTAAAAATAGGATTTTCAGATGTCTCCAAATCTAAGGGAAAAGTAGACCAAAACCTTTCATTTTGTGATGATTTTCAGGAACTAGGAAGTGTACAATCTTGAAAACTGCATGGAACTACATGCTTGGCTTACTACTAAGATTTCTTGCAAGAAATGGAATATGAATAATGAA